>CAJQZJ010032660.1:3041356-3051759 GCA_907164525.1 Lophiomys imhausi | reverse complement strand
TGCCTGCCTGCCTGCCTGCCTGCCTGCCTGCCTGCCTGCCTGCCTGCCTTTCCTCCCTGCTGGTGAACATGTCAGTTGCTGCTGCTTTTGCTGCTGCTGTCATTCTTCACTGGCAGCAAAAAGTAGCTTCTCCAGTCTTCTCACATGGACTGAATGCTAGAAATCCTCTAGGTTTTCAACACAAGAGGAGGCTGCTAAGGCATCCAACTTTAAGGATTGAGAAGCTACTAGGTTGAACATGTTGTAAATTATAATCTAACAACTCTCCTTTATACTGTCAACACAAAATATACCAAGAAGTGGAGATGTTGCTGCGATAAACTTCAGTCTTTGGAACTGGTTTGTAAAAAGAATGTGGGAAATTTTGAAACCCTTGTCTAAAAAAGCCCTTATACTGTAATCACAGCATATTAGACTATTCTTGTGACATCATGGAAGACAAGAATGCTGAAAGAAACACAGAGAATGGAATCTCAGTTCATGCCACCTCAAAGTTTTATTCAGAAATGATGTACAGATCAATCTTGCTACATCCTCACAAAGACTTTGGCTATGTTCTCTCTATCATCAGAACCTGCATGAGGCTAAATTAAATAGCAATGGACTAATATTTTTTAGAGAATCCTAAGACAATATAGCATCCAGGCTGTGACACAGATACTTCTCAGTGCTCTAATTCAGTTCTACAGTGATAGAAATAAGCAAACAGATTAGACAAAAAAAAAGTTTGGAGAGCACAGTTTTGTGTGAGTAACTTGAAAATTGTGAGCAAAGAGAGTTCAGATTATAAACATCTCTAATTGCTAAAGAGAAATGTCCCATTTTCACTAGGACAATAAGAAAACAAATATTCCCTGAAGGCAAGAGCCTACCCATTAAAGACTCCAGTTATTGAAAAATGAAAATTTGTTTGTAAGGAGAAAGTCTGAACTGAGAATGCCTCAGAAAGGGTATTATGATTAAATAAAAAAACAACTGCCTAGAAAAACAGTTTTGCAGATTTAGGAACAAGTTATACAGATACTGCTAAAGCTGTGGTCCAAGAATGCCAGAAATTGGTAACAACTTCTATATGGTACCAGGTTTTCATGTACAAAAGATATAAAACTGAGGGAGGTCATGAAGACCTACCCTATGGTTCTTGAGAATTGCTATGGCAAGGTATTATGTGGCAGGGTTGTAGTCTCTATAAAAAGGACCTGAGATGTGAGTTGCCACTGCATTTGTTTATAAAGGTAGATTCCAAGTTGTAGTAGTGATCCCAAGATCCTGATGATGAAAGTAACATGATATCTACCAAGGAGACTGCATGTGTAGAGTTGAGCAAGATCAAGAGAGGCTCTATGTGCTGCAGGCCACAGAGCTGAAGGAATGGAGTCCAGATACTGGACATGAAATTATGTTATCATTTGATCTGATGGGTTTCAGTTTCTCTTTCATCTAATCATTCCTTGCTATATAACCATACCACTGTTTTAGGATGGGAATGTTTACTCTGTACTACTGTATGACAGAAACACAACTTGTTTGGGTTTTAGTATATGAGGACTCAGATTAAGAGATTGCTTGAACAACCTTAGATCTACCACAAGGGAGAGACCCAACCTCTATCAATATTGATGATACTCTGCTATGATTATAGTCAGGAGCATAGCATAACTGTCCTCTGAAAACCTCCATGCAGCAGAGGATCCAAACAGAAGCTGAGATAAGAACTCCACCAGAAGACCAACAGAAGCAACTAACCTAGGTCCATGGGGGTTCACAGACACTGAACAACCAATCAAAGAGCATGTGTGAACTGGACCTACACTTCCTATACATAAGTAACCAATGGGCAGGTTGGTCATCATGTAGGTCCCTAGTAAGTGGAGTGGAGGCTGACTCTGGCAAGGAATTTGATGCCTATTTTTTGATCACTTCCCAACCCAAGCTGTGGTACCTGGTTTTGGTGGAAGAGGAAGCTTTCAGATCTGATCTGATTTGATATGCTGTGGGGGGAAGGTATGGAGGGGTAATCCACTTTTCTGAGGAGAAAGGGAAAGGGTGATGGGGAACCAAGACGAAGAGCCAGATCCAGAGGAGTGTAAGGAGGGTGCTATGATTGGAGCGTAAAAATGAAATAAATAAATAAATAGATAGATAGATTGCCTGAGTCACAGCACTAACACTTTAAAGATTTATTGATTTTGTTTTATTTTGTTTTATGTATTTTTTCCTGCATGTATACATATGTACCCCCTACATACCTGGTGCCCATGCAGGCCAGAAGAAGACATCAGATTCACAGAAATTAGAATGGTTATGAGTTGCCAGGTCAATACTAAGAAATTAATCCAATCCTTCTTCAAGAGCAACAAGTACTCTTAATCACTGAGCCATGTCTTTAACCTCAGTACTAACACTTTTAAGCAATGTAGGAACTTTTAAATCTACATGGGGCTTTTGAACACGAACTGAGAATGTTTTCATATTATGAGATGGTCATGAGTCAATGAGGACAAGAGGTAGAAGGTAATGTTTTATAGTGATTTTTTTTTTTTTTTTTTTTTTGCTGTGAAGTTGACAAAGGGTGGGGTTATAGTTAATTGTAACTGTCAAGTTGATAGGATCTAGAAACAGCTAGGAGATAAGTCTGGGAATACCTTCAAAGATGATCAAGATTGGGTAAATTGAAATAGGAAGATTCCAGTATAGTGGGAATCACCATCCCATGGAGTGGAAATAAAAAGAACTGGGCTTAATAAAAAGAAGAACTGAACAGGCAGCATCAGTCACCTGTCTCTTCTTCTTGACTGAAGGTGCATATGGCTGCTTCAAGATGCTGCCACCATGACTCTCCCTTGATGGACTAAGCCAAAGTAAACCTTTCCTTAAGTTGCTTTTCAGAGGTGTCTGTCATAGCAGTGAGAGAAGTACCTAGCACTCTCATTGAGTACAGTTCCATAAGATGGTGAAAACGTGATTCTAAGAATGAAAAATACTGCTGAAGAGAGACCTGAACCAAATATTGTTGGAAACAGAAAAAATAAGTGTATGTCACATTTTTCTTCTTTAAAAATCCATATCACAAATTTGTGCCATATAGTGACAATATAGACATAAAAAATGTAAAAATATATAAACTGGACTTCGTAGCACATGCCTGTAATTACAGTACTTGTGGGTATTACAAGCTCAATGCTATCCTGAAATACACAGTAAGTTAAAGACTCTTCTTAGGATAGAGATAATGAAGACCCTACCTAAAATTTTTTAAAAATACAGAAATATGAACTAACACTAATTTTGTCATCTGAAGGAATAAAGGACTCCCTAGATATAAAGAATGAAATGAATTTATTTATTTAAAAAATTATCTATAAATTAATTAACTTTAAAAGTATTTGTATGTTTCTTTTTAGGAGAAAATTCTTTCATTTTTCTCTGAAAATGTTTTTTTGTTTTCCTTTGTGAGAAATAATAGTTGATATTAAAAGATGTATGGCAGAGAAAACCATGTTTTCATGGTGCTAATACATGGAAAAATATATTTAAATATTTCCCTTCTTAGAACTTTTTTAAAGGGCTCCAAATTTCATTGTTTTTTGCTAACTTACTGAACATATAAAATAGATTTCAATTTAAACACCACTGTCTGCTAAAACAACAACTTACTACATAAAAACGAGTATCTCTTTATTAAGTCAAGATTATCTGAGTAAGTTAAACTCTATTTAGGACCACTAATTAAAAATTTTAATTTCTTATCTTTGTTATAACATATAAAGGATACTGCTTGAATATTATTAGTTCAAATGATAAGTGAGGTGAGATTATCTTCATTTCAGGTGAGAAGAAGCCCAGAGTATTCTTAGTTAAGGTAAATACTGTAATAATGTTGTACTTTTTTTGAAGGATGCACATTAATTGAATTTTACATTTTTATTCTCTACTTGGATTTTAGTTCATATTTATGTCTTAATGTTTTTATAATAAGACCATCGTCTGTGAATTAATCTATGCAAATAGGACCACAAAAAATGAACATCCTCATGAACTCCAGAACTCCTCGCCAAGGTGAAAGACTATCTTTAATAAAGTAATATTAAATTATTCTGCACCTGTAACTGAAAAGCTTCCTTCTACCACAGGAAAGTCTCTTCAGACCAGTATCAACCATCTTTCCAAAAGTAGGTGGGAGGTTGATTTAAATGTGACTGAACAACTTACCAATTCTAATTAAGATGACTAAAACTTGATTTAGAAAAGAGTTTTTTAAAATGCAACATGCCCTAATCAAATAAGAAGATAATTCAGACATCTATATTTTGCCTATGGAAATGACTGCCATGAAAGCAAATTTAAGCAATTTGATATAATCTAATATGTAGAAATGTACTTGAGCTGCATAATATAAAAAAGGAAATTTTCTGTGGCCCAGGCAACCCACATATAATGAATACTATATCAACAGAGTCAATACACATTGCTGCAATTCTTAATGAATATTTCTAATTATTCTGAATTCCTTCAGTATAGCTATTTTAACCAAATGAAGCAAATAGTTGTAAATTAGCACAGCAATTATTATGTGCTAGCTAGTTTTTTGTCAGCTTAACACATCCAAGTGTCACCTGGGAAAGGGATCCTAAACTGAAAAATTGCCTCCATTAGATTGGACTGAGGGAATGTCTGTGGGACATTTTTATCGTTGATAATTAATGTATGAGGACCTAGCTCCTGTGAGTAATACATAAAAAGCTACCTGAACATGAGTCAGTGAGAAATCCAGAAAGCAAGCCCATAAGTAGCCTTCCCTCAGGTTTCTGCTCCAAGTTCCTGCCTTTGAGTCCCTGACCTGACTTTGTTCAGTTGTGGACTATTACCTGAAAATTATACTGAAATAAATCTTTTCCTCCCTCAAGTTGTTTTCAGTCAGTGTTTTATCATAAGAACAGAAACAAAACCAGGACAGACTATTTTTTAAATAGCCAGAGATTTGTGAAGCATGCCAATAGGAGAGCTTGGAATAGAGAAACCTGAAGGTACTCATCAGTGAAGTGACACACAGATGACAGACTGGAAGAGCCTGCTTCAAATAAAATGAATTGTTTGTTTGATTGACTGCTTAATTGGTTGCCTATTAAATATTGTTGATTTACTGTGAACTAGAAAGGATTTAAGGATCAGTTCTCATTTTGACCATGGCATAAATTAAGAGAATAACAGGAAGAAATTTGATTTTAACTTGATGATACCACTTATGTGACATGATGATTCCCAGGTTGGCTAATCAAGTAGTCTCCTAAAAAGAAAATTAGAAGGAAGGATATTAGAGATCACTCAAATTCATTAATCAAGCTGATGCCAGAAGCATGACCTAGACACTATGTGTGCCCAAACAATGAATATGAAGTCATACTGGGTCTTGCCTGGCTGTATTTTTGCCAATACTATTTAACCCATTTCTAATCAACATGTAAGCTTGAAATTTATGCTCACAGCCTTATGTGAAAGACAGAAAGACCAGAAAAACTTTACTTTTGAAGTGGAAGGAAAGTCGGGCTTCCCCAACCTAAAGGACTCTTAATGTGAACTGGTCTGAGGGTGCTCATTGAAGGTGGACAGACCTGAGAGACACAGCACAGAGCTTGAAGCAGAATGACTTTGAGAAGATAAAAGGTCACAAGACAAGAGCCATGAGAGGCATGAATGCTACAGAATGTAAGTGGCATTAGGCCAAAATCCTTAGGCATCTGAAAAGACTTGCAAATTTGTAGCTCACCACAGGGTTTAGGTTTCATTGGAAGTACTTAAAAACAGCAGCAGTATGTAGACCAGAAAATGTCTGCAGTTAAACTACCAGCTGGAACTAGAAGTCCAGTACCACAGAATTACAAGACTCCAGAAAAAGCAAAACCAAGACCTACATTTGTGAAAAATGCTAGTCAATGAAATCTGATTGCAATTTGGGACAGATATTGAATTTAAAAGCTGTTACAATCAAACTGTTCTCTGATTACTAAGTTCATCTATACTCTGTAAAACCAACTTACAGGCTGTCCTGGTCCCAGGTGACTCATTTCACAAACAGCATTTTGCTCCATCCTGAGTGTCAATGTGAAATAAGGATAACTCTGCTTCTTGTTGGACACATACACATTCCTACCTGTCCAAACCACCCAAGAGGTGCAGGCTGATAACATATTTCGAAAAGCAAATTAAGGTAGCACACTCTAAATCTATCAAAGTAGACTGGAACTATGTAAAGAAAAACAGACCCAAGAACTCAATAAGTATAATAGATCAAAGACAGCACCTTCACCTGGCTTCCATAAAAAGTAGGATACCTAGCACTGTCATGGAGATGGGGCTCTTACCAACATGTCATCTGACCACCAAGGATACATTAAGGAATGTACAAACAACTTTCAACTGCCCATAATTTGAGTTCAGCCCACATAGCTGATGTAGTCTAACTGAGCTACTATCTGTCCATTCTTCCTTTTATCCATCCTGCTTTGCACCTTGCCTGTATGAGCCTGTGACCCTGTACTTCACCACCAAAGCAGAGACTGACAGTTCTGCAATCAGTTCATTATCACTTCAATATCTCTTGTCTGTCAATGGTTTGTATCATGTATCTTGTCTCTGTGCCTCTTCTAAGACCCTTTGACCACCTTTAAAGAAAACTCATTAGTAGCCATTTTGTAACCTACATAAACTACATAGACATAATTACTGTGTGATATTTAATGTGTGACATGATGGTTACTGTTGGTAATTAAGATTGGAATAAAGGAAGCTACATTTGCCAATGGCCTGTTACCAAAAAAATTTGTACTAGTTGGCAAATTGCAGCAAAAAAAAAAAAAAAGCTAAAGTAGCTTGTGAATTTACTGTTACTACATAAATTCTTATACTGTGGAAATACAAATGCATATCTATCTATATTTCTTTTAGAGAAAACTCATAACAACAGCTCAAGATGTCAATGAATCTATTATAAATATGCTTTTCTTAACCCAATTCTGTAACTATTACAAAATACATTAAGACTGTGAATTTCTCTGTTGTTAGCCCACATGTCACTATGTAGCACTTACTATCCTGGAACTTGCTGTGTATACCAAGCTGAACTCAAACTCACAAAGATCAACTTTCTTCTGTAAGTACTGGGGTCAAAATTGTGACTCACTATAACCATCTCAAGCCTGGATAATTAATTTATAATAGAAATAGGTTTATTTTGACTGAGAGTTCTAGGAAATCTAAGCTCAAATGGCCAGATCTGATGGGCCTCGTGTTGTTTGTAACATGGTAGAAGCTGAGAGATAATTAGGAACATGAAAAAAAATCAAGGGAGACTGGACTTATTTTATAACACTCTTTCGTGATGAGTAATCCACCAAGGCATTGACTTTTGAAGAACCACTACTAAAGGCCCAACCTGACGAGGAAGCCACATGCAATCAAATTCCAATATAACTTTCAAAAGAGACAGAATCTACTCACTTTGTAAACAATTAATAGAAAATATGCTGGATTGAAAGAAAATTTTCTAGTAATAGACAGTCTCAACAGAAAAGCAGAAGTTATTTTTTCAAAAATATTTCATAGAGATAAAAAGAAAATAACTGAATTTGAAGGCAGATAATTTGGCTGAGGATCTAACACAAAAATGAGAAGGGGAAAAGTCACTGTAATTGAGGACAGACAGGTCCATTTAATGCAGATATTTTAAAAAAAAGGACACAATAATGAATAAAACTGTAATGGTGTTTCAAAAAACCCTGAGAATCCAACAGTGGTGTTTAGACAGACTCAAAGGAATTACAAGAAGAAATTCAATTTGTCTGAAATTTCTCATATTTATTTAAAAAACATTATAAATCTTGGAATCTTAAGTCTGGAGGTGTAGAACATCAGGAGCGCTTACCTAGTATACACAAAGCTTTAATTCAATATCTAGCACTGAGGGAGGGGGTATAAACAAATAAATCACTCCTAGACATATTATCATCAAATTTCTAGAATCAAATGCAAATAAAAAGAATATTCAGCAGTGGTGAAATGACAACACTATAGGAAGCCAAGATCAGATAAATAATTTAAACAAATCTATAATTATTAATGAATGGAAATATTAACAAAATATATTTCCTAACTATAAGTCTTCAGGCCTAGATGCATTCAATTCTTCTCTCAGTACCATACCTTTCAAAAACCTCAAGAGATCTGCAGAATATGGCATTCAAAGATGTTTTCTTAACTTAAGATTTTTTGATATCGAGACATGTCAGCTCCTGACAACACCCCCTATATTACTCCAAGTAGAAGATGAGCATCGAAGAATCTCCAGTGGGAGATGATTAAATTGGTGGTAAGCCATTCTCTTGGCAAGAAAAACCACTTGCTTCAACTGTAGACAGACTTCTGTCCAAAAAGGACAAAACTTGGAAGCAGGTAAGTCGACAGCCTAGCTCTGCCAAGACAGGGTAGGTAAGTCCTTCATAATTCCTGCTCTACAACCAATGTCTGTCAGAGAAATGGGGACAAATGGCTGAAGATTGATGCTGTAATGTATGGAGAGAAAATGGGAACTGTCCAGGCAGCCACTGGTATGTCATTTTTTAGTTTTGGAAGCTGCAGGCCCTGCACTTCCTATATAATCAGATATATTTATCCCTCTCAGGTCTCTGAGATGGTTGAAGAATAGATAGCTAGAGTCTCATAGTTAAATTTTGAGTTGTTTAGGAATCAAGAGGATGTTCTGGATCTAAGAAGATATTTTTAAAATTATGAGGCAAGTTAGTATGAAAGCTGAGTTAGATATAGAACTTTAAACTCATGGAGATGGTTAGATAGTAGAATGTTAAAGTCAGGTGCCAAATACATATGGACTGGACATTGGGAATGTATGCTAAGCCATATAACTCTTATAATCGTGGCTTATTTATTTCTGTTGTTTTGTATTGTATTTATAGTTATAAGAAAAAGAACCATTATTTGGACTGAAAGGGAGAGCTGTTGGGGGGAAAAATAAATACCTTAAACTAAAAAAAAAAGAAGGGAAGAGGATGGTGGGGCTGAGGGGGAGGATGGTGGAAGGGTGGGACTGGAGGGGGGAGTAGGGAGGGGATTGTGATTGAGATGTAACTTGAAGAAATAAAAAATAAATTATTAAAAAAAAGGACTTATGCCAATTCCTCATGAATTATTATGTGAACTAGGAAAAGGAAGGGTGATGCCAAGGTCTATCTATGGAGTCACCATTACCCTCATGCCAAAAACAATAAGAGCACAACAAAAATGAAAGTTATAAATAAACGTGTCTCCTTGATGAAGATGGATACCAAAATATTCTCAATGCTTAATATATATTTGTAAGAAAATGCTCCTATGTGAATGATGTCATCTACAATTAATGTATACTAACATAGAAATAGAGAGTTAAGAAACAACCAACCAAATAACAGGGGGAATTTCACTTTAGAGCCTATTTATCTTAAATAGATCATAAATGTATATTAATTTAATATAAACATATCAAAGTAGATTAAATATATTGATTACTTGAAAATCACAAATCACAGTTGTCTTGAGTAAAGATTAATCTGAAAAGTCTATATATCATGTTGAAAGGAGGAAACATGGGAGGGGTTGGAGGGAGGACATAGAAGGGGAAAAATGATATATTTTAATTAAAAGTATATTTTTAAAAGAAAAGTCTATATTTATTAAAAATTTTAATTCAAAAAAAGAAGTAAAACTTTTCTACAAAAAAATTCTAAGCTGAGAAATTTTATGGATAAATTCTATTTGACATTTACAGAAAAACAAAGTTGGGAGGTATTTCAGTGGTAGAGCACTTGCCTCACATGCTTTACTAGGTCCCATCCCCACTAAGTGTCAAAAAATAAAATGAAAACAAATAGAACCATTGGTGGAAAAACACAACCATGATCATAAAAAATTCCTCCAGAAAATCATACAGGGAGATACAATTCATGGCTCTTTTTATAGATTACAGTTAATTCCTGTACCTTCATCAGATTGGAAAATAACCAGAAAGAAAATCCATATACCAATATTCCTCATGAACATAGATGAGCAGTTTTTCTAGTTAAGTTGCGGTTACTATAGTAAAACAATAACCAAAACCAATTTGAGGAAGAGAAGGCTTACTTGCCTTACAGGTTACATCCCATCATCAGTGGAAGTCAAGGCAAGAACCTGGAAACAGGAACTGATGCAGAGACCTTGGATGAGGGCTGCTTATTGGTTTGCTTCTGCTGCCTTGGTCAGCCTAGTTTCGTTTCGTTTCATTTCTTTTTGTTTCCTTTCTTTTTCTTTTTTCCTTTATCTTCCTTCCTTCCTGCCTTTCTTTCTTTCTTTCTTTCTTTCTTTCTTTCTTTCTT
>CAJQZJ010032660.1:2938678-3039089 GCA_907164525.1 Lophiomys imhausi | reverse complement strand
AAAGAAAGAAAGAAAGAAAGAAAGAAAGAAAGAAAGAAAGAAAGAAAGAAAGAAAGTTGCTATAAACATTGTTGAGGTGATGTCCTTGTGGTTTGTTAGAGAATCTTTTGAATATATGCCCAGGAGTAGTATGGCTAGGTCTTGAGGGAGAACTATTCCCAATTTTCTAAGATACCACCAGATTGATTTCCAAAGTTGTTATACAAGTTTTCACACCCACCAGCAATGGAGGAATGTTTCTCTTTCTCCACATCATTGCCAACATGTGCTATCTCTTGAGTTTTTTATCTTAGCTATTCTTTTTTTAAATGTTTGTTTATTACTTCATATGGAAAAACAAATGGAGGTGTCTGTTTCTATGCCAATACCATACTGGTTTTATTACTGATGTTCTGTAGTACAGCTTGAAATCAGGGATAGTGATACCTCCAGATGTTCTACTATTGTACATGATTGATTTAGCAATCATGTCCATCTCTATCAGAATCCCTTCCCTCCACTCTTCCTGGCCCCACCCTCCCACCTTTTCCCTTTCTCCCAGAACTCATAATTCTTTATTTTTAAATAATTAGGTCCATCTTCGCTATTCTCAAGGGTATAAGATGGAATCTCAGAGTCGCTTTGAGTTCCATTTCCTTAATGACCAAAGATGTTGAGTATTTCAACAAATGTCTCTTAGCCTTTAGAGATTCCTCTTTTGTGAATTCTCAGTTTAGCTCTGTACCCCATTTTTTGATCAGATTATTTAGTTTCTTGGTGTTTAATTTCTTGGGTTCTTTATATATCTTGGATATTAGCACTCTGTCTGTTGT
Organism: Lophiomys imhausi; assembly: GCA_907164525.1. Taxonomy (NCBI): domain Eukaryota; kingdom Metazoa; phylum Chordata; class Mammalia; order Rodentia; family Muridae; genus Lophiomys; species Lophiomys imhausi. Next base: position 3,038,277 of record CAJQZJ010032660.1, on the reverse strand, counting down.
GAGGTTGGTGAAGACCCTTTCCCAATCTGTAGGCTGCTGTGTTGTTCTAATGGCAGTGTCCTTTGCCTTACAGAAGCTTTTCAATTTCATAACATCCCATTTATTGATTGTTTGTCTTAGAGCCTGAGCTATTGGTGTTCTGTTCAGGAAGTTGTCACCTGTGCAAATGAATTTAAGGCTTTTCCCCACTTGCTCCTCTATTAGATTTAGTGTGTCTGATTTTATGTTGAGGTCTTTAATCCACTTAGACTTAAGTTTTGTGCGTGGTGATAAATATGAAGCTATTTACATTTCTCTACATGTTGACATCCAGTTTGTTGAAGATGTTTTCTTTTTTCATTGCATGGTTTTGGCTTCTTTGTCAAATATTAAGTGACCATAGGTATGTGGGTTTATATCTGGGCCTTTGATATAATTCCATTGATCAACCAGTCTGTTTCTATGCCAATGTCATGCTGGTTTTATTACTGATGCTCTGTAGTATAGCTTAAAATCAGGGATAGTGATAACTCCAGACGTTCTGCTCTTGTACATGATTGATTTAGCTATTCTCAGTTTCTTGTTTTTCCATACGAAATTGAAAATTGTTCTTTGAAGGTCTGTAAAGAATTGTGTTGGTATTTTGATAGGAAATCCTTTGAATCTCTATATTGCTTTTGGTAGGATGGCCATTTTTATTATGTTAATGTTACCTATCTATAAGCATGGGAGATCTTTCAATCTTCTGATATCCTCTTCGATTTCTTTCTTCAGGGACTTGAATTTCTTGTTGTACAGGTCTTTCACTTGCTTGGTTAAAGTTGTCCCCAGGTATTTTATATTATTTGTAGCTATTGTGAGGGGTATTGTTTCCCTAATTTCTTTCTCAGACCATTAATCTTTTGCATAAAAAAGGGCTACTGATTTTTTAAAATTAATTTTGTATCTAGCCACATAGCTGAAGGTATATATCAACTGTAGGAGTTCTCTGGTGGAATTGTTGGTTTCACTTATGTATACTATCATATCAGCTGTGAATAAGGATATTTTGACTTCCTCCTTTTAAATTTATATCCCCTTAATCTACTTTAGTTGTTTTACTGCTCTAGCTAGAACTTCAAATATTACTTTGAAGAGATATGGAGAGAATACATAGCTTTTGCCTTGTCCCTGATTTTAGTGGAAATGCTTTAAGTTTCTCTACATTTAGTTTGATGTTGGCTATTGACTTACTGTATATTGCCTTTATTAGGTTTAGGTATAGTACTTGTATGCCTGATCTCCCCAAGACTTTTAACATGAAGGGGTGTTAGATTTTGTCAAATGCTTTTTCAGCTTCCAGTGAGATGTTTATGTGGCTTTTTTTCTTTCAGCTTGTTTATGTGGAAGATTATAATGATGTATTTTCAAATGTTGAACCATTCCTGCATCCCAGCGATGAAGCCTACTTGATTATGGTGTATGATACCTTTGGTGTGTTCTTGGATTTGATTTGCAAGTATTTAATTGAGTATTTTTGCATCTATATTCATAGGGGAGATTGATCTAAAATTCTCTTTCTTTGTTGAGTCTTTGTGTGGTTTAGGTATCAGGGTGATTGTGGACTCATAGAATGAGTTTTGCATTGTTCCTTCTCTTTATATTTTGTGGAAGAGTTTGAGGTGTATTAGCATTAGCTCTTCTTTGAAGATCTGGTAGAATTATGTGATGAAACATCTGGTACTGGGCATTTTTTGCTTGGAAGACTTTTAATGAAGGTTTCTATTTACTTGGGGGTACAGGTGTGTTTAGTTTGTTTACCTGATCTTGTTTTAACCTTGGTACATGGAATCTGTCAAGAAAATTGTCCATTTCACTTAGGTTTTCCAATTTTGTGGAATACAGGTCTTTGAAAATAACCTAAACATTCTTTGGAGTTCCCCAGTGTCTATTGCTATTTCCCCCTTTTTATTTCTGATTTTGTTCACTTGGATATTTTCCCTCTGCCTTGTAGTTAGTTTGACTAAGGGTTTTTCTATTTTGCTCATTTTCTCAAAGAACCATCTCTTGGTTTCATTGATTCTTTCTATTGTTCTCTTTGTTTCTAAAATACTGTTTTCTGCCCTGAGTTTGATTATTTCCTGCCATCTACTCCTCTTGGGTGTGTTTGCTTATTTTTGTTCTAACTCTTTCAGGTATGCTTTTAAGTCACTAGTATGGGATCTCTCCAACTTCTTTTTGAAGTCATTTAGTGCTAAGAACTTTCCTCTTAGCACTGCTTTCAGTGTGTCCCATGAGTTTGGGTATGTTGTACCTTCATTTTCATTGAATTCTAAGAAGACTTTAGTTTCTTTCTTTATTTTTTTCCCTGACCCAGAGATCATTGAGTAGAGAGTTGCTCAGTTTCCACGAGTTTGTAGATTTCTGTTGTTTTTGTTATCACTGAAATCTAACTTTATTCCATTATGGTCTAATAAATGACAAGGGGTAATTTCAATTTTCCTGTATCTGTTAACACTTTCTTTTTGACTGACTACATGGTTCATTTTGAAAAAGGTTCCATGAGGTGCTGAGAAGAAAGTATATTCTTTTGTGTTTGGGTAAAATGTTCTGTAGATATCAATTAGGTTAATTTGATTCATGGTGTCAGTTAATTTCATTATTTTTCTGTTTGGTTTCTATATTGTTGATCTGTCCAGTGTTGAGAGCAGTGGGTTGAAGTTTCCCACTATTCATGTATGGGATTCAATAAGTTTAGTAGTGTTTCTTTTACAAATATGGGTGTTCTTGCATTTGGGGCATAGATGTCCACTATTGAGATGTCATTTTGTTGGATTTTTCCTTTAATGAGTATGAAGTGTTCTTCCTCATCTCTTTTTATTAACATTGGTTGAAAGTCTATTTTATTGGATATTAGAATGGCTACTCCAGCTTGCTTCTTGAGCCCATTTGCTTGGTATATCTTTTTATAACCCTTTACTCTGAGATAATGCCTGTCCTTTTTGCTGAGGTGTGTTTCTTGTAGGCAGCAGAATTATGGATTCTGGTTTTGAATCCATTCTGCTAACCTTTTGATTGGGGAATTGAATCCATTGATGTTGAGGGATATTAATGACCAGTGATTGTTAATTCCTGTTGTCTTGATGTTGTTGGTGTTAGAGTGTGAGTGAGCTTCTCTTCTTTTGATTTGCTTCCTGTGTTTTCTTGGGTATAGTTTATCTCCTTAGGTTGGAGTTTTCTTTCCAGTATCTTCTCTAGGCATGGATTTGTGCATAAATTTTCTTTGAATTCAGTTTTGTTATGGAATATCTTATTTTTTCCTTCTGTGTTTGTTGTAAGTTTTGCTGGGTATAGTAGTCTGGGCTGGCATTGGTGGTCTTTTAGGATCTGCAAGATATCTTTCCAGGCACTTCTGGGTTTTACGGCAGCTGATGAGAATTCAGGTGTTATTCTGATAGGTCTGCCATTATATGTTACTTGACCCTTTTTTCTTGCAGCTTTTAATATTCTTTCTTTGTTGTATACATTCAAAGTTTCGAGTATTACATTGCAGATGGGTTTTCTTTTCTGGTCTAATCTGTTTGGAGTTCTATAAGCTTCTTGTATGGTTATAGGCATCTCTTTCTTTAGGTTTGGGAAATTTTCTTCTATGATATTTTTGAAGATGTTTTCTGATCCATGGAGCTGGGAGTCTCCTTGTTCTTCATTCCTATTATTCCGAGGTTTCATCTTTCCATAGTGTCTTGATTTCCTGAAGGTTTGTGTCAGTATTTTTTTAGATATCACATTTTCTTTGATGGATGTATTGATTTCTTCAATTTTATCTTCTTTGTCTGAGATTCTTTCTTCCATCTCTTGCACTCTATTGGTGATGCTTCTGTCTGTAGTTCCCTTTCTTTTTCCTAGAATTCTCAGTTCCAGTGATGTCTCGGCTTGTGTTTTATTTACTGCTTCAACTTACATTTTCAATTCTTGAAACATTGTGTTCTTTTTCCTCTCTTGTTTAACCATATCCTACATTTCTCTAAGGGCTTTATTTATTTCCTTCACCGGTTTTTCTATATTTTCTTATTGTTCTTTGAGGAACTTGTTTTCATCCCTTAAGAATCTCTTATTTTCATAAGCATGGGATTAAAGTCATTTTATTGTGTTTCAGTTGTATTAGGATTTCCAGGGCTTTCTATAGCAATATAGCTAGGTTCTGGAAACACCATAATGCGTTGTTTTTCTTTTTGTTTTTGTTTCGATAGTGTTCTTATACTGACCTCTAGCCATCTGTGTGATCCTGGTGTTGTCTGGCTTTTTCCTGTGCCCACTGTCCTTGGTTCACTGGGAAGAAACTTGTTTCAGAGGGTGACTGCTTCCGTGAAGCAGATGTCCATCTCCAGATGATGGGTAGGTCCCTGTATGTCTGTGAGAACTGGTGGGTCTCCTCAGAAAGGCAGATTGAGCTATGGGCCAGAGGCTGGATCCATGTGTCACTGGAAGTTGGGTTTTCTCCTTGCCCACACTGTTATTTTGGGTTTAGTAGCCAGACTGCTGAATCATTCAGCAGTTATTGAGCTCCACTGGATCCACAGTCTGGGATATGTTATGCAGGCTGTGAGATCCACACAGGAAAGAGGCTAGAGTCAGCAGGCCTGTGGCTGGCTGTTCCAGGAGCTTGGATGCTCAGGTGGGTGACCAGTCCTAGCTGTCACTGGGGAAACCCTGACACAGGTTATGTTTGCAGTCAGCATGGCTCCAATCACTCTACTGGACAGGATTTGCCTCCCATTCACTCAGATATTGTGCACACTGGATGCTGTCATGTTGGGAATCTGGTAAGAAATTCTGACCTGTGCTCTTCCGAGGTCTGTGTTCATCCAAGGAAAGTAGGCAGGTCTGCAGCATGGAGGCTAGAACTCAGGAATCCAGACAGGGCCGCTCACTTCCAGCTGGAGCCGTGGGTGTAACCGCACATGGCTTAGCCTAGAGATCCTCTCCAGATGGGTGACAGAGCCAGATATTCCTGGGGGTTTAGTGCACTGTTTGGCATGGTGATTTGCCTCAGAGTTCTCCATGGAACTTCAGACGAAGTCTGAGTTTCACAGTCAGCTGTGGGCCTCATGTTCACTCAGCCATGTCTAATCTCAACCACCCACCAATCAGATACCATGTGCACTGGACGATGGCATCATAGAATTACCTTCAGCCTGATTTCTTATACAGCCTGTACCCACATGCCCAGCGATTGCACAAACAGTAAGATGGACTCTCCTATATAAATTAGCAATTAAAACAATGCTACACAATCTCATGGAGCAATTCTTCACTTGAGGTTATCTCTTCCCAGGTCTCTCTAGTTTGTGTCAAGTTGACAAAAACTCACCAGGATAGGAACCTTCCACATAATGGTACCAAATGTAGCAATACACAGAAGAAATTACATAAGGTCATGTACCAGACACTGAAAAGGAATACAAGACTGGATTAACATTTAAAACTGAGGCAAGAGGCTGAAGATATGGCTCAAAGGTTAAAAGTACTTGCTGCTCTTCTAGATGAGGAGTTTGGTTTCTAATACCCACATCCACCAGCTCCAGGAAATTCAAGCAAGCATCTTAAAAATATAGAATTGACATACAACTGACTGCCTTGGCAATCCCCAAAATTCTCTATAACATTAGAGCATCATCCTCAGCCTTCTAGCCCAGTATATCTGACAGACGTATTAGTGAAGCAGGAATTATGCAGAGCTGCTTAGCCTGTCTTGCAAAACTTGGCATTCGATTTCTCTTCACCCATATTTTACACATTTTGGACAGCATTCTGTGTGCAGAGGAAGCAAGGGCTGTCTTTGTCCAGTGGCTAACTTCCCACATTTGAAGCCATCTCCTAATGGAGATTCTTAAATGCTCATAATCTTCCTTCATGTTGAATGGGGTGCTGCCAAGAGCTGACATGTCTCAGAGTCAAATGCCTTAAATTAAATAAAAACATCTTTAAATGTTTTTAAATTCTTTAGGTCTCTTGGATTTTAAAGACCATCTATCTATCAATAGCATATCTGTATAGGTAAATGTTTCATGTTTATAGCTATTTCCTACCTATTTAACCTAGGATATATATTTTTGTGATAATCTAGAGTAGTATCTGACATCATCATGAGTTTGACTATTAATTTCAATTACTTAATTATTCCAAACATTTTGTAATAGCACGTTTTGAAAGGACTGGAAGTAAACATTGAATTTTGATGTGAGTTGTAAATGTCCAACACCATATACAAGAGTTGAAACATATATACTTTATGCGTATCAAAATAACTTTAAATTTGTATCAATGTGCAATAATGTATACTAATGTAAACCTTAAATTTGCATCAATATAAATAATCTATACTAATGTAAGATTATTGGCTTATAAAATGCTCTTTGGTTTAAGAGGAGATTCAATAATCTGCAATTGTTTTTACTATTGTTCTTATATTATTCCTATATGATATTCTTATCTTCCCCCTTTTTTCTCAATCCCCATCCCCTTACCTTAGAAAGAAGTATAGAGAAAAGATAAGAGATAAATCCCTCAGTTGAAGCTCCTATACTTTGTTTACACTCTGTTCAGGACCATTTAATAACTTGTAGCCAACACCTTTTTAAAGACAAGTATCCATTATCCAAAAGAATGATCAAAACCTACCCACTCCATCTTAAGGGAATGGAGCATTGCTCTCTTAAAATTGTTTCCTGCTGATTTAGAGCATAGGATTCCTTTTGGGGGGCCCAAGAAAAATGTGAAAATGGTTAAGAAAGCTAACTATAACATTTGTTGTCCAGTTTCTTTATAGTGTGAAAATACAGGCTTAAACGAAGTCCTGATTAAATATTCTGTGATACTGGATGATTTAAGTTAGCTATTTTGAAGTGGTACTGGAAGCAAGCAATACTTGTTAATAACAAAACAGCAACTGAGACAATCTGTGATTGGATCAAGCAGGATGCTGGAACAAATGTGTCATCATCTCAGCATCCTCCAGAGTGAATATTGTCAGGTCCCCTCCAACTTCAATGGTGTTTGATCCTTTTGTTCTTCAAACATATAAATTCTCACAAGTAATATACAGTTCTGCAATAACATATGTATGGGATGTGCAGTGTGAACAGATGATTCTTTGCTCTTTGTTTGAACAGATGAAAGATATCTTTCTTTATAAGCTATTTTGAATTGTAACCAAACTGTAATATAAATTTTTATCTATGTCATTTAAAATAATGTCATGATAATTACTGAGGATTTTGAAGTCAACAAGATTTGTTGGCTATGCATATACATGTTTTAGACAGTCTTAGAGCTATTTCCATGTGAAGGATTCAATGATATACATTATCTGTTTGTTCTTTTCTTCTAGTCAATAGTTAAGATATTCACGGAGTCTCCCTCTGTCAAATCCTATCATGTTTAATTTGGATGGTATACAAAGTCCTTCCTTTCCTATTGACATAAACATAAATCCTATTTCCCTACATAATTTACCTTTTGTCCTCCAACTGGAAGGCAAGACAAGTCTAGTCTGATTTAATTTAGCATTAATTTTCATCAAGGTCCATTCCATTCTGATCTCTCTCAAAAATGATGCATAAAATCTTCAGGATTCCAAGATGGTGGCAGCCAGCATGGATACCTTTTGAATGCAAGGAAAATAGCTAGAACACTGCAGAGATATGAAAATGCTGAGCAACAATCTGAGAAGCGGAAACCTGCTGGGTCTTACCTGGAAAACCCAGGGGCTAATAAAAGTCCCTGGGCAAGTCTCTCAGACACTCAGAAAAACAGACCAGCCAGCTGCAGAAGCTACAGAAGCTATGGAAGCAGGAGCATTTCACAACAAGAGAAGCCTGGGGGGTATGAGCCACGCAAGTACCCAGCGAACAGCTCCAAACCCCAGGTAGGGGCACTCATCAGCCTCTTGAGCACCCAGCTTCCACACAGGTATTCTCCATCATGAAAAAGAGGACCAGTCGAGCCACAGGAACAGGTATATTCTCACTGTAACTAATATGGAGGTGACCCACAGCACATTCTGAACTATAGGAGAACTGCAGGACCACATCAGAATATCTCCAGCAGAGCAGCAGTCTGGGAGGCGCAAGCATATTTTGGCTCACCCAGAAATGCTTTTGACATACAGGTCCATCTACTGGATATACAATCATTCAGAAGAATATTGTGGCCAGACAAGGCAGTAGGTGACACTTCCTGACACAGTACAGGGGCCCACAGTTCTAATCGATTCAGGGCCTGGGCAGATATCTCCAAAAATAAGACAGAGGTACATCCTGGCTTCCTGAGAACCCAGTTTCCACACAGTTCTGCCAACAACCCGAAAAATACCAGCAGAGCCACAGGAACAGCAAGGTCAGAGTGTGCTGAAAGGCAGGTGGTTAAGTTAAAAGGCTGCAGAGCTCTACTGAGTCCTAACCCTGTGGAAAGATTGTGGTGTTCATATCAGATCCCTAAGCCAGTGCATCTTGTCCCTACTTGGCAGGATACCTGGCCTTCAGCATCTACAGTTCCAGCCTTGGAGCAGGAGGTTCTTGGCCTTTGCACACTGCCTGAGTCACTCAGACTACAAGAGTTTAACACCTAGAGCCAAAAGGCACAAATGTGCGTTGGGGAGGAGCTACCTGCAGGGACCATGACCATAGACCTGAGTCCTTGACCCTCGGGCCAGACACACAAGCAGCAGGAGATCTGCAGCTCTAGCCTACAATCTGTGATCCTCCTATCCCCCACTGACATCTCTAGGAAGACCTGCTAGATCTCAATTCCCTACAGGCTGTAATAACACATCCCACCCAATCCGCAACCTGAGTACCCAGTTGAGACACAACAGGAAGGGGTGAACCTCAAGGGGGGGATGTGGGAGATACAGTCCCCAACACAATATTCCAGTTAGCTTGTGTTGAGCTACAGACCACCAAGATAATACGGCCTCTACACCAAAGTTCCTTCCTTGGCACCAGGTCCAGAAGATACTAGGAACAATCAGTTAAGGATAACCAGATGGCTAAAGGACAGCGAAAGAACAAAACTGAAAAAAACTGACAAAAAATCAGGGAAATATGACTCTAATAAAATTCATTGATGCTAATACAGCAAGCCCTGACCATCCAAACACAGCTGAAACACATGAAAATGATGACAAATCTATACTTATGACAATGATACAGGCCTTAAAAGAAAATAAATCCCTGAATTTAAAGAAATAACACTTCTACAATTGAAAGCAATGGAGAATTCTATTAGAGACCTCATAGCTAATTCAGTCAAGCAAGACTGGGAAAGAGACAAGGCTATGAAAAATTTGCAGGCAGAGACAACCAAATTGGAACAGGAAATGTATAAAGCAGTTCAAGACCTGAAATTGCAAATGCAAGCAATAAAGAAAACACAAGAAGAGACAATCCTGGAGGTAGAAAATCAAGGAAAGAGAAAAGGAACTACAGACACTAGTATCACAAATAGGATACAAGAGATGGAAGACAGAATCTCAGGTGTCGAAGACGTGATTGAAGAAATCAGTACAACAGCCAAAGAAAATGAGAAATCTAAAAAGTTGCCACCCACAACATCCAAGAAATCAAGGGCTCAATGAAAAGATGAAACCTAAGAATTATAGGCATAGATGAAAGAGAAGATTCCTGACTCCAAGAGTCAGGAAGCATCTTCAACAAAATCATAGAAGAAAACTTCCTAAACATAAAGAAAGAGATGCCAGTAAAATTCCAAGAGACAAACAGAACAACAAATAGATTAAATCAGAAAAGAAATGCCTCTCACCACATAATAATTGAAACTCCACATGTACAAAGAAAAGAATATTAAAAACTGAAAAGAATGTGTGCTTTTTTGTGCTTGGGTGAAACTTTTTGTAGATATCTGTTAGGTCCATTTGGTTCATGCTTCTGTTTTTCTTTTCGTTTGTTTGTTTTGTTTTGTTTGTTTGGTTGGTTGGTTGTTCGTTTGTTTTTGTTTTTGTTTTTTTTAGTATAAGGTATATCTTTTCCCCCCAACAGCTCCCCCTTTCAGTGTAAAAAATGGCTCTTTCTCTTATAACAATAAATATAATACAAAACAACAGAAGTAATTAGGTCACAATAATGAGAATTATAAATCTTAGCACACATTCCCAGTGTCCAGTCCATACGTATTTGGCAACTGACTTTAACATTTTAATATCCAACCCATCTCCATGAGTTTAAAGTTCTATATCCAACTCAGCTTCCATCCTAACTTGCATCACAATTTTAAAAACATCTTCTTAGATACAGAACACCCTCTTAATTACTATACAATTCAAAATTTAACTATAAGACTCTAGCTATCTAGACATCAACCACATCAGAGACCTGAGAGGGATAAATATATATGATTATACAGGAAGTACAGGGCCAGCAGCTTCCAAAATGAAAAAAATGATAAACAACTGGCTGCCTGAACAGTCTCTGATTTCTCTTATTAGATTGGAGATTCTAACTTCAGCCTTTTGTCCCAGTAACTCTCACACACATTAATTGCAAAGCAGGAATTATGAAGGACTCGTCTACCCTGTCTTAGCAGAGCTAGGCTGTCGACTTACCTGCTTCCAATTTTGTCCTTTTTGAAGCAAGGATTTTTTCTTGCCAAGTGACAGGCTAACCACTAATGCAACCATCTTCAATTGGAGATTCTTCAACATTCATCTTCTTTTTGGAATAGAATATGGGGTGCTGTCAGGAGCTGACATGTGTCAATAACAAAAAATATTAAGTTAAGAAAACATCTTTGAATGCCATATTCTGCAGATCTCTTGAGGTTTTTGAAGACCACATATTTATCTCCTTGTAGTTGCATAAGCAAATGTTACTTGTCTCTTAGTAACTTGATTTCTGATTAACTTAGAAAATGACTGTGATAGACTACCCTATTACCTAAGAAAATGACATTCTTGAATGACTATTAGTTTGCATTTCTTAGTTACCCTAAACAATTTATGATATTTACAAACAAAAGGCCAAAACTTCTCATTTCATTTTTAAGCGTTAACTAGGTACAATACCTTAAAAAGAGTTAACCTTAATTTTGTATCAATATATAAAGACCAATACCAATGTAGCCAAATATCATCTTAATTTTATATCAATATTCAAATATCAATACAAATTTAGCCAAATATAATCTTAATTTTGTATCAATATACAAAGATCAATACCAATTTAGCCAAATATAATCTTAATTTTGTATCAATATACAAAGTATAAGAGCATATTCAATAATCTGCCTCTTTTTTCCATTATTATTTCTATGTCTATATTATGTCTATATCACATTCTTTTCTCAAGTCTTTTCACCCCTACATAGGAGAGAAAGAAGGATACAGAAAATAAAAAGAGAGAAATTCCTGGGTCTAACCTCCAAAGCCTATTAAACAAGACCATCTAAGAACTTGTAACCTCTCCCCCTAAATAACAAGAAGTATCTACAACCCATCAAATGACAAAAGGGGGCAAAAATCACCCACCCTGCCTTCTGGGGATGGGACATCACTCTCTTAAAATTACTTCCTGCTGACTTGGGATGTAGTAAACCTCTTTGGGGCCCAAAAAAAGAATGGAAAAATTGTTAAGCATGTTAATAGAATCATTTGATGGTCAGTCCTTTTGTACTCAACTATTTAAATGTCCTAAGAAATTTGTAGATAGAAGCTGAATTTCAGGGCTTTACTGAAGTTCTGGCTGGAACAGTCTGTGGGGCTGAACACTCTTAGTGATTTTGAGTTGTTGTGGTTGTAGATATTTGAGAAAACAGCTATTTAGAAAGTCTTCGAATATGGATCATTTGTTAAAGATGCTGTCCTTTTTTCATTGTATGGTTTTGGCTTCTTTGTCAAAATTTAAATGACCATCGGTGTGTGGGTTCATTTCTGGGTCTTCAATTCAAAACCATTGATCCACTGCTCTGTTTCTATACCAGTACCATGCTGTTTTTATTACTATTACTCTTTAGTACAGCTTGAAATCTGGGATGGTGATACCTCCAGATATTTTTTTTTTTATTGTACAGGATTGATTTAGCTATTCTGGGTTTTTTAAATGCCAAGAAACCAAATAATTCAATCAAAAAATGGGGAACAGGGCTAAACAGAGAATTCACAAAAAAGTAATCCCTAATGGCTGAGAGACACTTGAAGAAATGCTCAGCATCCTTAATCATCAGAGAAATGCTACTCAAGACAACTCTGAGATTCCATCTCACACCTGTCAGAATGGCAAAGATCAATAGCTCAAATGAAAGCACATGCTGGGGAGATTGTGCAGAAAGGGCAATATTCCTCCATTGCTGGTGGGAGTGCAAGCTTATACAACCACTATGGAAATCAGTCTGGTGATATCTTAGAAAACTTGGAATATCTCTATCTCAAGACCCAGCCACACCACTTCTGGGTATACATCCAAATGATTCCTCAGCAAACCACAAGGATGTTTCCTCATCTATGCTCATAGCAGCCTTATTTGTAATAGCTAGAAACTGGAAACAAACCAGATATCCCTCAACCGAGGAATGGATTAAAAAAAAAAAAAACTGTGATACATCTACTCAATGGAATACTACTCAGCCATCAGAAACAACAAAATCATGCAGTTTGCAGCCAACAGGATAGAACTAGAGAAGCTCATCCTAAGTGAGCTAACCCAGGCTCAGAAGGATGTGCATTGCATCTATTCACTTATAATCAGATTTTAGCCACATGGTATAGGATAACTATACTACACCAATGCACCAAAGGGATCAGGAACATAGACTTTGTTTCCTATCAATGAGACACTTTGCCCTAGTTGTGCTGCCTCGTAGGCCCCCAGTGTATAAGGAGGCTCTTGTCCTTCATATGACTGCTGAACTGGGGTGGGGGACTGTTATATAGGGATATTCCACTCCAGAGGAGTGGGATGGAAGGGATAGGGCATAGAGGGTGAGAGGGCAGGACTGGGAGTGGTGGAAAGAGGACATTGTGATGGAGATGTAACCTAAAGTAATAAATAAATATTAAAAATAAAAATAAAATGAAGAAAAACAAAAGAATAGAATCCTGCCCTAATAATTCTAACTCTGGATACTACTTTTTTTGTCAGATATCTTTCCTAGAGCAAATTAGGATTTTGACAATATAAAAAGTATTACTTTCAAGTGAGATTTTAAAAATTATTTGGTTATTTTAGAACTAAACATGCATTTAAATTTATATATTTTGAGATCACAAAGGACGATTTTCTTTGAATTTCAGCATACCTTTTGCAAGTAGCTTTTAAACTTAAATCATTGTAAATCCTATGTGCCTGCCTCTGCCTCCAAAGTGTTGGGGTCAAAGTGCCTCCCAATTGTTGGGATTAAAGGTGTGAACCACCACCCCTGTATGGCCTTGAACTCAGAGATCTGCATGTTTCTGTCTCCAGTGTGTTGGGACTAAAGATGTATGCTTCTCAAGTGTTGGGATTAAAGGTGTGGACCATCTCCACACTGTTCATTGTAACTCTGGAATTTAAAAGACTACTAACTCTATAGTGCTCATTCTATCTCTGCTGGAATTAAAGGCATGAGCTAACACCACCCTTCTCAATTATTTTAGCTCCAAATTACTTTAACTCTTAGAGATTTAGAAAACCATTTTGAAGTGGAGGAACCCTTAGTTTACTTATAACCTTTTAAATCTACTAATTACATTTTAATACCAATAAATGAAAATATCTTTTATATATAGGAAAAAGACTGATTAGCTTACATCCAGGAGTGTGTGAGGTATGTGGCCACCTGCAGTTTAATATTCCAACCTGAAATTAAGACCATTTTTCCTTCCATGCCAGTAAGGTAACTATGCCTTAGTTAAATTATCATTTGAAAATTTTATATTTTATTTTTATTATATTTTTATGCTTAGTTAACCTTTTTAAAATTAATTTCTTTTTTTAGGTTTCCCCCCAAACAGAGTTTCCTCCCTCCATCCCTCATTTCTCCCTCCCTTCCTCCTTGGTCCCCTTCTCAGTCTTCTCCTTCTCCTCCAATGAGGTGGGTCCTTATATATCATACTCCCTCAATTCACCTGTCATGTGAGGGACAAGAGCTTCCTCTTGTACTGTGGCTTGATATGGCATCCCATCTAGGATATGGTGCTTCACTAACCTGCAACAGGTGTCATGATGCACTGCTGGGTGGAGTTTTTCATAGGATAATTATGCTCGGTACATATCTGTTTGCTTCTGGGTTGTAGGTTGGTTATCTTGTGCTATATGGTTAATGTCCGCTTATCTTTCTGGGAATGAGTCACCTCACTTAGGATGTGCTTTTCTAGATCCATCCATTTGGTTGCAAGTTGCATGATTTCCTTATTTCCAATAGCTGTGTAGAATACCATTGTGTAAATATACCATCATTTTTTAATCCATTCTTCAGTTGAAGGACATCTGGGTATTTTCCAGTTTCTGGATATTACAAATAGAGCTGCTATGGACATTATTGAGGCAATGTCCTTGTGGTTTTATAGAGAATCTTTTGGATATATGCCAAGAAGGGGTATGGCTGGGTCTTGAGGTAGAACTATTACTAGTTTTCTAAGGTATCTCCAGATTGATTCCCAAAGTGGTTGTACAAGTTTGCACATCCACCAGCAATGGAGAAGTGTTCCTCTTTCACCACACCCTCATCAACATGTGCTTTCTTAGCCATTTTGATCTTAGTCATTATGATGGGTGTGAGATAGAATCTCAGAGTCATTTTGTGTTGCATTTCCCTGATGACCAAAGATGTTGAACACTGCTTCAAGTGCCTCTCAGCCTTTAAATATTCCTCTTTTGTAAGTTCTAGGTTTAACTGTATACTTCACTTTTTGATTGGATTATCTGATTTTTTGATGTTTAATTTCATGAGTTTTTCATATATTTTGGATATTGGGTTGTTGAAGATCTTTTCTCAATCTGTAGGTGGCCGTTTTGTTTTAATGACAGTGTCCTTTGTCTTACCGAACCTCTTCAGTTTCATAAGGTCCCTTTTATTTATTGTTAGTCTTAGAGTCTGAGCTATTGGGGTTCTGTTCAGGAAATTGCTACCCATGCCAACGTTCCAGACTTTTCCCCCACTTTCTCTTCTACTAGATTTAGTGTGTACAGATTTATGTTGAGGTCTTTCATCCACTTGTACTTAAGTTTTGCCCAGGATGATAAGTATGGGTTTATTCAGATTCTTCTACATGTTGCCATCCAGTTATACCAGCACCATTTTTAAAGATGCTTTCCTTTTTTCAATTGTATGGTTTTGGCTTCTTGTTCAAAAATTAAGTGACCATAGATGTGTGGGTGTATCTCTGTGTCTAAGATTTGATTCCATTGATCAATTACTCTGTTTCTATGACAGTACCATGTTGGTTTTACTACTATTGCTCTGTACTACAGCTTGAACTCTGGGATGGTGATATGTCCATATATTCTGTTATTGTACATGATTGATTTAGCTATTATGAGTTTTTTACTATTTCATATGAAGTTGAGAATTGTTCTTTGAAGGTCTGTAAAGAATTGTGTTGGTGGGGCTAGAGAGATAGCTCAGCAGTTAAGAGCACTAGCTGTTCTTCCAAAGGACCAGGGTTCAAATCCCAGCAACCACATGGCAGTTCACAGCTGTCTAATTGCCAGGCATGCTGCCACATGCTTTTAATCCCAGCACCTTGGAGGCAGAGGCAGGTGGATCTCAGTGAGTTAAAGGCCAGCTTTGTCTACAAAGTGAGTCCAGAATACTCAAAGGATACACAGAGAAACCCTGTCTCAAAAAAAAAAAAAGAATTGTGTTAGTATTTTGATAGGAATTGCATTGAATCTGTATATTGCTTTTGCTAAGATGGACATTTTCATTATGTTAATCCTACCTATCCACGAGCCAGAGAGATCTTTCCCATCTTCTGATATCTTCTTCAGTTTCTTTCTTCAGGATATTGAAGTTCTTTTAATACAGGTCTTTCACTTGCTTGGTTACAGATATCCCCAAATATTTTATATTATTTGTGGCTATTGTGAAGGGTGTTGATTCCCTAAATCTATTTCTTGGCCCATTTATCTTTTGTTTAAAGAAGAGTTACTGATTTTTTAAAATTAATTTTGTATCCAGTCACTTTGATGAAGGAGTTTATCATATATAGAAGTTCTCTGGTGGAATTTTTGGAGTCACTTTTGTATACTATCATATCATCTGCATATGGGGATACTTAGACTTCTTCCTTTCCAATTTGTATCCCCTTGATCTCCTTTAGTTATCTTATTGCTCTAGTTAAAACTTCAAGTATTATGTTGAAGAGATGTGGAGATCCTTGCCTTGTACTTGATTTTAGAGAAAATGCTTTAAGTTTCTCTCCATTTAGTTTGATGTTGGTTATCGACTTGCTGTAAATTGCCTTTATTATGTTTAAGTATGGTCCTTGTATGCCTGATCTCTCCAAGACTTTTAACATAATGTGGTGCTGGATTTTGTCAAAGCTTTTTTAGCAGCCAATGAGATGATTGTGTTTTTTTTTTCTTTCAACTTGTTTATGTGGTGAATTATATTGATGGATTTTTGTATGTTGAACCATCCCTGCATCCCTGTGATGAAGCCTACTTGATCATGGTGTGTGACACCTTTGATGTGTTCTTGGATTCGGTTTGCAAGTATTTTATTGAGTATTTTTAAATCTATGTTCATAAGGGATATTGGTGCAAATTTTTCTTTGTTTGATCTTTGTGTCATTTAGGTAACAAGGTGACTGTGGCCACACAGAAGGAGTTTGGCAGTGTTTCTTCTGTTTCTATGTTGTGGAAGAGTTTGAAGAATATTGGTGTTAGCTGTTCTTTGAAGGTCAGGTAGAATTCTGGGCTGAAACCATTTGGCCCTGGACATTTTTTTGTTGGAAGACTTGTAATGATCTCTTCTATATCCTTAAGTTTACAGGACTGTTTAAGTTGTTTACCTGTTCTTGATTTAACCTTGATAGGTAGAATCCATCAAGAAAATTGTCCATTTCACTAAGGTATTCCAATTTTGTGGAGTACAGAATTTTCAAGTAGGGATTCTTTGGATTTCCTCAGTGTCTGTTGTTATATCCCCCTTTCATTTCTGATTTTGTTGATTTCTGTATTTTCCTCAGCCTTTTAATTAGTTTTGCTAAGGGTTTGTCTATCGTGTTGATTTTCTCAAAGGACCAACTCTTGGTTTTGTCAATTCTTTGTTCTTTTTGTTTCTATGTTATTGATTTCAGCCCTGAGTTTGATGATTCCTGACATCTGCTCCTCTTGGGAGTGTTCTTCTTTTTGTTCTAGCTCTTTCAGATGTGCTTTTAGGTCGCTAGTATGGGAACTCTCCAATTTATTTTTGAAGGCACTTAGTGCTATAAACTTTCCTCTTAGTACTGCTTTCAATGTGCCCCATAAGTTTTGGTATATTGTGCCTTCATTTTCAATGAATTATAAGAAGATTATAATTTATTTTTTAATTTTTTCCCTGATCCAGAGGTCATTAAGTAGAGAGTTGTTTAGTTTCCATGTTTTTGCAGGCTTTCTGTTGTTTTTGCTATTGTTGAAGTCTAGCTTTATTCCTTGATGGTTTGATAAATTGCAAGGGTCACTTTCAATTTTTCTATATCTGTTGAGGCTTGCTTTGTGACCAACTATATGTTCAATTTTGGAAAAGGTTCCAGGTATTAGCACTTTGGCCTTCAGTAGGGGTGGGGGGTAGGTATTCTGAGACTCAGGGACCATGGAGCTCTGAGGGGGGGCAAGTATCCCCAGTAAAGTGTTATAGTTCTGAGGAAGGTATCCTGGGACTCCAGAGCCCAGAAACCACACAGGTCTGAGAGGGGGCTTCCTCAACCCAGAGACGTTGCAGCTCACAGGTGAGTTGCCTCACTCCCAGCTGAGCTGAGGAGAGAAGAGGGGCTAGGCCCCAGTCTGTGTCTCTGTTTCTTTGCTTCTTCCTCACAATGAGTGATGGAGTCTCAGCAAGCAGCAAATCTCATAAAAGATATTTTATTGGAGGGTGGGGGACAATCCCAAGGTATGACTGCCTTCTGTTCCTGGGAGAGGACAGCAGGGAATGGAGAAATCTCAGGCCTTATATAGGATTCGGGTGGGGGCAAGGCTGTCCAGGACAGGAATTTCCAAAATGAGGGCTGGTGGGCCTTCAAGTCCTGAGCTTAGGGAAGCTAAAGGATTGGTGAAGTCTTATTCACCTAAAATTAGCATAAATCTGGGAGGGGTACCAACTGAGGAGCTGGGGATTGTTAGAGACTGAAAATGCCATTCTAAAAGGTGTGGGAGAAGGGCCTATTCCCTTAAACCTAGGGGATTAACACAAACTTGAACTTCCTTAACTAAACTTTGAATTAGTACTAAAGGGTCAGACTCCTAGTCCAGGTTAAAACTCCCATACTTCAGGAGTATGGTTACATTATACACATTGTTGCCACAGAGATGGCCAAGGGGCTGAGGCCCTAATTGAAGACTCTGGTTCTCTTGGCTCCAGCTAAACAGTGTTTCCCTCAGCCCACCTTGAGTTTTGAGGTGTAACTGTATTACCCAGGGTAGTTGTAGGGCTGGAGGAGACACCCAGGGAAAGATGTAGGAAGCCCAGAGACAAAACTTAAAACAGGGAGGCCTGGCTTCTGGGGTTTCTCAGGTGGAGAACTGGACACTTCCTTCAAATGCATACAAAGTTAGCAAAGTCTGTGGCAGGAAAGATGTCTTGATGGACCAATACCCTAGTCAGCAGCAGGCTAAGATGAGGCAGGAAGGCTCACCAGTCAACAGCCTGCCAGTAAACTTTTGTAGCATGCTGCTTAGGGATTTTACTGACACTTGTGGAAAGGGAGGGGATGGACCATTTTGATGAATTGCTGCCATAGCTGCTTTGATTTCAACTGCAGTGGTGGCAGCTGCACTGGGACTACATTATAAAGTGCTGAAAAGAAGGTGTATTCTTGTGCATATTTCTGGATCTGGATTAGCTCACTCAGGATGAACTTTTCTCTAATTCCATCCATTTGGCAGCAAATTGCATGATTTCCATGTTTCTGATGGCTGAGTAGTATTCCATTGTGTTAATGTTCCAGAGTGTTATTATCCATTCATCGGTTGAGGGACATCTGGCTTGTTTCCATTTTCTAGCTATTACAAATAAAGGCACTATGAACATAGTTGAGAACATGTCCTTGTGGTTTGGTGAGGAATCATTTGGATGTATACCCAGGAGTGGTATAGATGTTCACTTATATCTGGACTTTAGTCATATAGTACAGGCTAACTATTCTATAACCAACAAACTAAAAGGAACAGGAACGTAGACTTTGTTACTTGTTAGTGGGATACTTTGCCCTAGTGAAGTTGCCATGTAGGCCCACAGGGCAAGAGGAAGCTCTTAGTCCTCATGTGGCTGCTGAACTGAAGGGGACTGATATGTGGGGAACCCCACACCAGAGGAGTAGGATAGGTGAGAGAAAAAGAAGAGGGTGGGAGAGTGAAAGGGTGGGTCCAGGAGGGGTGGAGGGGGGGATTGTGATAAATGTAAATAGAAGTAATAAATAAACATTAAAAAAAGAAAGTATGTTCTTTTGTGTTTGGGTGAAACATTCTGTAGATATCAGTTAAGTCCATTTGATTCATGGGTGTCTGTCAGGTTCATTATTTCTCTGTTTGGTTTCTGCTTTGTTGATCTGTCCAAGGGTGAGAGTGGTGTGTTGAAGTCTCCCACTATTAATGTCTGGGATTTGATGTGGAATTTGAGCTTTAGTAGTGTTTCTTTAACAAATATGCATGCCCTTCCATTTGGGGCATATATGTTCAGTATTGAGATGTTATCTTAGTGGATTTTTCTTTTGATGAGTATAAAGTATCCTTCCCTATCACTCTTGATTAACGTTGGTTGAAAGTCTGTTTTACTTGGCACTAGAATGGCTACTCCAGCTTGCTTCTTGGGTCCATTCGCTTAGTATATCTTTTTCCACCACTTTACTTTGAGATTATGCCTATATTTTTTTGCTGAAGTGTGTTTCTTGTAAGTAACAGAATGCGGGATTCTCTTTTCATGTCCATTCTGCTAGCCTGTGTCTTTTAATTGGGGAATTGAGTCCATTGATGTTGAGCGATATTAATGACCACTGATTTTTACTTCCTGCCATCTTGATGTTGGTGGAAGTAGTGTGTGAGTGACCTTCTCTTCTTTTGGTTTTGCTGCCATTGGATTATTTGCTTCCTGTGGGTTATTTTGTGTGTGTGTGTGTGTGTGTGTGTGTGTGTGTGTGTGTGTAGTTAATTTCTTTGGGTTGGAGTTTTCCTTCTTTTTTGTGTTTATTTATTACTTTAGATTATATCTCCATCACAGGACCCTCTTTCAACCCCTCCCAGTCCTGCCTCCCACCTTCTACCTCCTATCCCTTCCATCCCACTTCTCCAGAGTGGAGTGTCCCTAACTATCAGTCACCCACCCCAGTTCAGCAGTCATATGATGGCCAAGAGCCTCCTCATACACTGGGGGCCTACAAGGCAGCACCACTACAGCAAAGTGTATCATTGACAGGTAACAAAGTCTATCTTCCTGTTCCCTTTGTTGTATTGGTTGCGTATAGTTATCCTGTACTATATGGCTAAAATCTGATTATAAGTGAATAGATGCCATGTGCATCTTTCTGAGTCTTACTTAGCTCACTCAGGATGAGCTTCTCTAGTTCCATCCATTTGGCTGCAAATTACATGATTTCATTGTTTCTGTTGGCTGAGTAGTATTCCATTGTGTAGATGTACCTCAGTTTTTTGTTTTTGTTTTGTTTTGTTTAATCCATTCCTCGGTTGAGGAACATCTGGGTTGTTTCCAGTTTCTAGCTATTGCAAATAAGGCTGTTTTGAACATAGATGAGGAAACATCCTTGTGGTTTGCTGAGGAATCATTTGGATGTATACCCAGAAGTGGTATGACGAGGTCTTGAGCTATTACAAGTTTTCTAAGCTATCACCAGACTGATTTCCATAGTGGTTGTACAAGCTTGCACTCCCACTTGATCTTAGCCATTCTGACAGGTGTGAGATGGAATCTCAGAGTTGTCTTGAGTTGCATTTCTCTGATGATTAAGGATGATGAGCACTTCTTTAAGTGTGTTTCAGCCATTAGGGATTCCTCATTTGTGAATTCTCTGTTTAGCCCTGTTCCCCATTTTTT
Organism: Lophiomys imhausi; assembly: GCA_907164525.1. NCBI lineage: Eukaryota > Metazoa > Chordata > Mammalia > Rodentia > Muridae > Lophiomys > Lophiomys imhausi. Next base: position 3,017,079 of record CAJQZJ010032660.1, on the reverse strand, counting down.
GATTGGATTATTTGGTTTCTTGGTATTTAATTTCTTAAGTTCTTTGTTAATTTTGGATACTAGTCCTCTGTCAGATGTGGGGTTGGTGAAGATTTTTTGCCCAGTCTGTAAACTGCCATTTTTTCAAATGACCATGTCTTTTGTCTTACAGAAGCTTTTCAGTTTCATGAGGTCCAATTTATTGATTGTTGGTCTCAGATCCTGAGCTGTTGGTGTTTTGTTCAGGTAGTTGTCACCTGTGCTGATGAGTTCGAGGGTTTTTCCCCACTTTCTCTTCTAGTAGATTTAGTGTGTCCAGCCTTATGTTAAGTTCTTTGATGCACTTTGACTTAAGCTTTGTACAAGGTGATAAGTATGACTCTAATTTCATTCTTTTACATGGCAATATCCAGTTAGACCAGCACCATTTGTTGAAGATACTGTCCTTTTTTCATTGTATGGTTTTGGCTTCTTCGTAAAAATTAAGTGACCATAGGTATGTGGGTTCATTTCTGGGATCCTGGATTTTTCCTTCTAACATCTCCTGGACATCTGAATTTGTGCATAGATACTGTTTGAATTTATTTTTATCATGGAATATCTTGTTTTCTCCATCTATGTTGATTGACAATTTTGCTGGGAATAGTAGTCTGGCATGGCATTTGTAGTTTTTCAGGGTCTGCAAGACATTTGTCCAGGGGCTCATTTGACTTTTACTGTCTCTGATGAAAAGTCAGGTGTGATTCTGATTGGTTTGCCATTGTATATTACTTGGCCCTTTTCCCTTGCAGCTTTTAATATTCTTTCTTTGTTCTGTACATTTAGTATTTTGATTATTATGTGGCAGGAGGATTTTCTTTTCTGGTCTGAACTATTTGGAGTTCTGTAGGCTTTTTGTACAGTTATATGCATCTCTTTCTTTAGGTTTGGAAAATTCTCTTCTATGATTTTGTTGAAGATATTTTCTGGTCCTTGGAGCTGAGACTCTTCCCTTTCTTCTATTTCTATTATTCTGAGATTTCATCTTTTCATAGTGTCCTGGATTTCCTGAAGATTTTGTATCAAGATGTTTTTTAGATTTTAAATTTTCTTTGACAGATGTATCAATTTCTTCAATTTTAGCCTCTGTGTCGGAGATTATTTCTTCCACCTCTTGTATTCTGTTTGTGATGCTTGTGTTTGTAGTTCCTTTTCTTTTCCTCAGGTTTTCCAGTTCCATGAGTGTCTCAGCTTGTGCTTTCTTTATTGCTTCAAGTTCCCTTTTCAGGTCTTCCATTTCTCTGAGAGCTTTATTCATTTCCATCACCTCTTTTGCAGTATTTTGTTGTTGTTCTCTGAGGTATTTGATTTCCTCCCTTAAGCTTTCTATTATTAATATAAGCATATGATTAAGGTCATTTTCCTTTGTTTCAGTTGTATTATGATTTCCAGGGATTTCTGTGGCATTATAGCTAGGTTCTGGTGATCTCATATTGCTATGTTTTGGTTTCTTTTTTTTTTTTTATCATGTTCTTTCATTGGCCTTTAGTCATCTGGTTGACCCTGGTGTTGTCTGGTTATTTCTGATGCCAGTTGACCTTGGTGCTCAGGAAAACCCCCTGTTCTGGAGGCTGTGCGATCCTGAGATCCTGGTGTCCACCTCCGGATGATGGGTCGGTTCCTATAGTAAACACTGAATCTCGGAGAGTGGCTGCAGCTCTCCTCAGTGGGTGTAACCCAATAGGAATTATATACAGGGGATTAAAGTGGGGAGGGAGCTATCCTGTGAGGTCCTGATAGCTGGCGGGTCTCCTCAAGAAGGCAAGTTGAGCTGTGGACCAGAGGTTGTACCCATGTGCCACTTGGGCCTGTGTTCTCCCCTCACTAACACAGTTGTGTTTCAGCAGCTAGGCTGCCTGTACAGACAGGGAGCTCCACTCAAGGTGGTTGCCAGTGTTGGTGTGCCTGTTGCTGACTCCTTCAAAAGCTTGGGTGCTTGGGTGAGTGACTCACACCATTGTTTTTGGGGAACACATTATTGCAGGCTCTGTTTGCAATCAGTCTTGGCTCCTGATTGCTTTTCTGTGGCTGGGTTTGGTCTCTGTCATTCCGCTAAAATGCACACTGTGCCACCATGTTGGGAATTCTGGAAATTAAATATTACTTACTTTTGCTCTGTGGTCTGGCTGTTTTTCCTGGTTGGATGGAAAGGTCCTCATGTATGCTGTATCTCAGGAAGACAGGTGGGGCCACTGATCTGTGGCTGGAGCTGTGGTCTGGATTTCCTCTGGGTGGTGCTCCTCTCCAGATGGGTGACCAAGCAGGCTGATCTCAGGTTGGTATTCCCGGGTTCTGTGAGTGCTGTTTCGCATGGTGACCAGTATCAGGGTTTGCCTCAGAAATTCATACACTGTGTGTGTTTCACAGTTGGCTGTGGGATCTCATATTAATTTCACAGTGACTAATCTCATTCACCCACTACTCAGATACCATGCTGTATGGACAGATCCATCTTGGATCCTTCTCCTCTTTCCCATCTTTATGTAGCTTTTTCCCTCTTAATTCATTTAATTATGTCTTTAAGGATTTTATTTTATCAAATTAATGTTGTTTTTGATGTTGATTTATGATGTTTCACATTTAGTTTCTTTCCCACTCTAGCATTAAAACATAACTTTAAATGTTATTTTACCTGGTCTGAAGTTAGACTGAGTTTAGAATTTTTCTGTGTCTCTTTGCTTCTGCTATAGTTTAGCTCAGATACTATGCTGTGTCTGGCCATTCCCCACCCCTCTGCTCACAGGGAAAGACATTTTGGCCTTCCACCTGATTCTGGCCTTAGATTGGTTCACATTCCCACAGTTTGTCTAGACCCAAGTGCTAATCTGGGCTGGTGCCTCTGCTTGCCAGGTCATGCCAAACCTCTGACTTGGAGCCTGTAGGCCCTCCCAGCCTTTCTCTGCTACATATGTTGGCCAAGTCTTAAAGGGTAAGCCTCCCATTATGACCTATGGGACAGGAAGGTGCAGTCCTGCTATATTGTGAGCCTATTGCAGGCTTCACACTGTTATCTGCTTGCTGCTGCTGCAGTTCCTGGCCCAGAAAACTCTGATTTCTGGACCACAGTGCCTGGATTTCCCCAAGATACTGCTGCACAGCTCTGCTCACCACCTGCTAACCCAGCTGTACAGGCCCAAGTCTCCCAACTGACAATTTTTTAAAGCCCATTCTACACTGCCTCTGAGGTTTCCTGATCCTTACTGACTCTTTGATTAGAAAAAAAAAAAAAACTTCAGCCCAAGGGTTAAGCTGCTTTTGGTCCTGGGGAGTGCTAGTTCGTGCTTTCCTTTTGCAACTTTTGGAATATCTAGATGTGAATTTTGAGGTATGGATAATATGCCATTAATTTTGGAAGCCTTATGGAAAATGAATGCTATTATAATGCATATGTTAATTTGTGCAGGAAATTAGTACTGCAGCAGTTATTCTTTAACCAGCTATTTTCCAAATAAAGGATTCAAGGAGACTAAGATTTATTAACTTAGCCTTGAGCAAAGTACTGAACAATTACTACTCCATCCTAAACCTCAAAGCTAATATCTCCATAATAGTTGCATTTTCTTTTGTCCCTTCCTGGCTTCAGGTCTATTTTCCTGGACCTCTCCTCACGGCTCAATCTCCACCTCCTTTCTCTTTCTCCTCCCTCACTGGAAGCAGACATACCACCCCATTCTCTCTGTTACTCCATACTATCAGCATTTTATTGACAAGGTGGAGAATGAATGAAGAGCATTGTGCACATGAACTTGAGGCAGGAGATTCTAGAAAAAAAAAAAAACAAAACATAACAAAGCTATGTCTGGATTGAAACCAGATAGTGGGACAGAAATCAACATCTGAATAATGCAAGGGTAAACTTTACACAGTTCACATTACAATATGCCAACACACTGGTTAGTTTTGTGGTGGGTTGGGGTTTTAATGGCTTATCTGCTTGTTTGTTTTAAGCTTGACACAAGCTATGGTTATCTGGGAAGAGGAAATTTCAGTTGAGAAATAATTCTGTTGGGTTGGACTGTACAGGAGGCATTTCTTAATTAATGATTGATGTGGGAGGTTCCAGCCACTATGGGTAGCAGTAATCCCAGATAGGTTTTCCTGGAATGTATAAGAAAGCAGGCTAAGCAAGTCATTAAACAACAATGATCTACTATGGTTCTGATTCAATTTCTTCCTGCAAGTTCTTACCTATGAACTCCAGTCCTGAGTTTCCTTCATGTTGGACTATGTAAACAGAAATAAATTCTTTTCCCTTCAAGTTACATTTGGTCATGTTGTTTTGTCACTGCAATAGAAAACAAACTAAGACACATGCCTACTGAATATACAAATATAATTAAAAGGCAATAATGATAAAGACATTTGAAAGAGGTAAGACTCCAGTCCCACCCTCCCACCCTCTTCCCCCTCAACCCCCATCCTCTTCCTTTTGTTTTTTTACGTTTAAGGTATATCTTTTTCCTCCCAACAGCTCCCCGTTTCAGTCCAACAAATGATTCTTTCTCTTATAACAATAAATACAATACAAAACAACAGAAATAAATAGGCCACAATTATGAGAGTTAGATGGCTTAGCATACATTCCCAATGTCCAGTCCATATGTATTTGGCACCTGACTTTAACATTCTACTATCTAACCATCTCCATGAGTTTAAAGTTCTATATCTAACTCAGCTTTCATGCTAACTTGCATCACAATTTTAAAAACATCTTCTTAGATCCAGAACACCCTCTTGATTACTAAACAACTCAAAATTTAACTATGAGACTCTAGCTATCTATTCTTCAACCACCTTAGAGACCTGAGAGGAATAAATATATCTGATTATATAGGAAATGCAGGGCCCGCAGCTTCCAAAACTAAGAAATGACATACCAGTGGCTTCCTGGACAGTTCTCATTTTCTCTCCATACATTACAGCATCAACTTCAGGCATTTGGCCCTGTTTCTCTGACAGACATTGGTTGTAGAGCAGGAATTATGAAGGACTTGCCTACCCTGTCTTGACAGAGCTAGGCTGTCGACTTACCTGCTTCCAAGTTTTGTCCTTTTTGGACAACATTCTGTCTGCAGTTGAAGCAAGGGGTTTTTCTTGTCAAGAGATAGGCTTGCCACTAATTCAACCATCTCCCACTGGAGATTCTTCGATGTTCTTCTTCTACTTGGGGTAGAATAGGGCGTGCTGTCAGGAGCTCACATGTCTCGGGGGTAGGGAAGGGATTGTGATTGAGATGTAACTTGAAGAAATAAAAAATAAATTATTTTTTTAAAAAGAGGTAAGGCTTAAATAGTCATGTGTGTATCTCTCTCTTTATCTGTGTGTGTGTGTGTGTGTGTGTGTGTGTGTGCATGTGTGTGTGTGTGTCTGTGTTTCTGTGTATAAAATAGACAAACAAGTAAGTGTTTAAAATAGTGACTGGAGTCATCCAAATTAAAATGATATTGAGATGCCAGCACATATTTACTAGAATGATTAAAACAAAAGTGTTTACACTCAACTACTGTGACAAAGTTGACTGAGCAGACTCATTCCTATTTATAGGGATGAAGAAAGATCATTTTGGAAAGATTAGCTGTTTAATTAGATTAACTACATGCTTATCATAAAACTCTAAATCTCAATTGATTCTCAGTAATTATTCAAAAGAAATGAAAACAAAAGACATGTATCCAATTTTAAAAACTTCATTCAGAATACTTAAAAACTAGAAATTAACCAAGCATGCATTACCTACAGTATAGAAAACCTTTTCCACACAATGAAACACTGTCCCAGAATAGAGAAAACATGTTAATGATCTTAAAAAAATGTATGAATCTCAAAGCATTTAAGTAAAGAAAATCATACACAACACCCTATACATTTCTATAAAATAAAAATATACTATGAAATAAAGCAAATTGGTGCTTTCCTGGGCTTCATTGGAAGTGACTGCTAATACTAAAGAGAAGCTTTGAGATAGTAAAATATCCTGTGTCATGGGTCCAAGGACTGTTACATAACCACAAACATTTGTCAGTTCTTAAAAAATCATTCAAAAATTTTATATTGCGTAAATTATATACTAATAAGAAAAAAATAGAGCCAGGCATGGTGGGGCACACTTATAATTCCAGTACCCAAGTAGCTAAACCAGGGGAATATCAATCTGAAGGCTAGTCTGGGCTATATTAAGAGTTCCTGTCTCAAAAGCAAAACACAAAATAATCTAAAATTTGTAAGCACAGACTTAGTAAGGTTATATAAATATAAACTATGGAATACAGTAAACTTTAATAATGCTCATAAATTAATTGCAGATGAACATAAGAGAGATTACTCTCCCTCCTTCCTTTCTTGTTTACTTTTGTTTTGTATTTTGTGGATTTTCTTTGTATAAGTAAGTTTAAGAAAGATATTGTCAGGGCTGCAATGTAGCTCAATTGTTGTAATGCTTCCTTAGAATGTACAAGCCTTGAGTCTTTTCCCCAGTGTCACATAAAGCCAAGAGTGGTGGTACATACCTATAATCCAAGTTCTTGAGATACAGGCAGGAGAATCAAAAGTTCAACATTATCTTAGGGTACATAATGGTTTGAGATCAGCATAAGCTACATGAGATCCTGTGTAGAAAAAAAAAAGATACCAGAACATCTTAAGAGAGGATTTCCTAAGTGTTGTCATTACCATCACACACATAACTCTTCAGAATGAGGTAGCACCTGAGAGAGGACTGCAATGACTCTTGAAGCTGCTGTACTATTTTCAAACACAAAATCTCAAAAGCAGAGGAAGTGGATGACCTACCAACCACCTGTCAACATCATGAATGCTTTCAAATCTTCTGACTCCTTGCTATTTTTCAGGGTAAATTTTGGCATATACCTTGTTTTTTCTTTTACTTTTCTCAATTACTTTGATAACTTTTATTTTAGTGTAACTACTCACAAGCTTATACTCTCCCCCATTTCCTTTTTAATTGATTAATTATTCATCTTATTTTGGGGAGCCAAGAAAAAATACAGTGTTTCCCTTCTCTTGCTGTCTAAGGAGCTAAGAAATGGGAATAACAAAGAGATAACTAAAATTAACATTTACTCTTTATTAAGAATATCTAAGCTGCGTATAGTGGTGCACGCCTTTAATCCCATCGCTTGGGAGGCAGAGGCAGGTGGATCTCTGTAAGTTCAAATCCAGCCTGGTCTACATAGGGAGATACAGAACAGCCAGAGCAGTTATACAGAAAAACCCTGTCCTGGCAAAAAACATAAACAAACAAACAAATAAATAAATAAATAAATAAATGAACAGATAAATAAACAGATAAATAAATGAATAAATGAGTAAATAAATGAATAAATAAAATCTATTTATTTACAAGAAATATAAACCTTTGAAACTATGAAGTGCTAAATGTCCATTAAGATTGACAAGCTTTGCTCCTATCAGTAAAATATTTCAACTTCACTGTTTGAATGGGAAAGCTTTAGTCTTGAAAGCATTCTCTAAGGCAGGCAGTCTATCTAAAAGGAGGAAGAATGTTAAAAAAATGTACAAAAGTCATAAAGATACTAAAGAATATGATGGACAAGAAGAACAGGGGCACTACCTGATTTCTTCTTCCACCTCCTACCCTAGACATAGTCAGTGAAAACCTTTACAAAGTTTGGGGGAAAACCCCAATATTTTCTTGCATGTCAAATACATTAAAATGTTTTCAAAAGCAGACTTTTCAAGGTATGTGTCATGGTATAAATAATCAATAAATGATAATTTACTCTTGTTCATCTAAATTACTCTTGTTCATTCCAGTGAAGAACTAGTTTTAAGTTTAGAAATCTCTCATTCTGTCTAGTTTCCCTTTACTTTGTGAGAGAAAAAACAAGACAGAGGGATGGAGGGAGGGAGTCGGGGAGGAAAAGATGTGAGAGAAAGAAGTAGAGACAGATAGAGACAAAGAAACAGAAAAGAGATGAAGAGGACAAGAGGTAAAGGGGGAAGAAAAGAGATCTAACGTACTGTGAACAGAGTTATGCCATTCCCAAGAGTGACAATGAATAATGTTTTCTGAAAAGTGAGGAGGGCTGCAGGGGTAGCGAAAATCTGAAAGTTTGTTAATTTAGACTGTCAATTTTCTTTTCATTCATTCTTTAAAATATACTTTCTTAAAAATATTTTCTTTTATGCTGTTGAGGATCAAACTCATAACCTCCAAAAGCTCTATATCCCAATTCAATGACATTGGACATTATTAGTCAATGGCTTTCCTATAGCATCTAAAATATAGAGGCACTCTGCATCTTCTTCAGAAATGCCCCAAGACTGTCAATGTCCAAAAAACTAGAAACATCAAAGTCACTCAGACAGGTTTTCTCATAACAGCAGCCAAATACCACTGATTTTTACTTACTTCCCTTTAATATATAATATATAATGTATAATATATAATACATAATTAATACATAATACATAATATATATTTGGTGATATATATACAAACAAAAGTAATAGATAATCTAATATTAAGAATTTTTTTATTTGTGCATAGGTGATATTTCTACTAATCACATGCTATTATTAGAAAATATAATAAAAATTAAGTGAGAAAAAATAAGATATACAGAAGGGATCCAAGATGGCGGCGGCCGACACGGACATATTTTGATTTTGGGGTCAACAGTCACAAGGCGGCAAGTGTTGCAGGATGCTGTACAAAGGGCAAGACCCCTTCTAAATCTCACCCAGCTACACAGGGACCACGGAAGATCCCTGGGCAGGATGCCCCTTCCCACTCTCGGATGCACTAGGAAGCCTATGGACCCGAGAATCCGGATAACCCATCCCTCAACAGGACAGACCCCCAGTAAGTTCCAACCTAATACCCAGCCAGCAGATTCAGAACCCACGCAGAGATAATCCCCACCCTGCTGGGAACTCCCAGGTCTCACACAGATGATCCAATTATCTGGCACAAGGTTGCGACCCTTGGAAGTGAGCAGAGCTCCACTGCAAAGTGCCTTCAGACTGCAGATCGCAGTCTGTGTCGTCACTGGCCACTTTCCAAGCCGCAGGAGCGACAAGGCTACTGGAGCTGAACTGCAGATTTACCAGCTACAGGAATCAACCACGGGTAAACTGCGAGATATTTGAAACTGTCGTATATCGGATTTTGTACTAGTATGGGCCATCCCAGCAGGGAACCAGAGCTTATTTGTACACAGCTCCGCCACCTAGATTAGTTAGGTCTCCACCTGGGAGGCAGAGCTGAATGACTCACCTTATAGGGGTCGAGTAAGGCAATGCTACTCCTACACCAAAGCACCCCCTTTGGACCCAAGTCCATATGGCCAGAGGCCCCAGACAAAAACAAAAAAAAAAAAAACAAAGTGAAAAGTCTCCAACAAAAGAAAGCAACACTACTCTATCCAGCCCGAACCATCTCACCACAACTGAAACACAAGAAAACGATGATTCTACATTACGGAAAGTGATAGAGTCCCTTCAAGAAGAACTTGAAACTATGAAGGAATTCAAAGAAGCCACAATTTTACAAGTCAAAACAACGAATAACACCATTAAAGAGCTCCAAGCCAAGGTGACCCAGATTGAACAGGAAAAGGATAAAGCAATGAAAGATTTCCAGGCAAAAACAAGCAAACTGGAGAAGGAAATGTACAAAACGAACAATACCATTCAAGACATGAAAATAGAAATGGAAACAATAAAGAAAACACAGTCAGAGTTAAAAGAGGAAATGGAGAATCAAGAGAAGAGAACAGGAACTACAGATGTGAGTATGAAAAATAGGATGCAAGAGATGGAAGACAGCATCTCAGGCATGGAAGTTTCGATGGAAGAAATCAGTACAACATCCAAAGAAAATGAGAAAGTTAAAAAATCTCTCACCCACAACATCCAAGAAATCAAGGACTCAATGAAAAGATGGAACCTAAGAATTATAGGCATAGAGGAAAGAGAAGACTCCCAACTACATGGTCCAGGAAATATCTTCAGCAAAATCATAGAAGAAAACTTAACAAACCTAAAGAAAGAGATGCCAGTAAAAATCCAAGAGGCTTACAGAACATCAAACAGATTAGATCAGAAAAGAAACTCCTCTCGCTACATATTAATAGAAACTCCAAATGTAGAGAACAAAGAAAGGATATTAAAAGCTGCAAGAGAAAAAGGCCAAGTCACATACAATGGCAGACCCATCAGAATCACACTTGACTTCTCCTCAGAAGCTTTAAAAGCTAGAAGGGCCTGGACGGATGTCCTACAAGACCTGAGAGAACATAGGTGCCCAGCAAGACAACTATACCCAGCAAAACTCTCTATCAACAAAGAAGGAGAAAAAAGATATTCCATGACAAAATCAAATTCAAACAATATCTCCTCACAAACCCAGGACTACAGAAGATCCTAGAAGGAAAATTCCAACACAGAGAAGATAACTATACCCAAGAAAACAGAAGAAATAGAAACCTCCACAGCAACTAAACAAAAAAGAAACACAAGACAGCCAGCTATACCAAAATAATGGGAAATAACAACCCCTGGTCACTAAAATCCATCAACATCAATGGACTCAACTTGCCAATAAAAAGACACAGACTTACAGATTGGATGCGTAAACAAGATCCATCTTTTTGCTGTATACAAGAAACACACCACCTCACTATTGAAGATAAACACTATCTCAGAGTAAAGGGCTGGGAAAAGGTTTTCCAAGCAAATGGACCCAGGAAACAAGCTGGAGTAGCCACCCTAATATCAAACAAAATAGACTTCCAATTGAAGTTAATAAAAAAAGACAGAGAAGGGCATTACATACTCATTAAAGGAAATATCCACCAAGAGGCCATCTCAATATTGAACATCTATGCCCCAAATACAAAGGCACCTACATTTATAAAAGAAACACTTCTAAAACTTAAATTGCACATTGATCCAAACACTTTAATAGTGGGAGACTTCAACACCCCACTCACAACTATGGACAGATCATCAAGATAGAAGCCAAACAGAGAAATAATGAGTCTAACAGAGATCATGAAACAAATGGACCTAACAGATATCTACAGAACGTTTCACCCAAACACAAAAGAATACACCTTCTTCTCAGCACCTCATGGAACCTTCTCCAAAATCGACCATATAGTTGGACACAAAGATAGCCTCAACAGATACAAGAAAATTGAAATAACCCCTTGTATCTTATCAGACCGCCATGGAATAAAGCTGGACTTCAATAGCAAAAGAATCAACAGAAAGTCTACACTCACATGGAAATTGAACAACTCTTTACTAGAGGACCACTGGGTCAGGGAAGAAATAAAGAAGGAAATCAAAGACTTCTTAAAATCCAACGAAAATGAAGACACAACATACCCAAACCTATGGGACACAATGAAAGCTGTGCTACGAGGAAAGTTCATAGCACTAAGTGCCTTCAAAAAGAAAATTGTGACAGCTCATATTAGCGAATTAACAGCTAAACTGGGTGAATTGGAAAAAACATAAGCAAACACTCCCAAGAGGAGCAGAAGGCAGGAGATCATCAAACTTAGGGCTGAAATCAACAACTTAGAAACAAAAAAGAACTATACAAAGAATGAATGAAACCAAGAGTTGGTTTTTCGAGAAAAATCAACAAAATAGACAGACCCTTAGCCAAATTAACTAAAAGACAGAGGGAGAAAACACAAATCAACAAAATCAGAAATGAAAAGTGAGAAATAACAACAGACATTGAGGAAATCCAGAGAATATTTGGATCCTACTTTAAAAATCTATACTCCACCAAATTTGAAAACTTAAGTGAAACGGAAAATTTTCTTGATAGATTCCACTTACCGAAGCTAAATCAAGATCAGATAAACAGATTAAACAGCCCTATAACCCCTAAGGAAATAGAAACAGTCATTAAAAATCTCCCAACCAAAAAAAGCCCAGGGCCAGATGGCTTTAGCACGGAATTCTACCAGACCTTCAAAGAGGAGCTAACACCAATACTTTTCAAACTCTTTCACAAAAGAGAATCTGAAAGAACATTGCCAAACTCATTCTATGAGGCCACAATCACCCTGATTCCTAAACCACACAAAGACCCAACAAAGAAAGAGAACTTCAGACCAATCACCCTCATGAACATAGATGCAAAAATACTTAATAAATACTAGCAAACCGAATTCAAGAACACATCAAAAGTATCATACACCATGATCAAGTAGGCTTCATCCCAGGAACGCAGGGATGGTTCAACATACGAAAGACATAAAAACAAGATGAAAGAAAAAAAACACATGATAATCTCGCTAGATGCAGGAAAAGCATTTGACAAAATCCAACACCCCTTCATGCTAAACGTTCTGGAGAGAACGGGCTTACAAGGGCCGTACCTAGAAATAATAAAGGCAATACACAGCAGGCCAGTGGCCAACATCAAAATAAATGGAGAGAAACTTGAAGCATTTCCTCTAAATTCAGGGACAAGACAAGGATGTCCACTTTCACCATATCTCTTCAATATAGTACTTGAAGTTCTTGCTACAGCAATAAGACAACAGAAAGAGATCAAGGGAATACAAATTGGAAATGAAGAAGTCAAAATATCCCTATTTGCAGATGATATGATAGTATACATAAGCAACCCCTAAAATTCCACCTGAGAACTCTTACCTTCAGCAAAGTGGCTCGATACAAAATTAATTCAAAAAAATCAGAAGCCCTTCTTTATACAACAAACAAATTGGCTGAGAAAGAAATAAGGGAAACAACCCCCTTCACAATAGCCACAAACAACATAAAATACCTGGGGGTAACTCTAACCAAGCAAGTAAAGGACCTGTACAACAAGAACTTCAAGCCCTTGAAGAAAGAAATGGAAGAGGCCTTTAGAAGATTGAAAGATCTCCCATGCTTATGGATAGGTAGGATCAACATAATAAAAATGGCCATCCTACCAAAAGGAATATATAGATTCAATGCAATTCCTATCAAAATATCAAAACAATTTTTTAAAGAGTTGGAAAGAGCTATTGTCAATTTCATATGGAACAACAAAAACCCATAATAGCTAAATCAATCCTGTACAATAAAAAAGCATCTGGAGGTATCACCATCCCAGATTTCAAGCTGTACTACAGAACAATAGTTGTAAAAACAGCATTGTATTGGTATAAAAACAGACCAGTAGATCAATGGAATCGAATTGAAGATCCAGAAATAGACCCACACACTTATGGCCACCTAATTTTTGACAAAGAAGCCAAAACGGCACAATGGAAGAAAGACAGCATCTTCAACAAATGGTGCTGGTCCAACTGGATGTCCATTTTTAAAAGAATGAAATTAGACCCATACTTATCACCTTGTACAAAACTTAAGTCCAAGTGGATCAAAGACCTTAACATAAGGCCGGTCACACTAAATCTACTAGAAGAAAAAGTGGGAGAAACCCTCGAACTAATTGGCACAGGTGACAACTTCCTGAACAGAACGCCAACAGCTCAGGTGACATTGTGACAGTGTACAGAGCACCTTGAGCAGGGAGAGAATGCCTTTGCAGAAACTGAACATCAGGAGGAGAAGAGACTAAATTTAGTGGTATGGAGACCTTGTCAGAAGAGAGAGTACAGGAGAGAATTACCCCAACCATAGAATATTGAATCTATAAAACAATACACAAGTCTCAGTGATATTGTAGTATTATTGCCCAAGCCAGTAATTTAGATCAGTGTCCCTATGTGGTGGCCTGCTTGTCCACACATCCTTTCCCTGTCTACATTTTCATTGTGAGAAAAATTATATAACTACCTAAATAAGAACCTGTGCTTTTCTTGTAAAATAATATTTCTTTGGCAAAGACATTAAGTAAAACCGCAAGCCTATTAAGAAATGAAAAATTATACACATTATCTCTTACAGACAGGCAGTGATGTTGGTAACACATTGCAGAGGTATCTTCTCAAAAGAAACAAATGTTCTCTGTTGACAACAGAAATGTAAAGAGCAGTTTCAGAATATTTTTCCTCCTTTAGTCTATCCATTTATTTATAGGTTGTCTTTACTAAAAAAAAAAAATACATAAATAAATTAGACAAGCTCACAGAGATAATATGAATCTAGATAAGATAAAATAAAATTAGATTATGGAATCAAGATGAAAACACAAAAGTGTAAAAAATAATATAGAACAATGAGTAATGCCATTGCTGCATTTAAATATATATATATTAAATATATATAATATTAGACACAAAAATGTGATTTTTAAAGCCCTACAAACTATCTATAACTGAATATTTCTCCAAATCTAAGAATTTTGTACAACACACAGTCTATAAATTAAATTCTTCACTCAGAGTGAGAAAGGTCACTTCTGTATCTGAAACACTCAAAGCACTATTTCCAAAGGACTTTCTAATATTATTATTATTATTATTAATTATTACACAAAATAGTGAAAGAAAGCATTAATATCTTATATCTTCCAGTACTCTTTCTATTGCAGATAGTAGAAACTGAACTTGAATTCGTTCTACTGATTTGAATACTAAAAATGTGCAATCTAAAGATAAAAGTCTAACAATTAAGTTATTAATCCATGCTTTCAGGCATTGCCAGATATTATAGCCATGTATGGGCTATGTTGTTGGGACCCTGTCCCTCTTCCTCAGCTCTGACTTTTTTGTGTGTGTGACTTCACTTGTAAGGAGATGCTCCCACTTAGAAGCCACAATGGCCTGATTAGCCATTCTAAAAAGAATAGAGCCAATCTATCACCTCCAAGTTTCTGAATTATATTCTTCCTACCTGTCACATTTTCATCACTTGCCCACTCCCAAGCCATTATCATGGTAAAAGCATGATTTTGTGTGCCCTAGAGTAGGGTAGAATAAGTAAACCCAAGGACACTACATGGGTAGTTCTTTAAAGAAATCTTGGCCAAACCAAACCCTGCTTATGTTCCCTACCCATGTTAAGAATTTCTTTCAAAAGATTCTCTTTTCCCTTTAGAAGAGCAAATGTTTTTACACAAATTTGCTGTAATTCTAAAGAGATCATATGGAAATACAATTGTTATGCAGCTCTCTTGACATGGCTTAATTGGGATCTATACAATGAAGTTCTGATATAAATCAATATTCACTCAAGATTTTTAAATTAAGAAAGAAGATAGTTATAAAAATATAAGGAAGGAGGAGTAAGGGTGTGTGTTAGAGTTATTTAGGCCCCTAGGTTCTAGTGACATTAAATAGTCCTCAAAGTCTGTGAGAACATGTGGGTTTGGAAGTGAGGCTGTGGAAGAGGGAGCCCCACAGGCATTAAGTGTGAGAAAGAACTGTACTGGCATTCCCTCTGCTCTGCCTTCTACTTTCCTCTCTTCTATGCTATGGTTTTGATGCTTGTTGTTCCTTATCGTAAACTTACTTATTTGAAGGCCTCGTGTCCAGGTCGACACTACTTCTAAGAGATAGAGATTGGTATAAAGTCCTAAGGTCTCTGGGATATGCTATAGAAGGGCCAATGGGACATCATTTCATTGTCTTTTTTTTTCTTTCTCCTTCTCACCCTTATCCCACCCCCTATCCTCATTTTTACTCCCTGGTAATGAGGTAACAGGTTTGTTTGTTTTTTTCTAGCACAAACTTGATGTGGCATGCCATGGCCCAGTGCTAAAAGGTCAATCGATCATGGACTGGAACCCACTATGGAAAAAAAAGTTAAACATCTTCCTTTGTGAGCTTATTAGTACAGGTTTGGGTGTTTGGTTACACATGTACAGGTTTCCATACATATTATCCACAAGGAAGCCACTGGTCAATCTCCAGTGGCATTCCTTAGGTTCTCTATCTTATTTATTAGATAAGATCTCTCACTAAACCTGGAGCTCAACAGTTTGGCTAGACTTGCTGCCCAGTGAGCTCCAAGAATCCACCTGTGTCTGTCTCCCACTACTAGGATTGTAGGGGTATCTCATGATGACCAGCTTTTTAGTATTTAAGAATCAAACTCATGTCTTCATGCTGATATAGTAAGTACTTTGCCAACTGAGGAATCCTCCATCCCCTAATGCAGGTATTTCCAATACTGATGAACAACTGACTAGTATAATATCAGCAGAGTTGACAAAGGTAAGGTGGTAATACATTAAGTGATAAGTGATAAGTTTTGTGCAACATAGAGAAAAGTGAAATTGGATCTAGCAGAAGAAATAGAAGGGGGAAGAAAAACATTATATAAAAATATCAGACAGACCCATTCACACACAACTCACCAGCTTTCTTCAAGGGATCCAAAAGCAGACACCAACTCCACCAAAGCAACAAAATTCTCCTCCCTAAATTTCACTCCTAAAGAAACAACATTGACAGTGTAAGAACTGAGTGAGTGGTCACAGAGCAACTTCATGTAGCAAAATCTCCACTAATTCTGCCACTGGAATCTACATTCTTCCCCAGTTCCTGACCTTCCTGACATCTGATTCTCAATGTACTTCTCCAACAGCATGAGCTTCACAGGTGTTAATGAAAGGAATCTTGCTTTCAAGTTCTAGCCTTGGTAATTTTCTGTTGTTTGCCACAATAACAAAAATGTCACTGAAACATTTGAATAGATACTATTAACTCAACCATTAAAGGGAACTGTTCAGCAGCCTACAGTGGTCTTTCTACATTCTAATTATCTCCAGTGAGCCTTTGATACCAGTGATAACTGTGAGGCTGAACACAGACATGTTTCTCATTAATTTCCTGCCCTATGTTCTTTGACATTCAATATAGTAACATCAGGTCCAAGTTGAGAAGCTTAATGAACACAAGTTCCCAAGCATAAAAGTACTGATTTCAAAATGAGATCCTACAAAGGAAGACCATAGCCAAAGATGGAAATATTCTCCCAGAGCAATTTGGGTTTAGTTCTAACCAAGGAGAATTAAAAGCCGCATTGTCTGAAATCTTAAATTATTCAAAAACTTATATTCAGCCTTTTCATTCACTTACAAATAGTTTATTCATAATCACTTCAGCTTGTGGTTGTTTGGGGTTTTGGTTATTTGCCAAGAGCTGGCCTAAGTTGGTAATCTATTCTCATATACCTGCATCTTTTGCCTTCTCGTGCAATAGATGTGGGGTATGGCACTGAGTTTAATGCAGAGAACTAAGTGAAGAGTGATCAGTCTCTGATTTCCTAGAGATAACAACCTAACAGATTCTAAAACTGGATAATGGAATAGAAGCTCAGGAGGAAAATTAAGTGTAGATAAGAGGACACAGGAGACTTCAAGGGACTGTGTGAAATCAGCTTTACTTCCCACACTGGAAATCAGAAACATTCCAACTTGAGACAACTGACTAATGCAGAGTTTGAGACAGAAAACCTCTTTGGACTACATCATCCACACCTTGCCATCTGTACTTTTGCTCTCTACAAACTTGAGCTGCAGTTCTGCCTATCCAATTAAATAAAACTCTCAAACATATAGAAGAGAATTCCAAATGGTGAATCTTGTTGAATCTTCTAGACTTGAGCATGGCTTAATATGGCCCTTGTACAAAAGTAGCTCTAACCAACCCATTTACCACCCTCTTAGTTTATACTGGTAAGTGTGGTCTGCATTCTGTTAATGACCACAGTACTATGTTAAAAAACAAAAACAAAAACAAAAAACAACCAGTCTGTGGAAGACAGATATTAACCAACAAATTGCCCTTTCACTCATCCCATAAGGAAAACTGATTAATACAGTGTCTCAGATAAGCTTTGCATGGTGATATCTTGAATGGGACCAGACTGTTCATTGACACTATCCAGTGCCTAGATACCACCAATCAGGGGAATTTTCCAGTAGATATACATCATTTCTAAATGGGAATTGCCCCTCATCTGATGATCTATAACCTTTATTCTTTCTCCTGTCCTATTTCCATCATAAGAAATCCTTTCAAGACCCAGAGACTAAATGTGTGTCTTATACTCTACAGTCTGTCTTATCACTACCCAGTTTCATCCATGACAGAAAAAAATCTGTGAGTCAACATTGTATTCCAGCCACATGTCACTATTGACATTTTTAATGTGGCTAGTGCAGATTAGGACCTGTATCTTGGTTTTGTTTGTTTTGTTTTGTTTCATTTTAGTTGAATTTGCTATGGACTTGGGGTTACTCTATTGAAGAGCACAGGTCTAGTCCTTGAACCTATAAAACTAAGAACTACTTCCATTTTATTTTCCTCCTGATTCTTTCTGATTTCCTTCTAATATTAAAAAATAACCTTGAAAGAGCCTAAATCATGAAAGAATTAGAATATTGATATCCATTCATTTACCTGCAAATTTCATGACTTTATTTTTTCTTTATAGTTGAGTACTACTCCAATATATTTTTGGACTATAATTTTCTAATCTTTTCATTTGTTGGTGGACATATGTGGCTCACCACTTAATCTGGCTCATGAGGGCAAGAGAGACAGAGACAGGGAGCAGAGTTCAGATAGCCACAAAAGACTTCCAGGAGAAGCTTCAGTGAGACAGCTCAAGATTATTTAGGGTGAACAAGGGCTATATAGATCTTGAGGAGTGGGTAGGGATTTCAATGATGGGTGTACATTATTGACAGGGAATAAGGTTCTGGGAATGTTTCATTTACTTGAAAAGGAATTCCAGGTATTTGCCAGTAAGGTTCTTATCAGCAGGGAGGAAGTGGAACTTGTTATTTGGCCATAGACTATGTGGCTTTCCTCACCGGTGGTGGAGGTTGGGGTCAGGGTTATAGACACTCTCCAGATAAGATCAGGTAGAGAAGATGAAGCCCCATAACAAAGGGTGACCTCCATTTTGCACCAAGCTCAGAGAACTTTCTAGACATGGTGGACTGTGACCTTAATGGCAGGGTCTTCCAACATCTCCCCATTTTATTTTATAATGGAGAGGTGTCATCATAGTCCTCAGCCTCTATGTTTGGAATGGTTTGGTATTAAACCAGAACCAGACAGGCAGTGATTTTTGCAGTGCCAACATCTGCCACTTTAGAAATTGGAAGAGGATAGGTGCCAGGAAGAGTAGAGCTCCAACAACTAGTATGGAGCCAAGGAGGGGAAGAAGGCAAGCTACAAGAGGGTTTGAATACTATGGGGTTGGGGAGCTGGGTGTGTGCCTGGAGATCTTCCAGAGATCTTTGAGCATTCATATATCTTATTCCACCATCCCAGGCTTGTTAATGTAGAAAGGGCATTTTTCTTTGGTCAAGGTTGCCTGGAAGTCACTGGCCAGATAGTGTGTTTGGACAAGGGCTGCACCAGTAACGCCTATGGTCCCAGTGAGACAGAAAGATCCAGTGTGACAAACAGAGAAATGAAGATCTCTCTTTTCTTTCAGTCTCTTCCCAACTGTAAAACAAGTTCTTCAGACTCATAGAGATAAATGTAAATGAAAATTTTTATTTAGAACACCTATATTTATTAATACTTAACAAATCCTATAAAACACATATAACCTATAAATTACAATATCTAATACCTATAAATACTTAATACCTAAGAACAACTAGCCAATCCTATTTTAACCCTCTTGAGAGGTTATTAAAATTCTCTAGCACACTTCCATGCGGTCACCATGGTCAGCCTTATATCTGCATGCACCCTTAAAATGTTCCCAGTCTGACTCTGGCAGTCACAGCAAAATTATTTTCAGCTTCCTCCAAGCCTAGCATTGCCAATTGGATCATGTGGTCATTGTGTTTCAACCACTCAGCTTCTGTCAGGCTTCAGTTATACATGGCGCAGATGCTGTGCCACATTCAGCCTAGTCTTGTACTTTAATGTCTTGTACAGCCTCACGAGACAGGGACCACCTTTTTTCCTATTTTTTGTGGTCCTCTCCACAGTATATAGACTCTGTCTGCCTCCTGGAATCTCTCTCACTTGCCTGTCACTCTCAGGCATCTGTATTGACATCTTTAGTGTCCAATTTTCATGAACTTTCCTTCAGAAGGTTCTATGACATGCCTTTTCTCCCAGCCTTCTTGGGCTGGCTTGTTGCAAGAGTCTCTTTTTCAGACTCCACCTCTCAGTTTTCTCAGCAATTCTAAGTTTACTTGCTATGGCTTCTGACCACTGACAGTTGCCTCAAAGCTATTGCAGCCTAAAAGCTGACAGATGGCATACCTTGTTTCACACTTCTCCCACATGTGCTCCTGTCTCCTCTGTTGATAGGGGTTGAGAGAGCTTCATGTAGACCTCCATGGCTTACACAGGGTATGGTCTCCTGGTCTTTCACAATCTAGCCCTTTCTCTCACTATTCAGAAGCTCCTGTAACCTCTTGAGGTAATTGATGTTTTCTGAAGCTTCTGTGATTTTTCAGTCACACTCTTTTACCAGGCATCATCTGCAGGCATCAGTCCAATCTGGGCTCCTCCCACTTTGGCCCCACTCAACGTTTTTTGAAGAGAGTCAGCATCCAAGCAATGCCAAGCTACAAGCTCCTTTCAGTATCCTGGGCCTTGAAAACGTCCATATGGTGCCTGGTGCCAGGCTGATCTGCCTGCCCCTCTTAGAAGTCCTTACTAACTCACTAAAGAAAAATGAACCCATTACAGATAAACTAGAGGAACAATCATTACAGGGGTGCAGAAATCTTGTAAATGGAGATTAATGTAGGAACCAGTAATGTGATTGCACCAGAGAAGAGCAGGGGTGTTAGCTCCTATTGACATGGTGACAGTGACCTTACAGGAACATGTAGGATAGGATCTTGAACAGGGCCCTGCAAGGCAAAGGTGGAGGGGTAGATTGAAGAGAGGAATGTTTTGTAACTTCTGGGTGGGTAAATACCCATAAGACTCTTGAAGCAAGATGTTAATGGAAACGTCTGGCAAAGGCGTCAATGAGAGGGAAGTCCAGAAGCATTGAAAGGAATTGGGGTAGGTGGTTAGGGCCGAAGGTCAGTTGTGATGTATTGTAACCAGAAAAGGGTGATTTGGACCTCCTTCTGAGTTTGATTTTTCTGTTGAAGAATGTTAATGTAGGTAAAGGCTGATTAGGGAGCAGGGATTAGCTGGCAGGAGATGTGTAGGTCAGCTATGGGGTATTTAGCAAATCCAGTAGGAGAGAGCTTACTCATGACACTATTTGCCATCATTAATCCCAGGGATCATCGATAATAAGCTGAAAATGAGTTATAAGGTTGGCAAACATAACATCATCATCATTGAAGAAGTCACTTTAGCACCCCCAAAGCCTTCAATCACCATATGTAGAGGCCTCCTGGAGGCAGTCACCTGTGTTCTCCTAAGGAAAGCAGAGGAAAGGGCTGGGGATAGTGGCAATGTAATTGGAGTGTAGAGAAATCTCAGTCCTGGTCCGGTATCCTTCCAGTGGCCAGTCCTGGGTTCCTATAATTTTTTTGTGTCCTTTATAATTTTCCCTAGTAAAGAATCTCCAGTGGTGGGTATTGGGATGCTTAGGAAGTGGCTGGACAGTGGCAGAGTTAGAATGAAGATTAACAAAGACAGCCATAAGAACAAGAGGAAGGGAAGCCTGTGGAGGTCACATGGCCTGGGCAGCAGTCCCAAGGTCATGGATATCCTTCAAGAAGATTTTGTTGTTTCATTGGGGGCTTACATCTCTTCTGCCTTTTCCATTTTTTGTCTGTCAGTGAGAGGCAGACCAACTTCTTGGTCAGTGGGGTGGTGTTGGACATTCCTGGCAAGGGACCAAATTGGCCTAGACTTGTCTTGTGGAAAGATACAAACAAAACCCCTTTCTACTGTAAACATCAGATCAGGCACCCTCTAACACCTCTCAAGTGGGTCCTTCCACCTGACCAGAATGGTAGTATATTGTTTGCTGACTCCAGTGATGGAGTCAATCATCACTGGGACAATGGGAGGTTCATTCTGGGTAATAGAGACATTAAACACATTGAGAATGAATAATGCCAGGTCAATTGAGCATTTAGTGGTAGGGAGGTTAATGTTTATTTAATTGATTGCTTTTTAAATGTTTGATGTGCACTTTCAATGATGGATTGGCCCTGAGGATTGTGAGGAATACCAGTGTGATGGACAATCTTCCTAATTTTGCAGAAATTTTTGAACTGGTGGCTCTTGAAAACCAGTCCATTATCAGTTTTGATTTGGGTAAGGACCCCTACAATAGCAAAAGTAGAGAGCATGTAATTAAGCAGCTTCTTTGAATTTTCATTAGCATGTGCTGTGGCCAGGGTGAAATTGGAAAAGGTATATATGGTAAAGAATACAATTTTTTGTCAACCAAATGATTGAATGTGGATGACATCAATGTACCAGAGGGTACTGGCCTTAAGGCCTCTGGAGTTCATGCCCAAATGTTATATAGCTGGAGTATAAATTATGGAGGCACAGGAGGATCAAGTTTTAAGAATACATTTAAGATATCTTATAGAATATTGGAGAATTTAAGTTGTAACCCTTCTAGGTTGATATAGGTCAGCTGATGGAGAGTACTTTAACAGTGAGGAGTGACATAATAAAGGTCCCAGTTGTGGAAATCTTATAGGCTGACATTGCCATCACAGAGGGATCCAAGAAGGGATGAATGTGACTATATATGACTTATAAAAATGGGACATGATCTAGTTTGAAGTATTTTTGAAACCTTTGTTAATAATTGGCAAAGAGGATCACCGGAAAATCTGATATAGAAGTGGGCTAGCTAGGGAAGTAGGTTGACTGCATAAATGCTGTCTGAATATAAATCAAATGGTTCTTTTAGGTACGCTTAAACCAGGAAGATGACATACAGTTTTTAAAATTAGAGAGATTCATATGGGAGGTAGAAAAATGTGCCAGGTTGTTGTTGCCTCTTGTCTGTTAAAGCTGTGGGGGTCCCTGTGATAAGAGATTGGGAGAACAATCAAGGAAGGAGCCACCTATAGAGCTGTATGGTGGTCATCAATTTATCCTTGGGTCAGTGGTTATCTATCTGTCTGGGAAATCAATGTGGTTGTTAGCAAAAGAGGTGTGGTTCCTCAAGAATCAATGCATGTCTGGAAGGGGGAAGGGTAAAATAATCACATCAGGTTCCTTGCCTATAATCTGTAAGGTGCTCTCTCTTCCTGTCTGTAATATGGTGGATAAAGTGTCGACCTTTTTTAGTAGTCAATAGTCTCCCCTATTGGTAGTCTAAGATTCTCTGAGGTTGATATAAGGCTCTAACTACCATGGGGGTGGAACTAAATATAAGGACCTGGATTGGCTGTTGTCAATCATAGCAAGCCAAGGAGATATTTTTCATGTGGTGGTGAACAGAACAAAGGGTCTCCTTGGCTGCTGATATCAGGGAATGAGGAGAGGAGGGGTCTTTGTCACACTTAAGTAAGTTAAATAGAGGCTGTAATTGGCTGGTCCATATTAGGAGTCATGGTCTAAATCAATTAATATTGCCTAAGAAGCTTTGAAGGGTATTCGGGTTTAACAAGTTTGGAAAGTCAATAACCAATTTAGCTGACTGGACTGAGGTTAGGGTAATTTTAGTCACTAGAAATGTGATGGGAGAAAGGAGTTGGATCATATCTTCTGCTATTGTAAAGCCTCTACCTTTCACGGACTCTATGAGTTGTTGTTTAAGGTTTTCTAAAGTGAGTTTTTGATCCTGTCTTCTGTCTTGCCCCATTAGTAAGTCACCCATATGATGATATATATGGAGATCTGATTTCATAAGGGGTTTAATGCATAGGCGACAGTTTGAAAGAAAAGAGAAGAAATGCAGCTAGTAATGTTCAATATTCCTGAGAAAATTCATCTGCCTGGGTATTATTGACAAGTCCTAGATAAGCATGAGCCTGCCTCAGATTTAAGAACCAACTGTCCTAGTAAGACTTACATGGTTACTGCATGATCAACTTCTTATGAGAGGTTAAAATGTTATTGCCCACACCTAGCCAGGCTATCAGGGTCTGAAAAGAGAGTAAAGACACCTTTGACCAATACAGGTTAGTCACCCTGACCAAGAGGCATCCGTTGTCCCAAAAACCATATATGCTCCCTATGTGAATGCACAAACTGAACATGTAGCAAAGAAAAGAGATGTCCGATCCTTGGTGGGGATAGTTAGGTGAAAATTCCACAATTCTTGTGAGGGAAATACTTACAAACAGTGCAAGTTCCTGGGGTCACTGTTAGAGCACCAGCAGTGGGTCTTCCTTTCCTTGGGGTTCCTCAGCCACTGGACCATGATGGAGCAGTGATGAGAGCAGAGTTCAGATAGCCATGAGTATGAAAGAAGAATACCAGGAGACATCTTCAATGAGACAGATCAAGATTGTTTGGGGTGAATAAGGGCTACATAGATCTTGGGGAGTAAGTGGGGGTTTCCAGGGTGGGTATACATTATTGGCTGGGGATGAGGTACTGGGAATGCTTCATTTACAAGAAGAGGAATTGCAGGTATTTTCCAAAAGGTTCTTATCAGGAGGGAAGATGTTAAACCTATAATTTGACATTAGACTATGTGACTTTCTTCAGAGATGGTGGAGGTGGAGATTATGTTTAGAAACACTCTCCAGATAGTATAAGGCAGAGAAAAGATAGCCCAGCTGAAAAAGGGAGACTTTCATGTTGTGCCAAGCTGAGAGAGTTATGAGGACATGGTGAACTGCAATCTTAATAGCAGGATCTTCCAACAGACATCTAGGTTGATTCATTTCCTAGCTGTACTAGTCAGGGTACTCTAAAGGAGAAGAATTGATAGAATATACGATGTGTGTTTGTGTGTGTGTGTGTGTGTGTGTGTGTGTGTGTGTGTGTGTGTGTATACTTGATTTATTAGAGTGGCTAACAGGTTGGGCTTGACAGTACAACAATGGCTGTCTCCTGACAATAATACCAAGAATTCAGAAGTTGTTCAGTCCATGAGACTATGTCTCAGCCATCCCCACCTAGTGCTGGAATCCCATGGAAATCTTAGACAACTATGAGTCTTCAGTCTATATTGTAATCTAATGAACTTGCTACCAAGAATGAGGGCAAGTAGGCAAAAAGTAAAAGCTTCCCTCTTCCATGGTTTTTAATGTGTGGTACCACTACAAGATGTGGGGCATATTTGGAGTAAGTCTTTCCAACTCAAATGTTCCAATCAAGAAAATTCCTCACAAGTGTGCCCAGCTGCTTGGATCTTAGTTGATTCCAGATGTAATCAAGTTGATAAACAAGATTAGCCATCACACTATATATTAGGAATAGAACAATGAACATGAATGTTCAACTGTCTTTGTGATCACATAGTGCTGCTATTTTCAGTTTCTTGATAAAACTCCAGACTGATTTCCAAAGTGACTGCAATACTTTATCCACATCAACATTTATTCTTATTTGCATTTATTTTATGAATTTCACACCATGCACCCTGATCCCTCTCATCTCCCATCTCCCCTCAGACCTGTCTTCTACCCTGTATCCTCTCCCAACAGAGAAAATCTCTGTTGAAATCTCATAGTGGAATATGTAGTATGTCACAGTGTGTCACACAATACTCCCTTTTGTCCATACTTTGTTGCTTGCAAATTTCATTATGAGGCCTCTGGCTTCTTCTACTTTGTCAATATTGGAATCTCAGTGGGATGCCTCTCATATATCTTGTTGTTTCCTTGTGTTATGGAGATCCTGTAGTTTTGAGTCTGTAGAACTTGTCTCTTCATGCACTCCAGCAGTTCATCGATTGGATAGATATTGTGGTGGGCTAACTAAATACCCTGATTCTGGGGCTACAACCCTGGCATCCAGGGCCAGCTCTACTCTGCTGTCTAGGTAAGGTGAAAGACCTGCTCTCCTGAATGCTGCTGTAGCAGTTAATGGGCTGAGCTTGCTCTCCTTCTCTCATTACCCCAACAGGGCAAACTCTCCAGCCTGCTACCTGTGACAAGGACAAAAGAGAGTGGAGAGGATCTCTCCTTTGCCAATGCCACTACTCAGTAGACAAGAGTCAGGACCAGTACTCCTGGGCTCATATCCTTGGTGCGAGATCCCCCACAACCCTACTTCCAGGGCCAGCTGTACTGTGCTGTCCAGGTGAGGTGCAGGCCCTACTTTCCTGAGAGTTACAGCATGTGAGGGGCAGGACAGCTCTCTTGTTCTTGTGACACCATTGGGACCAGGTCTCCTGTCTGCACCTGATGATGATGGTAAAAGGAAAGGGAAAGTATCTCTCCCTTGCTAACACCACCACAAAGCAGACAAAAGACAGGGCTGTTTCTCCCACACTCACAACCTTAGGACCAGCTCATCTATAGCCCTTACAATCAGGGCCAGCTGTACTATGCTGCTCAGGCAAGATGCAGAGACTGATCCCTGACTGCTTAAGCTGGTGAAGGGACAGGGCGTGTTCTCCCACCTTGTATAGGTGATAAGGAGTGAAGGAGAGGAGCATATCTCTCCCTCATCATTGCTACTACAGGGAGATGAGTGGTAGGGCCAACTCATCCAAGTTCACATCCTTGGGGCCAGCTCACTTGCAACTCCCAAAATGTGCAGAGCCTGCTCTCCCAAGTACTACAACTGTCTAGGAGCATGCTCACATCTCCTGATTTCATGCCTCTAGGGCCTGTTCTCCCATGATGCCCAGGTGGGGAGGTGGGCCAGTTCTGCACAGTCCTTAGAAATCAACATATCCCTGGTTGGCATCCCAGACCATGGATGTCCACCTGTCTTCTGGTGATTAGAGACCTCTGGTGCTGCAGAGCCATGAACCCAGATATTGCCACTGGTGGCAGCAGAGGTCAAAAATCACACCATGGTCATAGTTACTCTCAGTTTCTGCTCACATCAGGTTGTTCCCCACTACCCTCAAGTCTCCAGTTTTGTCTCTCTTCATTGTGTCCATATCCTTCTGTGTTTCTTTTTCTTCCATTTCTCTACCACTTACTTGCTCCTATTAATGGTGCCCCAAGTCTCTGAGTGTCTGGGTTTGTCTCAAGAGTGGTCTCAGGAGTGCTATGCTTTACTTGTGCATTGCGTGTTATGGCTCCTCTCAGGGGCCATCTCCAGGATTTTCTGACCCCCCGGGCCTCTGTGTCACCAGACTGGTGTTCATCTCGGGGTAGCTCCCTTTCATGCCCCATGGTACCACTCTGGTGGTTATCTCAAGCTCACTCTTTGCACAACTTTCCTGAGTGGCCATCTGCCTGAGGTCCATGGTACCAGGCAGGTTTCTTCTAGTCTCTGTCTTGCTTCATGTCCTGGGAGATCATCTGGTCTTGCCTAGTGCTAGACTGGTGGTCATCACAGGCTAGCTCTCCATCAAGGCCCCCTAGTGCAGAAGTGGTGGTGGCCTCACACTTGCTTTTTTCAACCAATATTAGGTTACAAAACACTCAAATGCTTGTAGGTCAGAACACTGAATCTAGACATAGCTTCTCTTCTCTCTGCCACCTACTGATGCATGTGTGATACAGCAGACACATCTGCAATACCTCTTGGGGAAGGTATTTGTATTTTTAATGACAGCTATCTGGACCCGGGTGAGATTTTTTTCTTTCTTTTTTCTTTTTCACTTTTTATTGATTCTCTGTAAATGTAACATCATTATCCCCAATACCAATCATCTCCCAGTCCTTTAATAACTGCCCTCTGCCCTTGGAATGTCCTCACAAAAAGAAAATAGAAACTAAAAATAGAAAATTAAAAGAAAAATCTCACCATGGAAGCTGCAGTATGTTACAGTGTGTCACACAGTATACCCTTTTGCCAAACAGCTTTACTTGTAAAAGTTCATTTTAGTGAGTTTTTGGTCTGGTTCAAGGCCTCCAGTTTCTGCTACACTATCAATGTTGGATTTCCACTGAACTCCTCTCAGATATCAAGTTGTTACCTTGTGTCATGGAGATACTGCAGATTTGGGATTACAGTACCAGATACTTCCATGCTCCAGTTAAATCATAGATGGGTGGATGTCAGAGTAGCACAACTCAGCACCTTGGATCAAGGCCTGGGTGGAAGCTGAGTTGTTCAGCCTACCTGCTCTCCTGTGCCTGCACCAACAGGGCCACCTCTATTATGCTGCCTAGACAAGATCCAGGGCCCACTTGCTCAAGTACTGCAGCCACTGAGGGGTGGGATCAGCTATCCCACTCTAACTCCATTGGAGTCAGTTCCCCTGTACCAATAACACAGAGCAAGCTCTCCTATGTTACACAGGTGAGGAGCAGGGCTAGCTCTCCCACAGCAGGCAAGGAGTGTGCCCACATCAGAACAGTGCTTAGAAATCAACATGACCTCAGGCAGCATCCCAGACCAGGGATATCCACATGGTCTTTGGTTATAACACAGGTCTCAGACATCAACACAGACGCTGGCTGGGATAAGATCTAAGTACATTACATGGTCCCTGGCAGCAGCATGATTCTCAGATAGCCACATGGTCTCAAGTAGTAGCCAAAACCACTGATATCCACAATGCCTTTGGTGACAACTTGGACCACAGACATTGACTCAGACCCCAGATGCAGCAGGACCACAAACCCAGATTTGGCCCACAGTGACATTCTGGACAAAGACATCACCATGGCCGCTGGTGGCAGCACAGGCCACTCAGATCAGTTTGGGCCCAGTTGTCAGTAGGGCCACCAACATCAATATGGTCTCAGGCAGCACCTCAAGATCACTAACATCTTGATTGTATTTGGCAACATGGACCTCAGATATCAGCACAGACCCAAACTGCATTAGGGCCTCAGACTGAGACATGGCCTTTGGCAGCAGCTTGAACCTGGACCTCTCCATAGTCCCAGGTTCTCCATAGTACCTCCTCATATCTACCTGTTCCTCACCATTGCCGTGACTCCAGTTCTACTTCTCTCCACAGTACACAACCTGCTCAGATTGCTTTCTCTTCTATCTTTCCATCACATATACATTCATTGTAGTGGTACTTGGGTGCTTTGGTATCTGTGTCTTCCAGGTGTCCCAGGGCCATGGGGAGCCAGGATAGGTGCTTGAAGAGATATAATCTTAAAGTAATTTTGGTTGGAATTCCTTGGTGGCTAAAGATTTTGACAAGTTTTTAAAGTGTTTCTTAGCCATTCATATCTTTTCTCCTGAGAATACTCTGTTCAGTTCTATAGCCCATTTCAAATTGGATTATTGTCTTAATATTTAGTTTTTTGAGTTCTTGCATATTCTATATATAATCCTCTAATATATCTGCAAATATTTTCTCCAATTCTGTGGTCTGTGTATTTATTTGCTTCACAGTGTACTGTGCTGTACAGAAGCTTTATTAGTTCCATGAGATCCCACATGAAGACCAGAGTCTTATTCAGAAAGTTCTTACCTGAGCCTATAACTTAAAATATACTCTCTACATTTTCCTTTAGAAATTTCAGTGTATCCAGTCTTATGTTGAGATCCTTGATCCAATTTTGGTTGAGGTTAATGCAGGGTGTGAGATAAGGATCTAGTTTCATTATTCTGCATGTTGAAATTCATGTATAAGCCATGCATACCTAACAGGAGATTCTAAAAAAAGTTTCAGCATTTTACTGAACAATATTCATGGGTGTTATCCTCAAGTATGAGAGGAAATTACAAAATCCTTTGTTGCAGAAAAAGGTACTATTATTTAACATTACTTTATTGCTAATGCTTCAAATACTACAGATTGAGATTTTAGCACAGGGAGATACATTTGTAGCATATTCAACTCCTTTTGAAAAATAAAAGTTTGCATCTTTCAAAAAAACAGAAAGAAAGGAAGGAAGGAAGGAAGGAAGAAAGGAAGGAAGGAAGGAAGGTTTTCCAATATTGTTTATCAAAGATGTTGTCTTTCCTCCAATCTATATTTTTGTGATGTTTATCAGGCATCAAGTAACTACAGTTATATGGGCTTACATCTACGTCCTGTGTTTTACTACACTAATCTATGCATCTGTTTTGGAGTCAGCACTATTCAGTTTTTATTACTCTGTCTCTGTGGGGTAATTTGAAATCAAGTATAGTGAAACCTCCTGTAGTATTCTTGTTGTTGTTGTTCAGGATTACTTTAGGTATCCTTGATCTTTTGTGCCTCTATATCAATTTTTGGATTTTTTCTATATCTGTGAAGAATTAATTACATGGGAATCTTGATTAACATTTCATTGAGTTTGTAGATTGCCTTTAGTAAGATGACCACAGTCATTATCACAATATTAATTCTTCCAGTCCATAAGCAGAGAATATGTTCTATCTTCTAGTGTCTTCTATAATTTCTTTCTCCATTGTGTACAAGTTTTCATTGTAGAGGATTCTATTTCCTTAGTTATGTTTATCACCAGATACTGTGTGTGTGTGTGTGTGTGTGTGTGTGTGTGTGTGTGTGTGTGTGTGTTCTGTGAAAGGATTGTTTCCTAATTTCTTATGCCCAGAAAGACAATATGTCATATATTCTCTCTCACACATGAATCCAATTCAACTCTTTGGTTTGGGCATTTAATGTTGCCTTAATCAGGAGTTTGATGATAAAACAACATATACAAAAACAACTTAAAGAGGAAATTGTAGTTCAGCATATAGGGAATTCAGGGCAGGTGTTAGACCCTGATGGTAAGGTCCAAGTCTGGTATTCCCAGAAAGTCCATGAGCTCACTGCTAAATGATGAACTCCCTTTTCTCAGTAGGGTTCCCTCTTCCACCTGATCTGGGGAAACTCAAACCCATGCTAATGAGATCTCTTGGTTTGGGATATCTCTATCACCATTGATGGTCACCTTGGTTTTCAACAAATGACCTTTTTGTCCATGCCTCTAACCATACCTGGAGTTCTTCCCTCACACCTGCTGCCCATGGGATAACTACGCACTGCATTCCCTTCCTTATGACAGGACTGTGCTACTGAAATATCCATGACATACCTAGTTGCAGCAAATCAAACACATTCACCTCCAAAACCCCTGCAAAGGTTTGTAATGTACCTGTTTACAAAATAAACTCTCTCTCTCTCTCTCTCTCTCTCTCTCTCTTTCTCTCTCTCCCATGACCATCTGAGACTTGGATGTTTATTTTTGGCATGGGGAGGAATGGCTTCCCCCCCCACGAGGAATTCATCACTGGACATGCCAAGGGTGCTTGGGGTGCAGGCTCCTGCCTCATCACTGGTGCTACCTTGCCAGGTCTCCTACCACCAGCATCCAGGGCTCATATTTGAACAACCAGCATACCAACTCACACCCCTGCCACCACCACCATGGCTGTCTAGCCAAGTTGCATGTCTATCACATTGCTGGTCACCCTGGTGGCCACCTCTGAAGCTTCCTTTTTTCCTGTGCCTGCTGCACCTCATCATGGTGCTCATCTGCAGCAACAGCAGGTTCTGGCTTCTCCTGAAACAACCATTGGATTTTCCTGGCCATTTGGCTCAGTCTAGGAGCTCCAAACTCTTTGAAACTTCCCATCCCAGCACTGGCAGCTTAGCTAAAAGAGCAGCAACCTTTCTCTGCATGACATAGAGGGTTAGGGCTACCCTCCTCCTCCTGCTTGCTTAGTTAAGAGAAGTAACATTTGCCAGTTGTGGGGAAAATTCTTTCTTCCACTTCTCCTGGGTATCCTGTGGCATAGGACAGATCCTGTCCCATGTTTCATCCTTTTCTGCCTGGAACAACATATCCCTGACCTTGGTAGAGGAGAAGGTTCTTCCAGATTGGTGTTTGACAAGGCCCTAGCCCTGCTGGAACCTGGAGAAGGACAAGCAGACACTCAAGGTAGGAATCTTGAAGCAGGAACCGAAGCAGAAGACATGGAGGAATGCTTCCTATTGACTTGCTCCTCATGGCTTGCACAGTCTGTTTTATTATATAGCTCCTAGAATCATCTAGCCAAGGCTTGCCTTTTTATATCAATTATTAATCAAGAAAATGCACCACAGGCTTGCCACATGGGTCAATCTGGTGGAAACATTTTCTCAACTAATGTTTCCTCTACCAGAATAACTCTAACCTGTGTCAATTTTGACATTAAAAAAAAAACAGCATGAAGTGTAACCAAACTTTTAAATTATTATTTATCACTTATTTATTTATTACTAAATTCACTTATAACAAACACCAACAATTTCTTAACTATTAATCCTATAAAATCCTACAACCCCTTTAACCTATCCACTAAACCTATTGATAATTATAACAACTACTTTCATAACCTTTTAGAATGATACAGTCTCTGGGGCAGGTCCTCAGTCGTCAGGAACACAGTCTTTGTTGTAGATTCTTTAATGCGCTTAGCAGTCCTTTTTCTGGATCTCTCAGATGCAGGTTCGTCAGGGTAAGTTGGTTATTGCAGTCTCACCTTAAATAAGGCTTCATGCTTTCTTCTCTGTGGGAGACCCCAGCCGTCTGCAGGCCAACTTACTTCTTTTGAATCAGGAACTCAGCTGCTCTGCCTCAGTCCTTAAAGCCAGGCACAATTTCTTTTAGGCCACTGTTCGGACAGATCAAACCTCTCTAGGCAAAAGCTGAGCCACAGGGTCCAGTCCTTGGCCTTTTGGTGTCTTGCTCAGGCTTTCTTTGCTCACCGGCTTCTTTCTGCTTCAGGGAGAGAGCTGGCCATCAATGGCCAGCCCTTTTTTCAGCAGGACTCTTGGAGCTCTCTAGCATCAGGGGCCTCTTCTCCTCAGGGCTCCACGCACTGTCCTCAGATAGGAGGAACTCTGTTTCAGCTTAATTTGGGCTCCGCCCACTTAGCAGCTGAAAACAATGTCAGGCCAGATACTTTGTTTCTTCAATTCTATTGAGTCTTTCCTGTTTTCCTGACTTCAAACTTGTTTTTCAGTCTATTGAGTCTTTCCTGTTTTTGCTGACTTCATGCTGATAATGCTCTTCAGGCCCCGAATTAAGAGACAGTATCAGAAACTCCTATATATTTTCTAAATCTAATTTATCTAACCCCTACAATGAAGTCCAACAGCCAAAGACCTCCTGTGTTAAATGACACTGCTGTAGGTCCCAGAGTGGACAGATGGCAACTGATGCTTTCTTACCCCCAAAATATATAGAATCATATGAAAAAGGTAGAAAGTCCAAATAGGTGGAGACTAATCATTTAACAATCTCAGAAAATTAATCAAAATGTTGGAATATAATATTAGTCACAGAAAAAAATAATTATTTACCTGTTTGTTACCTATTATACTATTATGAAATATTACTGTGATATATGTGTGTATTGTTTTTCTTTTATTCTTCCCAAGTGTCTACTATGTGTGAACCACAAAAATCTAAACAGGATTTGGAATAACCCACTGTTCTGTATAAAATATATAATAGGTTAAATTAATACATGGGGTCTCAGTTGTAGTACCCAGGTTCCCAGTAGTCACAGAGGAAGAAGGATAGCAGAACTAAAATGGACCAATCTAAAATTAACAACAGTTAGAATTTTTGCTTTGGACAGGGAAGAAAAATATTTCCTTTTTGTTGCACTTAAATATACATAACATACAATTCACCCATGCAGAGTTCAGTAGTACTGAAAGCATTAACAGTAATGTATAGCCATTATTGCCTTCCACCCGAGAACTTTTTCAGAGTCCCAACTTAAACATCTGTAGTCATTAAGCAATCATTTTGCATTTCTCTCCCAAGTCCCTGTCAATTGCCCTTGTAATTTCTATTCTTAATGATTTGAGTCCTCTAGATACATTGTATAAGGGAAATCACATTTGTTCTATGTACAGTTTATTTTATTTAGCATGTATTGAAAGTATATTCATCTTGTATACATGTTTATTATATATAATAAATATGCATTATATATATTATGTGTGTATCTTGTATGTATACATAGTAAGATATATATGAGATATAAAGATAGATAGATAGATAGATAGATAGATCCAAACTTGTTTCTTTTCAAGGTTGAATAACAATCCACTCTTATACACATCATACTTTCTTTCTGCAGGCATGTATTGATGGAAGTTTGGATTCTTTCAACTTCTTGGCTATTGGAAATAAGGTTGAAATGCACATGAGTGTGTACCTACCTACTGGAGTCCCTACTTTTCATTCTTTTAAGGCTTATAAACATACAAAGAATTCTGGATCATGTGGCATGGTGGTTTGAATAAGAATGTCCCCATTGGTTCGTACATAATGAAGTTGTTTGGGAAGGAATAAGCTGTGGCCTTATTGGAGAAAGTATGATCTTTTTAAGCCCAGTCTCTCTCCCACTCCATACAAATCTGAAAGTAAATGCTTCCTTTTGTAGGTTACCTTGTTCAGTCATGCTATCTCTTCAGATGAATAGAATAGCAACTTGTAAAAAATATATGGCTAATTAAAGTATTTACCCAGTATTTATATTATTGTTAATTTTTTCTGCAGCCTTTAATCCTTATTCTGCCATTATAAATGAGCACACAGACACCATACGGATTTCTACCAAGCCTAGGCCTGAGTTGAGGAATCTTGGCCCGTCTAAGCTAGCTTGTAATTCTATTACCCAAATATGACCCCATATATACATACGTCCCCTTGGACTACCATTCTCCATGCCATGTCGATGTTCCTGGTCATGTGGAATGAGGTTCTTTTTTCTAACCCATGGCGTGTGTCTTCTTCTTCCTGCTGCTGGCTAGAATGAATTAATCTTCTGTCTAAAGCACAGGCTTCCTGTTAGGAAGTCCCACCTTTTTCTGTCTTTGTCCAATCTCAGGCCTCGGCATTTTATTTAACCAATCAGAGTCAAGGTAAGTAACAGACAGCAAGCAGCACCAATTAATTTACATTTAGAATGCTTAACACTACCCCAATAGCAACTAAGACCTATGAGAATTTAATGTTTCCAAGGAACAGCTATACTTTCTTGCAACTATGACACTGTCTATTCTCAGCAGAAATCTAGAATGGTTCCAATTTCTACACATTACTACCAGCATATTTCCTTTTTAACCAATGACATTTGAGTTTCCTCTGGTTCCTTTGACTGGAAACACATTCTGTACTTACTGCTGTTGTTTAACAATACAGGGTTGCCTTTATTGAAGGTCTAGCAAAAGCCCCCCGACACACACACACAAACACACACACACACACACACACACACACACACACACACACACCTATTACTCTCTCCCCTGCTTTCACCATTATGAAAAAGCAAACCAGGGAAGTTAAGAGAACTGTGGAATTTATCTTCATGCATCTCAGACTTATAATACCAGAAAACTGGGTGTTTTCTCTGTCTCTAATTCATCCTCTCACAAGACATCCAGGACTGGTATATCACTCACTTCCTACACTGTAGAACTTAACCCTCCTAATGCTGTGACCTTTTAATACAGTTTCTCATGTTGTGGTGACCAAAAAACACAAAATTACTTTGATTGCTACTTTATAACTGTAAGTTTCCTACTTCTATAAATCATAGTATAAATATCTGGTATTTCTGATGGTCTTATGTGACCCCTATGAAAATGTTGTCTTGATCTACAGGGTCACAATCACTGCTGTCATTAACTGGAGTGGAAATAACTTAATGTGAAGATAACAAATACTTCAGTAGGATGCAGAAGAGATGCTCAGAAGAAAGACCCCAGACCAAAACCCCCTACAATTTCCAACCTGATAGAAAACTATAAGCAAACACTTCATCTTTCTGAGAGTGGGTTTTCCTCATTGGTACTAGATAAAGTCTTACAATAAAAAATTTTTGAAGATTCTAATTTCATCTGTGTAAACATGTGCATATGTATGAGAAAATTAGGATAACATATATTAGTAATTGTCTTAGGGTTTCTATTGCTGTGATGAGACATCATAATCAAAAAGCAAGTTGGGGAAGAAGGATTTATTTGGTTTACACTTCCAGATGACAGTCCATCATTGGAGGAAGTCAAGACAGGAACTTAAGCAGGGTTGTAACATGCAGGTAGGAGCTGATTCAGAGAACTTGGAGGAGTGCTGCTTATTGGCTTTCTTTCCCATGACTAGCTCAGCCTGCTTTCGTATAGAACCCAAGACCACCCACCCACCAATAGATGACACCATCCATCATGAGCTTGGCTCTCCCTCATTGATCACTAATTGAGAAAATGCCTTACAGATAGATCTCATGGAGGCATTTTCTCAACTAAGGCTCCTTCCCATCTGATGACGATAACTTATGTTATAGTCTGACACATAAAACCAGGCTGTATAGTAAGAAACTACATAATCCATTTCTCAGGTTTGTACTGTCTGTTATGACAAATCTGCCACAGTAAAATTTGGTACCTATGGAGAAACAGGAGAGCAGAGGTGTAAGCTCAGAAAAAATTCCATGAACACCAGATCAATGGTGAGCATCACTGAGCCACTCAGCACATGCAGGATATGTGCCTTGTGTATTTGCATTCCTCAGTTTAATACTTAATCCCTGCAACGTGGTAATTGATGTAAAGGCTGATTCATTGAGAAAGTAATGGGTATCTTTTAGTTGTTTTCTCTCTGTGCTTAATACTCCTTGGAACTGAACCTAAAGAAGCTTCACCTAGTCCCCACCAGGGGAGTTAGCAGGGTTGTATGGCTAAATTCTAGTCAGGCTATAGCAGTGATGAATTCTGTAATTGTGGCTTCCAAATGGTAAAGCACAAGGATAGGGTTTTTTTTTTTCTCCATTTCATTAATTAATTAATTAATTTACTTGGCATTCCATAGCAGATTCCATTCCCTCCTCTCTTCCCACTCCATCCCTCTCACCTCCTCTCCCTTCCCCCTGCTCCCACTCCCTTTCTCCTCAGAGAAGGGAAGGCTTCCCATGGATATGAGTCTGCCTTGGCATATCAAGTTGAGTTATAACTAGGTACATCTTCTCCTATTGAGGCTAGACAAGGCAGCCCAGTTAGGGGAAAGGGATCCAAAGGCAGGTAACAGAGTCAGAGACAGCCCCTGATCACATTGTTAGGAGACCCACAAGCGAGCCAAGCTGCACATCTGTTACATATATGTAGGGGACCTAGATCCAACTCATGCATGCTCTGTGGTTGGTCGTTCAGATTCTGTGAGCCCTTATGAGCCAGGTTAGTTGATTCTGTAAGTTTCCTTGTGGTGTTCTTGACCTCTCTGGCTTCTTCAATCCTCTTCTCCCTGTTCTACAAGATTCCTCTAGTTCCACCTAATATTTGGCTGTGGGTCTCTGTATCTGTTTGCATCATCTGCTAGATAAAGCCTGTCATAGGCTTCTGTCTGCAAATATAGCAGAATATCATTAATAGTGTCAGTGGTTGGCTCTCTCTCTCTCTCTCTCTCTCTCTCTCTCTCTCTCTCTCTCGTATTGGGTTACAAGTTGGGCCAGTCATTGGTTGGTCATTCCCTCAATTTCTGCTCCATCTTTAACCCTCCACCACTTATGGGCAGTGAAAATTTTAGGTTGAAGGTTTTGTGGGAAGGTTGTTGTCCCCATTCTTCCATTGGAAGTATTGCCTAATTACAGGAGGTGGTCATTTCAGGTTCCATATCCCTTGTTGCTAAGAGTCTTAGCTAAGGTTACCTTTATAGATTTCTGAAAGACTCTGTTGTGCTAGGTTTCTGGCTCATCCCAGAGCTGCCCCCACACCAATTTCATGTCTGCTTCCCAGTTTTCTCTCCCTCACCCCTTCCCTCACTTGATCCCTCCTATTCTCCACACACCCTTCCCCACCCAGATCCCTCCTTCCATTTACCTCTATGCCTATTTTATTTCCCCTTCTGAGTGAGATTTAAAAATCCTCCTTTGGACCCTCCTTACTACTTAACTTCTTTTAGTCTCCTGATTGTAGCATTGATATCCTGATATGGCTAATATCCACTGATAAGTGAAGACACACAATGTGTGTCTTTTTGGGACTGAATTACTTCACTCAGGATGATATTTTCTACTTTCATCAATTTGCCTGCAACTTTTATGATGTCCTAGTTTTTAGTAACTGAGTAGTATTTGATTGTGTAATGTACCACATTTTCTTTATACATCCTTCAGTTGAGAGATTTCCAACTTGCTTCCAGTTTCTGGCTATTATAAAGCTGCTATAAACATACTTGAGCAACTATCTTTTGGGTATATGCAAAGGAATGTTATCACTGGGTCTTGAGGTAGAACTATTTCCAATTTTCTGAAAAACCATCAATTTGCTTTCTAGTGTGGTTGTACAAATTGTACTCACACCAGCAATAAAGATGTATTCTCTGGGCTCCCCATCCTTGCCAGTATATGCTCTCACTTGAGATTTTGATCTTAGTCATTCTGACAGGTATAATATGGAATCTCAGAGTCATTTTGATTTGCATTTCCCTGATGACTGAGGACACTGAACATTTCTTTAAGTACTTCTCACCCATTCTAGATTCCTATTTTGTGAATTCTCAGTTTAGCTATGTACCCCATTTTTTATAGTATTATTTAGTTTTTCAGTATTTAATTTCTAGAATTCTCTAAGTATTTTGGTTATTAGTCCTCTGTCATATGTGGGATCAGTGAAGATGGTTTTCCAATCTGTAGGCTGCTGTTTTGTTCTAATGGCAGTATACTTTTCCTTACAGAAACTTTTCAGTTTCATAAGGTCCTTTTAATTGGTTGGTGGTCTTAGAGTCTGAGTTATTGATGTTATTCAGGAAATAGTCTCCTGTGTCAATGGGTTTGAAGTTCTTCCCCACTTTCTCTTCTATTAGATTTAGTGTGTCTGGTTTCATTTTGAGATCTTTGATTTCCTGGAACATGAGTTTTCTGCAGGGTGACAAATATTGGTCTGTTTGCATTCTTCTATATGTTGATATCCAGTTAGAACAGCATGATTTGTTGAAGATACTTTCCTTTTTCCATTGTATGGCTTTGACTTCTTTGTTAAAAATCAAGTGACCTTAGGTGTGTGGGTTAATTTCTGGGTCTTCAATTTGATTCCATTGAAAAACCTATCTGTTCCTTTGCCAGTACCATGCTCTTTTTCTTACTATAGCTCTGTAGTACAGATTGAAAGCAGGGATGGTGATACCTTCGGGTGTTCTCATATTATACAGTATGATTTTAGCTATTCTGGGTTTTTTGTTTTCCCCTATGAAGTTGAGCATTGATCTTTCAAGGTCTGTAAAGAATTTTGTTGGTATTTTGATAGGAAATGCTTTGAATCTGTATATTGCTTTTGGTAGGACG
The DNA here is from genome assembly GCA_907164525.1 of Lophiomys imhausi. NCBI lineage: Eukaryota > Metazoa > Chordata > Mammalia > Rodentia > Muridae > Lophiomys > Lophiomys imhausi. The sequence goes on along the minus strand of CAJQZJ010032660.1, from coordinate 2,977,966 downwards.
ACCATTTTTATTGTGTTGATCCTATCCATGAGTGTGGGAGATGTTTCCATCTTCTGATGTCTTTTTCTAGTTCTTTCTTCAGGGACTTGAAGTTCTTATCATACAGGTCTTTCACTTGCTTGGTTTGAGCTACCCCCAGGTATTTTATATTATTTTTGAGTATTCAGATGGGTGGCTTTTTTCCTCAATTTCTTTCTCAGTACATTTTTCTTTTGTGAAAGAATGACTACTGATTTTTTTAGGATTAATTTTGTATCAAGCCACATTGCTGAAGGAGTTTATCAGCTGTAGGAGTTCTCTGGTAGAATATTTGGGGTCATTTATATACTCTATCATATCATCTGTAAATAGGGATACTTTGAGTCTTCATTTCCAGTTTTTTTCCCCTTGAAACCCTTTTAGTTGTCTTATTGCTCTAGCTAGAACTTCATGTACTATATTGAATAGCTATGGAGAGAGTGTGTAGCCTTGTCTTGTCCTTGATTTTAGTGGAATTGTTTTAAGTTTCTCTTTATTTAATTTGATGTTGACTACTGTTTTGCTGTATATTGCCTTTATTGTGTTTAGGTATGTGCCTTGTATCCCTGATCTTTCCAAGACTTTTAACATAAAGTGGTGTTGGATTTTGTCAAAGGCTTTTTCTGCATCTAATGAAATGATCATGTGCTTTTTTTTCTTTCAGTTTGTTTATATGGTAGATTACATTGATAGATTTTTATGTTGAACCATCACTGCATCCCTGGGATAAAGCCTGCTTAATAATGGTGCGTGATGTTCTTGGTGTATTCTTGGATTAGGTTTGCTAATATTTTATTGAGTATTTTTACATCAATATTCATAAAGGAAATTTATCTGAAATTATATTTCTTTGTTGAGATTTTGGGTGATTTAGATACCAGAATGACTGTGGCCCCACAGAATGAGTTTGGCAATGTCACTTCTGATTCTATTCTGTGAAATAGCTTGAGAAGTATTAGTGTTAGTTTTTCTTTGAAAGTATGGTAGAATTATGTGCTAAAACCATTGGTCCCTGCGCATTGTTTGTTGGCCGACTTTTAGTGACTATTCTGTTAGGGGTTACAGGTCTATCTGGATTGTTTACCTAATCTCGGTTTAGCTTTGGTAAGTGATATCTATTAAGAAAAACATTCATTTCATTTACGTTTTCCAATTTTGTGCAGTACAGGTTTTTGAAGAAAGACTTAATCACTGTTTGCATTTCTTCAATGTCTGTTTTTATGTCCCCCTTTTAATTTCTGATTTTATTGGTTTGGATATTCTTTCTTTCCCTTTTGGATAGTTTAGCTAAGAGATTGTCTTTTTGATTTTCTCAAAGAACCAGCTCTTGCTCTTGTCAATTCTTTGGATTAATCTCTTTGTTTGTAATTTATTGATTTCAACCCTGAGTTTGATTATTTCCTGATATCTATTCCTCTTGGATATCTTTGCTTCTTTTTGTTCAAGTGCTATCAAGTGTACTGCTAAGTTACTAGCATGAGATCTCACCAATTTCTTTATGAAGATATTTACTGCTATGAACATTCCTCTTATCACTATGTTCATTGTGTCCCTAAATTTGGTTATGTTGTAGATTCATTTTCATTGAATCATAGAAAGTCTTTAATTTCTTTATTTCTTCCTTGACCCAGTTGCTGTTGAGTAGAGAGTTGTTCTGTTTCCATGAGTTTGTAGGATTTCTATTCTTTCCGTTTTTGTCTAGCTTTAATCCATGGTGGGCTGATAAGATACAATGGGTTATTTCAGTTTTCTTATATCTGCTAAGCCTTGCTTCTGTGAGGTGCTAAGAAGAGGGTATATTCTTTTGTGTTTGGATGAAATTTCCTGTGGATATCTGTTCAGTCCATTTGATTTATAACATCTGTTAGTTTGTTTATTTCTCTGTTTAGTTTCTGTCTCAATGACCTATCCATTGGTAAGAATGGGGTGTTGAATTGAGTCTCTCACAATTTATTTCTGGGGTTCATTGTGTGATTCAAGTGTTAGTGATGTTTCTTTTATGAATGTGGGTGCCTTTGAGTTTGGGGCATATTGAGAATTGAGATATCATAATGGTGGATTTGTCCTTTGATGAATATGAAGTATCCTTCCCTGTCTCTTTTGATTAATTTTGGTTGAAAATCTATTTTCTTAGTTATTAGAATAACTACTTCAGCTTGTTTCATGGGTCTATTTGCTTGGGAAACCCTTTTACAGTCCTTTATTTTGAGATAATTGTATATATTTATTGCTAGGTTATGTTTCTTGTATGCAGCAGAATGATAGGTCACATTTTCACATCCATTCTGTTATCCTTTGTCTTTTTATTTGGGGAATTGATTCCATTAATGTTGAAATATATTAATGACCAATGATTGTTAATTCATATTATTTTAATGTTTATGGTGGTGTGTGTGTGTGTGTGTTTTCCTTATTTTGGTTTTACTGGTGTGGTATTATTTTATATGTTTTCTTGGATATACTTACTCTCCTTATATTGAAGTTTTCCTTCTAGTATCTTCTGTAGGGCTGAATTTGTGGATAGATAATGTTTAAATTTGGTTCTGCCATTGAATATTTTGTTTTCTCCATCTATGATGATTGAAAGTTTTGGTTGGTATAGTAGTCTGGGCTGACATCTGCCATCTCTTAGGCGATTTTGGCTTTTAGAGTCTCTATTGAGAAATCAGGTATAATTCTAATAGATCTGACTTTACATGTTGCTTGGCCTTTTTCCCTTGCAGCTTTTAATATTCTTCCTTTCACTCTGCACATTTAGCATTTTGTTTAATGGTGTGAGAATTTTCCTGTTTGTCCTATCTGTTTGGTATTTTGTAAGCTTCTTGTATGTCTTCAGGCATATCTTCCTTTAGGTTGGAGAAAGTTTCTTTTATGAAAACATTTCCTGGGCTTTGGTGCTGGAAATATTCTCCTTCTTCTATTCCTATTATTCTTAGGTTTGGTCTTTTCATAGTGCTTCAAATTTGTTGGATGTTTTGTGTCAGGAACTATTTTGTTTGATGGTTGTATCAATTTCTTCAATAATATCTTCTATGTCTGAGATTCTCTCTTCTATCTCTTGTATTCTTTTGGTGATACTTGTGTCTGTAGTTGCTATTTTATTACCTAGGCTTTCCAACACCATGATTCCCTCAGTTTGTGTTTTCTTTATTGCTTCTCTTTCCATTTTCATGTTTTGAACAATTTTATTAATTTTCTTCACCTATTTCCCTATATTTTCCTGTATTTCTTTAAATTATGTATAAATTTCTTCTTTAAAGGCCTTGGATGTTCCTGGGGCAGATAGGCCTCCTTGAGAAGGCAAACAGATCCCATGCTGAGAGGATGGAGCTCATGGAACAGAGTGCAACTCCAGATAGGTTATCTTTTAATATACAAATAAAATAGTTGTTGCCAATTTTGAAAATTATGCATGTTTTAAAGGATTTGGTTTGATTGATTTGGTTATTTTTTTAATGTTTATTTATTACTTCAAGTTACATCTCAATCACAGCCCTCTCCCTCCACCCTTCCCAGCCCCAACTTCCTACCCTCTCACCCTTCCCCTAGAATGCATAATTCTTTTTATTCAGTCCAACAAATGGTTCTTTCTCTTATAACAATAAATACAGTACAAAACAACTGAAATAAATAGGCCACAATTCTGAGAGTTATATGGCTTAGCATACATTCTCAATGTCCAGTCCATATGTATTTGGTCCCTGACTTTAACATTCCACTGTCTAACTATCTCCATGAGTTTAAAGTTCTCTATCTAACTCAGCTTTCATGCTAACTTGCATCACAATTTTAAAAACATCTTCTTAGATCCAGAATGCCCTCTTGATTCCTAAACAACTCAAAATTTAACTATGAGACTCAGCTATCTATTCTTAAAGCACCTCAGAGACCTGAGAGGGATAAATATATCTGATTATATAGGAAGTGCAGGGCCTGCAGCTTCCAAAACTAAGAAATGACATACCCATGGCTGCCTCGACAGTTCCCATTTTCTCTCCATACATTACAGCATCAATCTTCAGCTGTTTGGCCCCGTTTCTCTGACAGACATTAATTGTAGAGCAGGAATTATGAAGGACTTACCTACCCTATCTTAGCAGAGCTAGGCTGTTGACTTACCTGCTTCCAAGTTTTGTCCTTTTTGGACAGCATTCTGTCTACAGTTGAAGCAAGGGTTTTTTTTTTTTCTTTTTGCCAAGAGATAGGCTTGCCACTAATTCAGCCATCTCACAGTGGAGATTCTTCGATGCTCATCTTCTACTTGGAGTGGGATAGGGAATGCTGTCAGGAGCTGGCATGTAAAGATACAACATTATCCCTTCTCTTTGAGGAAAAAAAAATCAAACAAACAAATCAGAAGAAAAAAAAAAGCCAGCCAGCCATGAAAAATAGCAGAGTAGGCTCTAGGCTCCTTATAAGGCATGCTGAAGTATCTTGAATGCCTTTCTTTGTTCTCTGGGAGAGTTGAACAGTTCCAAGTGGGACAACTAACACTTAACTTCTCACCAATCTAAGTGTCCTCACCTCAATACTGCTCATAACATGGTTTTTGATTCTCACTTCAACCTCCAAAATATCCTGGCTTTTGCTCTTGGCTCATTTAGACCTGTAAATTTCCATGATACAAACAGTTCTTTTATTAGAAAGTATGCTACTGAATGGGGAAATGGTGGGAGATTTGAAAACTTGAGTCAGGTTTAATGGCCACCCCAGCAATGGTGAACTGAAAAATGATACACCAAGGTTGGTTGCTGCAACCTATGCAAAATCCCAGAATTTTAATCTCCTCCCTTCTTTTTCCTTCCTTCCCCTCCCCTCCCCTCCCCCTCTTCTTCCTCTTCTCTCCATTTCTTTTTGATAAATTGGAAACAGGTTCTCTCTCCTCAGCTGTATTTCCAGAGAAGATCACAGTCTTGGCCATTACCAACTGTCTATCTCAAGAATCACAGGCAATCAACTGAGAAATCTGTCGATTTCTAATTCATATACAATAGTAATAAATGATTATCTGAAATATGTCAATTTGGGACTATATGTGTATCATTAGGTAACTTACTTGAAGAAGGGTAAGGGAGGGGAGGGAAGAGAAGAGGAAGGGAGGAGAAGGAAAACATATTAACAAAAGTATTTCACAAGCACATCATCTCATTTAATCAAAGCTTACATATTACTTCTCAAAGAAAAAATCTATAATCACCCTCTCTAAAGAATTTCAGACTTCTCTCCTGGCTGTTCTCTACAACAACACTACCTACTTTATTCATATGCTTCTTACATATAGTCTACCTTCTTTATCCCTTCACATATATTCTACCTATAAAAATATAAATTGTGAGCACCAGAATGATGAAGTCTTAAATCATGGCATAGATGCCCGTAGGTGATGGACACACCTCTCCTGAATTAAGACTAACTTTGTTTCTGCCCTGTTGTCATGAGCTCACAGAACTCTCTTATGATTTCAGAAAGAGAAGGCTAAATGATTAGGCAGGTGGCAGAGAATGTATGGTTTTAGTATTTACTTCACACATAGCACCAAAACATTGAAAATACTCCAATCATAAAATTAATGTTTGTTAAGCCTAACTCTAACATAGTATCACACTGAACCTGTTGATGATTGAGGGCTGATGTCCTCAGGTAAGGGCTTGGACGTGGTTGCCTTCTTTGTTTTGGTAATGAGAGCTTGACCATGAAGCAGGCTTGACCATGAAGTGGGCTTGACTGCATTATCTCAGGTCTGGTCTCTCTCAGGTCTGATCTATCAAGAGACTCAGTCTCTGGTGGCAGTGATGCAAACACTGCTGAGATGTTTAGGCCTTTTCTCTGACATTTGGAAATTGTCAGTCAAGGTGGAAACCAACAGCAATTTACAGAAAGCTGTAGGAGCCATGGTGCTTAGTGTTACAATTCTGTGCTCGTATTTATACTCATTTCTTCAGGGTAAGTCCCTGAGTGGAAACACCTAGTTTTTGGATTCTGCCAGGGCTGATAAACAGCTGTCAGTCCTGCGTAGCTGGCCTCTGACAGCCTTAAGGTTACATCACTTCAATGTATTTTATTTTCACTTCAACTTATTTACTAACTACCTAGCAGCCATTTTCTATGACTGCTTACAGGCTCCTTACATTCCATCCCCTGATGCCTGAAATGATATGAACATGAAAGGCATCACTGAGTAGATGCAGCTGGGGGATTTACATTATCTTCATCATCCTGTCTTTCATAATGTCTAATGAATACTGTGGTGCACTAGCTCTTGTAGTTGATGGCATAGTATATCTTTCATCTTTTGCTAACAACCTTCTTTTTGTACATTTATACTTCCTATACCTTTTATACCAGTCTACATAAGCACAAAATTCAAACAAGCAAATCTTCAATGAAAGGTTTACTTAATGCTCTAATTCAATATGATTCCAAAGACTTTGGTATATGTTCATTATCTCACTTATCCAATCTAGAATACCAGTCTCCTTCCATTAATGCATGTGCTCCCCATCTGTCATGTCTGATAAGGGATCTGCACATTTCATAATGTGGAAAATTGCCTTTAGTTGTGTAACAATTTATTAAACTAGATAATACATGCAGGGCCTTATCAAATGGATGTTTATGCAATGGGTTATGTTTATGTGGATAATGAAATGCCACATGGTTAATCAATTCTGCCATAACATCACCATGCTTATCTCCTCCTAAATACAACATAGAGTATCTACTTTTGAAAAAATATCAAGGGTCATTAAAGTGGGATGTCTAAGTATTCCCATTCTTCTAAATATATCAGCAAGTGGAATCCAATGTTTTACATAACAGTAATTTAACATTTTATTAATTCCATGTTTCTGTAACAGGTCACATCTTCCTGACCTTTTATTGATTTTGTTATTTTTCCTTTTTCTTGGCATTTCTGAAACAAAGCACAATCTGGAAAACAATATATGCTATAAAAATAAATATTATAATCCAAATGCATTCCTTGATCCAATGCCACCACGTATATATTGGTGTACAAATAAAATCCATTTGTACTAATCTAGCTAAGTAGTCCCAAAAGCTGCACTTTTCCAGCTGTTTGTTCCAATCCTTATGTAAATAAGTGTAGTTCTTAATAGTCCCGCTAAACTATGAGTTTCCTTTCTTGATGCTCTGAGATACTTCTGTGCTCTAGGTATTTTTTTCTGTATGCTGTTTAGTTGTTTCTCATTAAATTCTGAAATTGTTTCTATGTCTGCTAATTTACTAACAAAATTAGTGTAATGATCTTGTTCTAATGCATCATCAAAAGTCTAAGTAGTTTCATAGTAATGTTTCTCTGGTATTGACAATGTAGAGACTAGAGTCTTGTTCTGCATGGATGCTATTGAACAGTTATGTATCATATAGCATCCTGGTTGTAAACTGAATTCTTCCACATCATTCTCATAAGTAGACTCATTAAGATTTGTACAAGTAAAACTGGTATGATTATTTGTATAAGCTAGGACAGTCCAATCACCTGTATTAGTTAAGGTATCTGCCATGGTTGTAATTGTTAATCTAGTTTCCTCCAAATGTTTAAAGGGTAATAGGGGTATACATAAGTATTTGCACCTAAACTAAAGGAATCTGGAATAGGTATAAGCAGGTGTTCCATTCATATTTATCCATAAAAATGTGTCAATGGGTGTTAGTTAGCCATTTTGCTACTTTTATTTCACTGGAAGGATCTAACTGATCTGTCCATTTCTAAGGTATTGGCTTAATGTGGTATGCTTTAAATGCATTGTCTAAAAATATCTGTACTAGACTTAACTCACATAAGCCATCCTGGCAATAACTATTGCCATCAAGGAATAAAATAGTTTGAATTTTTTCCCATTTGTCCCATTGCCATTTTCATGAGGTACTTATTCTGGGATAGTAATTAGTGAAATTTACTGTTATATTATTAATTTTGGTTTGGTATATATTTGGAAATGTTTTATGTCAATTGGAGTGAGGTTTCCATACCAAGGTAAGTTAGAAAAGTCTGAAATACATAACCAGTTGAAGGTCTTGTTGTTGTCATGAGTTCTGTTATTATGCCATGTGTGATTTAGTTTATTCCACAAGATTTGTGGGCATCTGTTACCCCATGGTTTAGGTAATGGGGGCATGCCATATTTAATTAGCTGTGGCTTAATAAAAATTGCATTGATACACAAGGAAACATTCATGGCTACACTTTTCCAAAACTGCCAAATGGTGGAGGTGGGATTGTAGCAGTTATGTCACTAGCAACTCTAGTACAGGAGCAGCAGTAGTAGCAGTGGTGCTGCTAGGAGTGCTAGTGCTTCCTTCCTCTTCATCATCATATTCCTCTTCATAATGTTCATGACCATAGTCCTCCTCCTCTAGTCCTTGTGTTGTTTCATTGTATGTTCTACCATCTGGCAGTATCATTTGATTTATCAGAGGTGCAAGACAAGTAAATGTCTTGGTCATAGGTTCTTTTCCTATTATTATAGCTATGTAGCCCCTGGAAACTTTTAAGATTCTAGTAACCACATTAGTATCTGGCCTCCAGTGTGTGCTATACATGGCCATAGTATTAGTAACATCAGTCCATAATTCTATCCAATGATATTGTAAAGGATTGATATCATTTAGAGAGGTTTCCTTCATAGACATGTCTAGCATGTATTCTTTCATCTGGTGGGTTACCTTAGTTGCCATTCTATATTGCTCACATTCTTCATACCACTGATATTTTATGCAGAAACTATAGTTTTGCCAAAAACTTGCAAATGATGTCCTAATCTGTACAAATCTTCTGTAGGTGTCCCAATATTCTACTATTGCTCTTTCCACTTTTTTTTTGTTATGTAACTAGGAGTTGCTAATTGCATTTTAGCTAGGATTACAAATGGGTGGGTGCTATTTGCCACTGTTGGGTTTGTTACTATCAATATCATTAGGATTAAGGTTATTATTTTATTTTGTTTTCTAAGAAATGTACCCAGCAAATAATAAAATTCGCAATTCTGCCTATTGGGTGTGAGGTCTCTGTATGGTTTACATTTTTATACTGTATATTTTTGACATAGGTGGGTTGCCACATCCACCAGTGTATATCCCTATATATATTGACAGAAGACATATTAGTATACATATATACATAATTTTGTTTTCTATCTTTTTCCAACACATTTATGTCAAATCTTCCAATCTTGTTAATCTTAAATCCCTTTACCTTTTGTTATCCAAGCTGTATTGCCTGTTCCTTGGGTAATTATTTCTGCCTTTTGGGGCTTTTTATCCTTAGGATTCATGTAAATACAATGATATGGTCTAATCAATACTCTATTATCCTCTATAGGATAATCTATTTCTTTATCTATGTATATAGCTTCTTTGTAATGGGGAAGGTCTGTTCAGTCTAGGTCTGTTATTCAATTCCACCAATGCTATCAATATGGTTTTTCCTAATGGTGGCTCTAATGCTTCTAATTTAAGCTTTTTTTTTAATTTGAATACTTTATTTTTTTTTCTTCAAGTTACATCTCAGTCACAAACCCTTCCCTATTCCCCCTTCCTATCCCGCCCTTCCACCCTCTTCCCCCCAGCAGTTTCCCCTTTCAGTCCAACAGATGGTTCCTTCTCTTATAACAGTAAATACTATACAAAACAACAGATATAAATATGCCACATAGCTCTGCCAAGACAGGGTAGGTAAGTCCTTCATAATCCCTGCTCTACAACTAATTTAAGTTTTAACAACCCGTTAAACCTTTCTACAGCTCCTGCTGAGGATAGGTTATATGCTGTATGGAAATCCCACATTATTCCTAATTGTTTGGGAAAGTTTTGAGTTTCTCTACCTGTAAAGTGAGTACCTTAATCTTACTTTATGATTTCTGGGGTTCCTAACATTGAACACCAGGTATATATTGTCATTATGCATGATTGTTGATCTGGATGTGGACTTGGTCTGGCAAATGCCAATACAGTACATATGTCAACCATAGTACATGCATATTTGCCTTGAAATTTGGTTAAGGGGCCAATGAAGTCTATCTGTACTATTTTATTAAAGTGCAGTTTGTTCCAATAGTACCTTTGTAATTATGTTTAAATCTTGTTTTGTCTGCAGGGCAAGTCTCACATTTTGAAAGATTACTGCTTTTACTTGCTGCCATGTCATGTCTAGGTTCCTCTGAGTAAACAATTGTTTAGTTGTGTGTGTTCCTGTATGTCCTAACTGACCATGTATACTTAATATCTCTGGAGCTGTAATTGGTCTTTCTTTCGTATCTACTTTCTTCCAATCTCTCTTAATTTTTTTTATAAGTACTTTATTTTTTTTTCAAGTTACATCTCAGTCGCAAACCCTTCCCTATTCCCCCTTCCTGTCCCACCCTTCCACCCTCTTCCCCCCCCCAACAGCTTCTCTTTTCATTTCAACAAATGGTTCTTTCTCTTATAACAGTAAATTCTATACAAAACAGCAGAATTAAATATGCCACATTTATGAGAGTTAAATGGCCCAGTATAACTTCCCAATGTCCATTTCATACATATTTGGCCCCTGACTTTAACCTTCTACCTCCTAACCATCTCCATGAGTTTAAAGTTCTATAACTGACTTAGTTTTCATACTAACTTGCATCACTATTATAACCATCTTCTTAGATCTAGAACGCCCTCTTGATTCCTAAACAACTCAAAATTTAGCTATGAGACTCAAGCTGTAGTCTCTCTTAATTAATATTTTAGTAGGACCTCTATTTTCTAATGAGTATTCTCCTTTTAATTTTAATTTAGCTGCTAATGATGCTAATTTATCTACAATATCTTTATTCGTATGCATCTCATCCTGCCTGTTTGTATGAGCATCCACATTATATACAATTATTTTCACATCCTGTGCTATATTATCTAGTTTTGACCATGCTTCTTTTGACCAAATATCCTTACCACCTATTCTACATTGGGCCTGTTTCCATTTACCTGACCAAATAGCAATACCATTTGCAACACACCAAGAGTTGGTGAACGAGTATAAATGGTTTTGTTTCTCCTTTTTAGAATACCTGGCTGCCAGTAAAGCTGCAATGACTTCAGCATGTTGTGCTGACCAATCTTTTCCTTGTCCCGTGATGATCATGCCATCCCCTGGCCTTCCAGTGGGTCACATTGTTTTTGGTTGTGGATGAGCTATCTATAAACCAGGCATTAACCAGGGAGGAGTTGTACTCTTGTGTCCCCCAATGTTCCATTGGTGCCTGTTTCTGGGGAGGGGAGGTGTTAGGGAATTTGAATCTCTCTGGAGTCATGGGACTAGTGGACTGAAGTATCAACTCTGACACTTTTGACACAGTCCTCTTTGCTGACACTGGTACAACTCGAAGGAATTCCGATAGGTACCATTTCCATTGAAGCACTTTTCCTTCCATGGGTAGTCCAACCCATGCCTCTTCTGGTGCCTTTACCCAATCTAATATGAGTATCAGTTTTCAGAATCCCACCGAGTTCTGCCTTACCAGTGACTGAGTTGTTCTTGTTGCCTCATAGGCTGTCCAAATAGTTTCCTCAAACAGAGAATACTTGGCCTCTGACCACAGAAATTTCTTGCAATAAAAATCTACTGGCATCAAATTTATTCCAATTTCCATATCCTTAAAAATATAGGATGTCAATTATTATTGTATCACCTTCCTGTATGCAGCCATACTGTACTGTCTAATATATTCCAAGATCAGCTTTACCACTTGTTCCTGGGTGGATGTCCATTCATTCAAAATCAGATGCTTTCTTAATTATATTACATAAAGGTTGTAAAATTACCTGTAAATAAGGTATATGCTGTCTCCAATATCCAAATAGTCCTATCAAATGTTGAACTTCTGTTTTATTTTCTGATGCTTTCAACTGTTCCAATTTATTAATTACTTCACTGGGAATTTTGGGTCCTGTAGTATTCCAATATACTCCTAAAATTTAACTTGCTGTGCTGGTCCTTGAATTTTTCCTTTATTAATAGTCCAACCTTGGTCTCTAAGATGCTGTATTAATTTATTTGTTGTTTCTCTTACCCTATCTTCCTCTTGACTAAAGATTAGTATATCATCTATGTAGGTTAACACTTGAGCTCCTTGTGAGGGGTAAAATCCTCCATGTTTTAGTTAGTGTACTAAGTACTATTATTGGACTATTCAAATAACCTTGTGGCAGTCTCAGAAATTTATACTGTTTTCCTTGCCATGTAAATGTTGTTATATCTTGTGAATCTGGATGTAATGTTTTTTTCAAAAAAAAACATGTCAGATAAGTCAATGGTTGCTAGCCACTTTGGGGCTGCTTGTTTGATTTGTAGGAATATGTCTTCTACATCAAGTAATTGTCCTGGTAGTTTTGGAGTTAATTCATTTATTCTCCTTTAATCTACTATAAATCTCTATTTGCCATTTGGCTTAAGTATTGGTCAAACTGGAGAATTGTAATTAAAATCTTGAGTTGGAGCAATCACTCCTTCTTTAAGTAGCTGCTGCACTGTCTCTGTTATTTCCTTAATACCTCCCTTAATAGGGTATTGGGGTGTAAAGGATGGTTTAATTTTAGGTAAGTGAACTGGTTATATTTTTGCTTCTGTCAGGTTACATAAATATTTTAATGGTTTTTATTTGTAAGAAATCTGGGAATATCTTATGGATGTCCATAACTCCTAAAATATTCTCTGGTGCTGAAAAACTAGCCATTTCTACTTTAAATTCTTTATCATATACTAATAAAGTTACACATATTAATGGTACTACCTAAAACTGTTAACCCCTTGTATTTCTATATTCTTCTTCTGCTTAAAATATTCTGAAAACTGATGTATTATACTTATCTGGCTTCCTGTATCTAAAATCCATTTTAATTCTATTAGTTTATTTTTTTATTTTTATAGGTAACTTTATGAAAGGCCTTATATCTATTTTGCTTATGTGGAGTCAGCATCCTGCTGACTAAGCCAGCTGTCACGAGCTCACAGAATTCTCTTGTGATTTCAGAGATAGAAGGCTGAATGATTAGGCAGGAGGCAGAGAATGTGTGGTTTTAGTATTTACTTCACACACAGCACCAAAACATTACAAATACTTCAATCATAAAAGTAATGCTTGTTAGGCCTAACTCTAACATAATATCATACTGAACCTGTTGACGAATTGAGGGCTGATGTCTGCAGGTAAGGGCTTGGATGTGGTTGCCTCCTTTGCTGTGATTAATAAATGAGAGCTTGACCACTAAGTGGGCTTAACTGTGTTATCTCGGGTCTGGTCTCTCTCGGGTCTGGTCTATCACGAGTCTCAGTCTCTGGTGGCAGTGGTGCAGTCACTGCTGAGATGTTGAGGGCTTTTCTCTGACATTTGGGAATTGTCAGTCAAGGTGGTGACCAGCGGCAATTTACAGCAGGGGTGTAGGAGCCATAGTGCATGGTGTCACAATTCTGTTCTCATATTTATACTCATTTCCTCAGGGCAATTCCCTGAGTGAAAATGCCTAGTTTTGGGATTCTGCCAGAGCTGATAAGCAGCTGTCATTTCTGCATCAGCTGGCCTCTGACAGCCGTCTGGTTATCTTAAAGCATTACATAACTTCAATGTATTTTATGCTCACTTGAACTTATGTACTACCTAGCAGCCATTTTCTATGACTTCTTACAGGCTCCTTACACCTGTGAATTCTAGTCAGTAGCCAACCAACTTACTTTTGCAAATTTTTAACTTCTTCAAGCCTTATTTATGTAATTTGTAAAATAGGAATCAAAGCATAATGCTTAGTAAAGCTGTGTTATTCTATCAAAAATTTGCCTTCTGTAAAAAATGTTTATCATTGAGTGCTTTGCTTAGGAATATATATGTGTATATATATATATATATATATATATATATATATATATATATACGTGTGTGTGTGTGTGTTAATTAATAAGGTTACCTATCATGACACTTTCCTATACACAACACTAGACTAGACTCCAAGTCCAGATACATGTCTCAAGCCTCAGTCAGCCAGGTTCATATGCAATTTAGTCACCTCAGTAAACCTAGATCACTCATGTTAGCTTGAAACAAGTTCTATATTCTAACCCATATCACCGTGTATTGTGTTATCCTTTTCTTCGTTGTTACATCTTTAAGTGAAGCACTCTAGCCTTAAGTTAGCTGCCAGTGAGGTACTACAGAGACTCACCAAGAGTCCTTTCTCATAAATGCTCATTGGTTTCTTTTCAGTATTTTCCACTAATTATGAAGATAATCCACACATGAATACCATTGCTTTACAGCACTGTGGAAAGGTTGAGTAACTGTCCTGTCATAACCATCAAGCAGGCTTCCAAATTGAAGTGAGTCCATGAATGAGCTCCAGAGTCAGAACCCTAAGGCTTTGAAGCCTGGAACCCTGACTTAGCAGCTGAAGTAAGTTAATTTGTCTCTTGATTGGTTTCATAATCCTGATATCTACTAGCTAGATATCTAACTGTGTTGTGTAATATAAGCAACATGCATGGAAAGAGACCAGCATACTCTCTGGCACATAGCACATTCAATCTGGATATCATATGTGGTGGTGGGAGATGTTGGTAGAAAAAAAAACAGTGACATTTATACCATATGTGCTATGACTCTTGAACAATGTGTTGCCTATATGGACCAAAAAACAAAATCAAAACAACAGCAACTACAACAAAATAAAAAACCAAATCAAACAAACAAAAATCAGGTAGGAAACCACTCCTATAGAGGAAACACAGATTACTACACAGTGGTGAATGAAAATCTCAATCATTAGAACATAAAAAAATACATATCACAAAGGAAATACATGAGCAAAGGAGAAATGGAAAATAATATATTATGTCCAATTTGATAAGCACATAAACCTTGAATGTAAAGAAAGAAGAAAAGTGCAAACGGTAATCAAACAAATCAAGAACATAAAATCGCAGGAATCATAACATGCCTGTTAGTAATGATCCTAAATGTAGAAGGACTTAGTTAAAAGATGAAGACTAGAGACCTACATTGCAATGCATGTCCGTAATGCAAACACGTTGGAGGCAGAAACAAGAAAATAATTGGAAGTGCAAGACCAGCCTGGTCTACTTAATAAGTTCCAGGCAAGACAGAGCTGTATCAGAAGATTTTGTTTCAAAGAAAGCAAAACACAAATCAAAGTAAAATATAATAGGTACAGCTAGGTACCTATTTTATAAAAGAATATCACCTCACTGATGAAGATACATACAGGCTGACAGTAAAAGAATGAAATCAATATGCCAACAAAAGTTAAAGACAAAAAAAATCAGAAGCTGTTCATGTTTTTTAGAGCCAACTTCAAGCTAAAATTTTAAAATATATAGATCACTATAACTACTAAAGAGAATAATCTACTAAAACAATGAGACTTCTACACTGAAAATGGTAAAATAGTGAAGAAACTAAAAAAAGAAGCTACAAGAAGGAAAGATCTCTAATGCCCTTGAATTGGCAGAACTAATATTGTAAAAATTATTATGTTCCTAAAAGTAATATACAGATCCATTTCAGTTCAAAAATTCTAAATTCCATGCAGAAAAACTAAAACTGGATATATCAACATACCTAATATCAAATTATACCACAAAGTCATAGTAAGAAAAACAGCAAAGTGCTGTAGACAGTCTGAGCAGATTAAAAGAACCAGAAATAAAGATAAACCATAGGAATGAAAACATAAATTGGAGAAAAGGCAATCTCAGCAATGAAAGGTCCTGAAAAACTAAATATCCACATATTAGACAGGTAAGCCACTTTCAACACTTTTAGCTGCTTAGAGGAAAATGTAGGCAATCCATCAAAATGTAGACAGAGGCAAGGACTTAATGAAAAGGATCAAAGTCTCTGGAAATGATGAGAGGGATTGAAAAGCAGAATTACCTGAAATTTCAAAGCTTCTACAAAGGAAAGAAAATATTTAACAGGATGAAGAGACTGATTACAAAATGGGAGGAAGTATTTTATCATATATCTAACTGGAAAGTCATATTTAGAGTATATAAAAGAACCCAAAAATTAAAACACCATAAAACCCATTCAATTAATAAATGAAAACATACATAGTTTTCAAATGAAACAATACAAATGAAGACTAAATATATGAAAAAATTCTACTTCTTTAGTTATCTGGTAGGTATAAATTAAAACTGCTTCAAGATTTCATCTCCCTCTAGTCAAGATGGCAACTATGAAGAAAACAAAGGACAAAAATAATACTAAACTTGCAATTAAAATGGAATCCTTACAGTTTTCTGGCTGAACAATGATCTAATGCTGTCACTACAGAAATCAGTCTGCATGTTCTTCAAAGCAAAACTAAAAATATAAATGGATGTGGTCTAGCTATACTTCTCCTGTGTGTGTGCCTAGATGCCAATCAACAGATGAACACATTTTATAATGGGTATAAATATATAATTAAATTTATTCAGCAATGAAGAATGAAATCATGACATTTTCAGGAAAATTCATGGAACTGGAAATCATCATGTCAAGTAACATACCATGTTTTATCTCATGTAGAATCTGTGTGTGTGTGTGTGTGTGTGTGTGTGTGTGTGTGATGTCTAAACTGAAGAGATCTGTGTGTGTGTGTGTGTGTACAGGTGTGTGTGTGTGTGTGTGTGTGTGTGTGTGTGTGTGTGTGTGTATGATGCCTAAGCTGAAGAACTAATTGCTAAAAGAATAGATTTGAAATGATATCCTGAAGAAATAATGTTTGTGAGGTGACAGACATGTTAATTGGATAGGTATATGATGCAGGTATAGGTATATGATATCATCTCATTGTACCTCATAAATATATACAATTTATTTTGTCATTTAAAAAATAAAAATGGGGGGAGAGATCAAAGATGATGCAGAGTAATGGATGAGAGATTAGTCACTGTGGAGTGAAAATGAGGTCCTGCAGCCCACCATGCAACATGCCAACACTGAGACTGGTCACCACGTGAAACAGTGCCAGCAAACCCCAGTAACACCAACCTGAGATCAGCCAGTTTGGTCACCTGTATGGAGAGGAGTACCAGACAGAGCCTATCCAGCACACAAGCCTAAGATCCACCCTCCACTGGGACTTATCCACCCAACAGGGAAGAACAGCAGACCAGAAAGCAAAGGTAAGTAAGAATTTCTTTCTGAAGTTCCCAACATGGCGGCACAGTATGCACTATGGCTGAGTAGCAAAAACCAAACCCAGCCACAGCAAAGTAATCAGGAGCTGAGACTGATTGTAAACACATTCAGCAACAGTGTTTCCTCACAAACATTGAGATGGGTCATTTGCCTGAGCACCCAAGCTTCTGAGGCAGTCAGCCACAGGCACACCAATACTGGTACCCATCTTGGGTGGAGTTCCCTGCCTGTACAGTCAGCCTAGCTGCTGAAGCAGAAAGGTACAGAGAGAACACAGGCCCAAGTAGTGCATGGGTACAACTTCTGGTCCACAGAACAACCTGCCTTCCTGAAGAGACTCTCCAGCTCTCAGGACATCAGTGATAAACCCTCCCTATTCCAATCCCCTGTGTATAGGTCCAATTGGTTCACAACCACTTGAGGAGAGCTGCAGCCACTGTCCGAGATTCAGTATTTATTACAGGAACCTACCCACCATCTGGAGGTGGACACCAGGATCTCAGGTCACCCAACCTCAAGAACAGAGGGTTTTCCTGAGCAATAAGGACAATTGACATCAGAAACAACCAGACAACATCAGGGTCAACCAGATGATTAAAAGCCTGTGCAAGAACATGAACCAAAAAAATCTCCAAAGCAATATGACATCTCCAGAACCTAGCTATAATGCTACAGAAATCCCTGGAAATCATACCACAACTGAAACAAAGGAAAAGGACTTAAACAAAGGACAATTATCCTTAATAATCATAGAAGGCTTAAGGGAGGAAATAAAATACCTCAGAGAACAACAACAAAACGCAGCAAAAAAAAGGTGATGGAAATGAATAAAGCTCTTAGAGGAATGGAAGACCTGAAAAAGGACTTGAAGCAATAAAGAAAGCAGAAGTTAAGACTTCCATGGAACTAGAAAACCTTAGAAAAATAAAAGGAACAACAGACACAAGATCACCAACAGAATACAAGAGATGGAAGAAGAAATCTCAGGCATATAGGATAAAATTGAAAATTTTTGATACAACTGCCAAAGAAAATGTAAACTCCAAAATAATCCTGACACAAAATCTTCAGAAAATCAAGAACACCATGAAAAGAAAAAGTCTCAGAATAATGAGAATAGAAGACAAGATTCCCAGCTCCAAGGATCAGAAAATATCTTCAACAAAATCATAGAAGAAAAATTCACAAACCTAAAGAAAAAGATGCCTATAATTGTACAAGAAGCCTACAAAACTCCAAATAGCTAAGACCAGAAAATAAAATCCTCCCACCATATAATAATCAAAACATTAAATGTACAGAACAATTAAAGAATATTAAAAGCTGCTAGGGAAAAGGGCCAAGTAACATAACATGGCAAACCTATCAGAATTATACCTGACTTTTCATCAGAGACAATAAAAGCCAGAAGGGCCTCAGGACAGATGTCTTGCAGACCCTAAAAATTCACAGATGCAAGGCTAGACTAATATTTCCAGCAAAATTGTCAGTCAATATAGATGAAGAAAACACGATATTCATTGACAAAACTAAATTCAAACAATATCTATGCAGAAAGCCAGCTCTACAGAAGATCATAGAAGGAAAACTCCAACCCAAAGAGGTTAACTATACATAAGAAAACATAGGAAGCAAACAACCTGATGGTAATAAAACCAAAAGAAGAAACACTCACTCATACACTACTAACACCAACATCAATATGACAGGAACTAACAATCACTGGTCATTAATATCTCTCAACATCAATGGACTCAGTTCCTCAGTTCAGGCTGGCAGAATGGATGTGAAAACAAATCCCTCATTCTGTTGCTTACAAGAAACACACAACTCAGGAAAAAAGATAGGCATTATGTCAAAGTAAAAAGGTATGCCAAGCAAAAAAGATATGGAAAAAGATATGCCAAGCAAAAAGACTCAGGAAGCAAGCTGGAATAGACATTCTAGTATCCAATAAAATAGACATTCAACTAATGTTAATCAAAAGAGATGGGGAAGGACACTTCATACTCATCAAAGGAAAAATCCACCAAGATGACATCTCAATACTGAACATCTATGCCCCAAATGTAAGACCACCCACATTTGTTAAAGAAACACTACTGAAGCTTAAATCCCACATTGAACCCCACAAATTAATAATGGGAGACTTCAAAACACCACTTTCACCACTGGATAGATCAATGATGCAGAACCAAACACAGAAATAATGAACGTGACAGATGAGATGAAATGAATCAAATGGACCTAACTGATATCTACAGAACATTTCACCCCAAAACAAAAGAGTACACTTTCTTCTCAACACCTCCTGGAACCTTCCTCAAAATCTACCATATAGTTGTTCACAAAGAAAGCCTCAACAGATACAATAAAATTGAAATTACCCCTTGTAACTTATCAGACCATCATGGAATAAAGCTAGACTTCAACAATAATAAAAACAACAGAAAGCCTGCCAATACATGGAATCTGAACAACTCTCTACTCAATGACCTCTGGATCAGGGAAGAAAAAAAAATAAAGTCTTCTTAGAATTAAATGAATATGAAGGCACAACATACCCAAACTTATGGGGTACATTAAAAGCAGTGCTAAGAGGAAAGTTGATAGCACTAAGTGCCTTCAAAAATAATTTGGAGAGTCCCCATACTAGTGACATAAATGCACACCTAGAAGAAAAAGAAGCAAACACTCCCAAGAGGAAGAGATGGCAAGAAATTATCAAACTCATGGCTGAAATCAATAACTTAGAAACAAAAAGAACAATACAAAGAATAGACAAAACCAAGAGTTGGTTCTTTGAGAAAGCCAACAAAATAGACAAACCCTTAGTCAAACTAACTAAAAGGCAGAGGAAAATAACCAAATTAACAAAATCAGAAATGAAAAGGGGGAAATAACAACAGACACTGAGGATATCCAAAGAATCATAAGCTCCTTCTTCAAAAACCTATACTCAACAAAATTGGAAAACCTAAGTGAAATGGAGAGTTTTACTGATAGATTCCACCTACTAAGGTTAAATCAAGAACAAGAAAACAAATTAAACAGTCTTATAACCCTTAAGGAAATAGAAGCAGTCATTAGAAGTCTTCCAATCAAAAAAAAAAGCCCAGGGCCAGATGGTTTCAGCCAAAATTCTACCAGATCTTCAAAGAAGAGCAAACACCAATATTCTTCAAACTCTTCCACAACATAGAAACAGACGGAACACTGCCAAACTCATTCTATAAGTCACACTGATACCTAAATCACACTAAGACCCAATGGACAAAGAAAACTTCAAGCCAATCTCCTTTATGAACATGGATGCAAAAATATTCAATAAAATACTTGCAAACTTAATCCAAGAATATATCAAAGGTATCATACACCAGGATCAAGTAGGCTTCATCCCAGGAATCTAGGTGTGGTTCAACATACAAAAATCCATCAATGCAATATACCATATAAACAAGCTGAAAGAAAAAAAAAAACCACACATGATCATCTCATTGTATGCTAAAAAAGCATTTGACAATTTCCAATACCCCTTCATGTTAAAAGTCTTGGAGAGATCAGACATACAAGGACCATACTTAAACATAATAAAGGCAATTTACAGCAAGCCAATAGTCAACATCAAACTAAATGGAGAGAAACTTAAAGCATTTCCTCTAAAAATCAAGGACAAGGCAAGGCTGCCCATTCTCTCTATATCTCTTCAAAACAGCATTTGAAGTTTTAGCTAGAGCAATAAGACATCTACAGGAGATCAAGGGGATATAAATTGGAAAGGAAGAAGTCAAAGTATCCCTACCCACACATGATATAATATACATAAGTGACCCCAAAATTCTACCAGAAAAATCCTACAGCTGATAAGCTCCTTCATCATGTTGGCTGGATACAAAATTAATTCAAAAAATCAGTAGCCTTTTTTTACAAATAAGATAAATGGGCTGAGAAAGAAATTAGGGAATCAACACCCCTCACAATAGCCACAAATAATATAAAATACCTTAGGGTAACCTGTACAAAAGAACTTCAAGTCCCTGAAGAAGGAAATTGAAATCAGAAGATGGAAAGATCTCCCATGCTCATGGAGAGGTAGGATTAACATAATAAAAATGGCCATCTTACTAAAGGCAATATACATATTCAATCCAATTCCTATCAAAATACCAGCAAAATTCTTTACAGACCTTGAAAGAAGAATTCTTAACTTCATATGGAATAATAAAAGACCTAGAATAGCTAAATTAATCATGTACAATAACAGAACATCTGGAGATATCACTATACCAGATTTCAATCTGTGCTGCAGAACAGTAGTAATAATATCAGCATGATATTGTCATAGAAACAGAACAGTTGATCAATGGAATAGAATCAAAGACCCAGAAATAAACCCACACACCTATGGTCATTTAATTTTTACCATAGAAGCCAAAATCATACAATGTGAAAAGGAAAGCATCTTCAAAAAATGGGGCTGGTCTAATTAGATGTCAATATGTAGAAGAATGAAAATAGACCCATACTTATCACCTTGCACAAAGCTTAAGTCCAATTGGATCAAAGACCTCAGCATAAATCTGGACACACTAAACCTCATAGAAGAGAAAGTGAGGAAAGGACTGGAACTCACTGGCACAGTTAGTGACTTCATGAACAGAACACAGTAGCTCAGGCTCTAACACAAACAATCAATAAATGGGGCCTTATGAAACTAGAAAGTTTCTGTAAGGCAAAGGACACTGTCAGTAGAACAAAATGGCAGCCTACAGATTGGGAAAAGACCATCACTAACCCCATATCCAACAGAGGGCTAATATACAAAATATATAAAGAATTTAAAAAATTAAACACCAAAAAAAAATCAAATAACCCAATCCAAACATGGGGTATACAGCTAAACTGAGAATTCACAAAAAAGGAATTTTTAAAGACCGAGAAGCACTTGAGGAAATGTTCAACATATTTGATCATCAGGGAAATGCACCTCAAAACGACTACAATATTCCATCTCATACTAGTCAGAAGGGCTAAAATCAAAACACAAAGGTTAGCACATTCTTGCAAGGATGTGGGGAAGGAGGAACACTCTTCCATTGTCGGTGGGCATGCAAACTGGTACAATCACTTTGAAAATCAATCTCACAGTTTCTTAGAAAATTGAGAATAGTTGTACCTCAAGACCTATCCACACCCCTCCTGGGCACATATCCAAAAGATTCTCCACCAAACCACAAGGACATTGCCTCAAGAATGTTCATAGCAGCTTTATTTATAGCATTCAGAAACTGGAAAAAAACCCAGATGTTCTTCAACTGAAGAATGGATTTTTTAAAATATGGTACATTTACACAATGGAATACTACACATCTATCAGAAACAAGGAAATCACGCAATTCACAACCAAATGGATGGATCTAGAAATGCTAATCCTAAGTGAGGTGACTCAGTCCCAGAAAGATAAACATGGTATGTGTTCTAAGTTGATATTGACCATATAGCACTGGACAATACACAGACACCCCCCCTCCAAAAAAAATAGGAATCTAGCATAACTATCCTAGGAAATATTCCACCCAATAGTTCATGGAACCTTTTGTAGGCTAGTGGAACACCTTTCCCTAGATGGGTGCCATATCAAGTTCCAGTACAAGAAGAAGCTCTTAGCCCTCACATGACAGATGAAATGAGGGAATATGTTATGTGGAAGCCCACCTCATCTGAGGAGAAGGAGAGGACTGAGAGGAGGAATAGTGAGTTAGTGAGTGAGTGAAGGAGGGAAGGAGGGAGTGAGAGAGGGAGGAACAAGGAAAGGAGAACAGAGGAAGCTCTGTTTCAGAAGTAATTTGAAAAAAAAAACCTAATTTTTTAAAAGGGGATAACTAAGTATAAAAACTATAATAAAAATACAACATAAAAATTTCAAATGATAGTTTACCAAAGGCATACTTGCCTTACTGGCATGAAAGGAAAAATGGTTTTAATTTCACGTTAGAATGTTAGACTGCAGGTTGCCACATACCTCACAAATTCTTGGATATCAGCTTAAAAGATGTTTTCTATATATAAAGGACATTTTCAGTGTTTGGTGTTAAAAAATACAGTTAAGAGATTTAAAATCTTGAAAGTAAATTAAGGTTACTACAGTTCAAACTGGTTTATAAGAGTTGTAGCAATTTAGAGCTAAGATAAAATATTTGAGAATGGTGGTGTTAGCCCATGTCTGTAATTCCAGTACAGACAGGATGATCACTATAGAGTTTGTTGTCTTTTAAATTCTAGAGTGACAAGGAACAGTGTGCAGATGGCCCACACCTTTAATCCCAACACTTGAGAGGTATACATCTTTAATTCCAACACACTAGACACAGAAACATGCAGATCTCTGCGTTCAAGGCTAGCCTGTCCCAGAGAAAGCTCCATAGGAAAAAAATTTATATCCAGGGTTGGTGGTGCACACCTTTAATCCCAACAATTGGGAGGCACACACCTTTGATCCCAACACTTGGGAGGCATTGACAGGCACATGACATTTACATATATTTAAGTTTAAAAGCTGCTTTCAAAAGGCATACTGAAATTCAAAGTGAATTGTCCTTTGTGATCTCAAAATATATACACTTAAAAGTATGGTTAGTTCTAAAATATCAAAAGAATTTTTTTTAATTTCAATTGAAAGATAATACTTCTCATATTGTCAAAAACCCAATCTGTTCTAGGAAAGATACTACCTGCCAAAAAAAAGTAGCACCCCATAGTTAGGATTATTAGGGCAGGGTTCTATTCTTATCTTTCCAGGAGATTAAAAGCATCCATCTAAGGAGTCTAGTAACAACTGGACAACTGAAACTTCTGAAGAAAAGGGACCAGATACCAAAGATGAGAAGTAGCCCAGATGATCCAGCCTCAAAGACTGCCTCAATAGCTGTTTCCTCAAAAAATTTACAACCAGAACAACTCAAAATTTCTTACTAAGATGATTCAGCCACACAGACTTGAAGCCAGGATTTCAGTAAAACCTTGAACTTTCTCACCCATAGTTCATATTCTGACTACAAACTTCTTAGGACATTTAAATAGCTGAGCACAAAAAGATTGAACATCAAATGTTACTATTAACTTGCTTAATCATTTTTCCATTCTTAGATGGGCCCCAAACAAGTTTCCTACATCCCAAATCAGCAGGAAGCAATTCTCTGAGAGTGATGTCTTATTTCCAGAAGGTGGGGTGGGTGATATTTCCCCCCTTTCGTCATTTGATTGGTTATACATGCTTGTTGTTATTTAGGGAGATTGATTACAAGTTGTTAAATGGTCTTGTTAAAGAAGGTTTTGGAGGTTAGACCCAGGAATCTCTTTTTCTTTTCTCTATCCTTTTTTCTCTCCTATGTAGGGGTGGAAAGACTTGAAAAAATGGGATATATGCATAATATAGGAATGATAAATAAAAGGGGATAGATTATTGACTATGCTCTTACATCTTTGTATATTGATGCACAATTAAGATTACATTTGACTACATAGATATTGATCTTTGTAGACTGGTACAAAATTAAGGTTAACTCTTTTTAAGGTATTTTACTTATGTAGTGCTTAAAAATGTTATGTGAAGTTTTGGCCTTTTGATAGCAAATGTCACAAACTGTTTGGGGTAATTAAGAAATGCAAACTAATAGTCATTTAAACATGTCATTTAGTTGAGTACTAGTGTAGTATATCACAGATGTTTTCTAAGTTAATCAGAAATCAAGTTGCTAATACACAAGCAGCATTTGCTTATCCAAATATACAGAGATAGAAGAGTAACCTTCAAAAACCTCAAGAGATGTGTAGAATATGGAATTCAACATCCTTTGTATGCTCTCTTCACTTAAGATTTTTTGATATTGAGATATGTCAGCTCCTGACAGCATCCCCCATTCTACTCCAGGTAGATGAAGAACACTGAAGAATCTCCATTTGGACATGGTGGCATTAGTGGCAAGCTTGTCACTAGGCAAGAGAAATCCCTTACTTCAATTGTAGACAGGATGCTGTTCGAAAAGGACAAAACTTGGAAGCAGGTAAGTCGACAGCCTAGCTCTGCCAAGACAGTATAGGCAAGTCCTTCATAATTCCTCCTTTACAATTAATGTCTGTCAGAGATATTGGGCCAAAAGACTGAAGATAGATGCTCCAATATATTGAGAGAAATTGGGAATTGTTCAGACAGTCACTTGTCTGTCATTTCTTAGTTTTGGAAGCTGATGGCTCATCACTTCCTGTTCAATCATTTCTTAGTTTTGGAAGCTGATGGCTCATCACTTCCTGTTCATTCAGATATATTTACTCTTCTCAGGTCTCTGATGTGGTTGAAGACTAGAGAGTTATAGTTTCACAATTAAATTTTAAGTTGTTTAGGAATTGAAGGGATGTTCTAGGTCTAAGAAGATGTTTTAAGTTGGTAATGCAAGTTAGGATGGAAACAGAGTTAGGTACAGAACTTTAAACTCATCGAGATAGATAGAAAATAGAATACGAATATCAGCTGCCAAATACATATGGACTGGACATTGGAAATGTATTCTATACTTTATAATTTTCATAATTTTGGCCTAATTGTTCTTATTGTATTTATTGTTATAGGAAAAAAGAGCCTTTTATTGGACTAAAAGGAAGAACTGTGTGTGGGGGGGTAAAAGATAGACCTTAAATTTTTTTAAAAAAAAAGCAGATAGAAGGGTGAGGGGGAAGAGGGTAGGAGGGTGGGACTGGGCGGGGGAAAGGGTGGGGACTATAATTGAGATGTAACTTGAAGAAATATATAAATGTTTAAATAAATAAATAAAAACAATTGGAAAAACAAAAGAGAGAGAAAAGGCTACTGAAGTGCTGATACTTCTTCCAGCACCTGACTCCTGCAGTGCCTAAAGCAGTTTGAGAGTCCTGACCATATAACAGTTCTCAGACAGACAGCAGCTTCCCTAATCTTGGCTTCTCCAGGAGTGTTTGAAGTAGTCATCCTCCACTGAGATGCTTCCCAGGACCCAAGTATATTTCCAAGATTTGCCTGCCATTTAGTCACCTCACAACCTAGCCTTCTCCAACTGGGACTTGATCACTCCTAAATATGTTAACAGGAGCTCTGCCATTAATGCCTACGTCAACTCTTGTCTTGTGTGTTTGCTCTCATGACAGGATGCAGGTACATCTTAAAACCAGGCACCTCCAAAAAGACTTCCATTAGTTCAGTTATACTGGACATTTCCCTTTAAAACACAGAGTAGAGAGCATGCAAAGGATGTTTGTTGTCACTTCTTTTTGTGATAGATTACTTTGTCTAAGACAAATTAATGTTATTATTTTTAGAAAGTTAGCTCTTGAAAGTCAATGAATAATCTCAATCCATTTAACCTTTTCTTACAAGTTCTTATCAGCTCATTCCAGAGTTTCCATTTTTGGGATTTGGGGATCTCCTAAATGTGATGAGGGACTGTGTGATCTCAGACAACAAAAGACACTGCTGTGTACTTCTGTTACAACAGGTACATTCTCACAGATTATAGAAAATGAAAAATGCTTGCACACAAAGACATAATTAGTTAACAGGTAAAATATTCCCTCTTTCTCACATCTTTATTAAAAACAGAACTGTGCAAGAGAAGGTACAAAATATTAAGTGCATGGAGAAAAACCTGAGGGGGTCTAAATAGTTAAATGGAAACAGAATTGAAAGTAAGGGAATTATAGCTTTGACATCTAAGTTCTGGGTTTTGTTTTGTTTTATTTTGCTGTTCATTTGTTTTCTTTTTTGTTTTTTGTTGTTTTTTTTTTTTTTTACATTTCTACTGGCCTTTAAAACTGTCTGACAAATAGACCCCAAAGTCTATTTGAGTTAATCCTGCATTTGTCTTTGTCTGCAGAAACAAGTCCAGACAAATCAACACATCAAGGTCATTTTCTGTGGCAAGAACAAAAGAATTTTGCAGCTAGTGTAAACTGACTGGCAGTTGAAATAACACTAACCCATCTGCAGCCATACATTTAGTATGCAAATGAAATAAAACAAAAGTGTAGCATCAGTTGGAATGTCTTAAAGTCTCTCCTTTTCTCACATTGTTCACTTCCAGTAATATCTGACTCATTCATTTCTACATGAAATATTGGGCTCTTGAGGGTCTGCATGTGCTGATTTCAGTGACAATGACAAGAAGAACCTGCAGTGACTCCAGATTCTTTAATTTATCATTCCCTGGTAGATTCACTTGCCTCCCCTCAAAAGCCAGAATCTGCCAGCTGTTTACCTCTCCATTCCACCAACCTCCTAAGCAGGATGATGGTCTCAGTGAGTTTGATGGACCTTTAACCTTCAAGTATTCCTAGGCTAGCAACTCACATCAAAGACTTCATCCATTTGATCAGGAAGCCTGTGGCCATATTCTTTTCTTTTATCCTCAGTGCTTATACAAATGTGCCCAATTCATTAGCCTCCTCTTTATCTAATCAATTGTATTATCTGAGAGAATTTTTTAATATCTTTCAAATTCTTTAGGAGAATTCCAAACATCCTTCAGTCACTCTGAATTTATATCTGTGCTTTCCTTAGATATAAACAGTGGGCCCTAACTGACTTCCACAGTAACTATGGCAGTTTGTCTGCTGAAGTCCTCTCACATTGCACAATGATCAAAGTTGTTGGTAACATAATCTCCACATACTGGAGAATCATAGAATCTGAAGAAGGGTCAGTCAGTAGATCTCTGGATCCATGAGCAATACCCAGCCCACAGGAACAGCTCAGTGAAAGATCACATATCACTACCCAGCACCTGGAAAGAAGGAGACTGAGGCCTGGGAAACCTTCTGCTATTTACAAACATAAAATTGATCCATATTCACCACAAAAGCAGCTCCCACAACACTCTTTTTTGCTAAATTTCAAATCTACATCTAGCACAAGTACATCTAAATAACAAACTGAAATAACATTCCCAAACTCTAGCTTGAAGGGACCCAAGGAATGTGGCTATCCTGAATTGAAGCTAGGGAATATAAAATTCACCAAAGGGCAGGAGAATTTGTAGCTATGCTAAACTTCCAAAAAGTAGAGACCCCTGTAGAAAAAAATGGCTAATTAAATTGTTTAACCAGTATTTATATTATCTTTAATTGTTTCAGCGGTGTAAATCCTTAACCCACCATTAGAAATGAATACACACAGACACTGGGTGGATTTTATCAGGCCTAGGCCTGGGTTGTGCAATCCTAGCCCATCTAAGCTAGCTCATAATTCTATTAGCCAAATATAGCCCCATATATACATACATCCCTTTGGACTATTATTCTCCACACTAAGCTGATGTCCCAGGCCATGTGGAAGGATCTCCTTTAATCTACCCCATGGCATGTCTTTCTTGTTTACTCCTGGCTTCTTCTCTGGCAACCTTCTTGTTCCCAAGATGCTCTAACTCTGAAAAGCCTGTGAACCTTCTTAGTCCCACCTATCTCTGTCTTTGCCCAATCTCCTGGCCTCAGCATTTATTTAACCAATCAGAGTCAATTAAGTAACAGACAGCAAACAGGACCAATTAACATTTAGAATGCTTAACACCACCCCATCATTTCCCTTCTTTTGTCTAATAAAAAGGATAAAAGGTACATACATAATGTTTAGCCTATTTATATCAGGCAATCTTGAAAAAAATCATCTATCTTGGTGTGTCTAAAGTTCTGAACCTAAATAATTTCTATCATATCCTATATTTTATTTTAAATCCTAAATAACTCAAGTTAAATTGAAATTTTATAGCCATTATGTCTTCAACCCCATCAAAGACTTAAGAAGGGATAAAGTTATTATTTGAGTAAATAGGAAGCACAGAAGAGTAGCTTCCAAAAAGAAAAAAATGACAGTTTGTTGCCTAGACAGTCCCAAATATCTCTCCATACTGTTGTAACATCATCTTCAGCCTTCTGGCCAAGCATTTCTCACAGACATATTTGTGTAGCAGGAAATAAGGATTTTCCCATTCTGTCTCTGCAGAATCAGGACATCAACTTACCTGCATTTAAGCTCTGGTCCATCTTTAGACTGCATATAGTCTGTTGAGAAAGCAGGGACATTTTTGTCTAGTAGAAATTATCTCCTGATGAGAGATTTCTTTTTGATGCTCATTGTTTTCTTCCAAGTCAAATGGGAGGTGTCAGGAGCTGACTGTCTTAAAGTCAAACAATTCTTAAAATAATAATATCTTTAAATGCTATTTTCTGTACATCTCTGAGGGTTTTGAAGACATCTATTGACTTATAAATCTATCTATCATCTTAAACTGTAAAATTCTATCAAAATTAATCTTATTTTTTATCAATATACAAAATTCTATACCAATGTATTAAAAGATAACCTTATTTCAAGAATAACAACAGTTTTAAGTTTCAGAGCAGATTCAATAATCTATCCTTATATCTTATCATTTCTATATTATATACATATATTCCCCTCTTTTTCTTTTCAAGTCCTTTTCCCCTATATAAGAGAGAAAGGATAGAGAAAAGAAAAAGAAATAGAAAAGTCCTTGAGTCTAACCTTTTATACCTTACTTAATAAGACCATTTAACAATTTGTAACCAATTCTGCTAAACAACATCTATAACATATCAAATGACCAAAATATTTTCCTCCCATCTTTTGGGAATGGGGCATCACTCTCTGAAAATTGCTTCCTGCTGAATTGGGTCATAGAAAACCTGTTTGGGGGCCCAAATAAAATAGACAAAAAATGGTTAAGCAATTTAATAGTAACATTTTTTGTCCAGTCTCTATGTGCTCAGCAATTTGAATGTCTTGAGCAGTTTGTAGCTCATTGAGCTTTGGATGGGAAAGTTCAGGGCTTCATTGAAGTCCTGGCTGGAATAGTCTTTGAGCTTGACCATCTGGGCTTGTCTTGTCTTCTTTGGTGTTTTGTCCCTTTGCTCTGAAAATATATAATTTCTCACAATTACCATATCTCTCTATTTTTTCCTTTGAGACAAGATTTCTCTGTATATCCTTGTCTTGGATTTATTTTATAGACCAGGCTAACCTTGTTGAAGGTCAGAGATCCACCTCTCTTTGTCTCCCAAAGGTTGGGATTAAAGGCATGTACCATTGTACGGCTGTGGAAAATACCACTATCCCTCCCCAGGAAAACTTTCTTCTCTGTTCATCAGAGCCTGACCTTATGACCCCTGGGGACATTCCACAGAACTCAGTCCCCCTGGGACTACCTAACCAAAGACAATGTTTCCCTTTGTTTCCCCTATCCCCACCTGCGGTTATCACCTAGAGAGCTAAAGGTTAAATTTACACAGCTGACTGAAATGTTCCTCTTTGTTTCCCCCTATCTCCCCTGATTTCAGTTATTACCTAGCGAGCTAAAAGTTAACCAACTGTATTGCTCCCCTGTGTATACACCTGTTTGCGGATTTTGTGTTTAAAAACTGCCCGTAACTTTTATTTGGAGTTCACACCTTGTTGAAGGCAGGGGAACCCTGGAGCATCAGCTTAATGAAAATCCTCATGCATTTTGCAATGAACCTCAGTCTCTGGTGGTCTCAGGGCATCAGGACCCCAGGGGACCCACTGGGTCCAACATTTGATGCATTGGGCGGAAAACCCTG
The DNA here is from genome assembly GCA_907164525.1 of Lophiomys imhausi. Lineage (NCBI taxonomy): Eukaryota > Metazoa > Chordata > Mammalia > Rodentia > Muridae > Lophiomys > Lophiomys imhausi. The sequence continues at coordinate 2,947,124 of CAJQZJ010032660.1, read as the reverse complement.
AACTCCCCCAGACCCTAATACTCCAGGATTCAGAGGTACGCTCAAGTTACTTGGTTTGTCTATCTGTCTTTTCTGTGCGAATTGCCGTCTGATCCGCCTGTCATTCCGGCCTCTGTAGCTATCTGATGCTCTGGCTTCTATAGCTATCTGATTTCAGATACCCCGTCTGAATAGACCAGTATCTTGTGACCTTAGGGGATACCCTGGAGGTCTGCTTGGAAGGAGAGGCCGAGTGGGTCCCCCTTCATCTGATTCCCATGGAACCTCTTCCGAGGCTCCCTTCTGAGTCTGTTTCACTTCTGAGGTGATTTTACAGTGGCTGTTTGTGTCTTGTGTTGTTCTGTCTTCTTTGGATTCTGTTTGTAACTCTTCTTATTCTCCTTTTCCCTGACGATTTGACCATGGGACAGACACTGACAACCCCCCTATCCCTGACCCTGAGCCACTGGACTGAAGTTCAAAATAGAGCACATAACCTGTTGGTTGAGATTTAAAAAAGGAGATGGCAAACTCTGTGTGCCTCAGAGTGACCTACATTTCAGGTTGGGTGGCCACCAGAAGGATCTTTTTCATTAGACAAAATTAGACAGGTTAGGTCTAAAATTTTTAACCCAGGATCCCACAGGCACCCAGATGAAGTGCCCTATGTCTTGGTTTGGGAGGCCCTGTTGGTCTCTCCCCCTCCGAGTGTCCAGCCTTTTGTTCCCTCCACAAGTTTGTCTCATCTGCTCCCTCCACCACCCGCTCTGGCAGGCTCCCCTTCCGAAGTCTTCACTCTGAAGCAGACTCTGGCCCAGAAGGAGCCCGCCTGAACTATGGGTTCCCCAAAGAAGATCAAGAAGATCTACCCCAATATTCAGATGGACCTACTCCTCCTGGACCCTCCACCACATTATCCCCCGACCCTGAATCCCCAGCCTCCCCAGGGGGTCCTGGTCACTCAACCCTCGCCCGATGGAACCCCTGCCAGGAGCCGAGGGAGGATGTCCTGCCACAGAGACCAGAAGTCGGAGGGCTGGCACTCCAGACTCCACTGCACTTCCCATCAGGGAGTGCAAACCCCCTGATTACCAGGGGAACCAGCCACTTAAATATTGGCTGTCCTCCACAGCAGATCTTTATAATTGGAGAATTCATAATCCTTCTTTCTCTGAGAACCTGCAGGCTCTGACTTCCCTGATAGAGTCTCTTGTCTTCTCGCAACAACCTACATGGGATGATTGTCAGCAGGTCTTACAGACACTCCTCACCACTGAGGAGAGGCAGTGGGTGCTACTCAAGGCCAGAAAACATGTGCCTGGTGCAGACAGGCAACCAACTCAGCTGCCCAATGAGATTGATGCAGGCTTCCCTTTGACTAGACCCAACTGGAACTTTAATATGCCTGAAGGTAGGGAGCATTTGAAGGTTTATCATCAGGCTCTTGTGGCGGGTCTCCGGGTGGGGGGGGCAAGACACCCCACCAATTTGCCTAAGGTAAGAGAAGTGACTCAGGGACCAACTGAGTCACCGACGGTGTTTGTAGACGGATTGATGAAGGCTTTTCAGAGATTTACTCCATATGAACCTACCTCTGAGGAACATAAGGCCATGGTAGTCAAGGTCTTTATTGATCAGTCAGCTCCAGATATTAAAAAGAAACTGCAGAGGCCAGATGGCCTACAGGGATTCTCAATCCAGGACTTAGTCAAAGAAGCAGATAAAGTGCTCAATAAAAGAGAGACAGAGGAAGAAAACGGGGAGAGGAGACATAGGGAACAGGATGAATGAGAGTTAAAAAGAGAAAAAAGGCAGGAAAAGAATTTGAGTAAAATCCTGGCAATTGTAGTAAATGAGAGAGACCAGAGAGACAGGCAAGGTCAGAAAGATGAGGGAAAGGGCAAAAGGCAACCGTTGGACAAGGACCAATGTGCTTACTGTAGAGAAAAAGGACATTGGCTCAAGGATTGCCCCAAGAAGAAGAAGGGAGGACCCCTCAGAGAAAAAATTCTGGCTTTGAAAGAAGATTAGGAGAATCAGGGCTCGGACCCCTTCGCTGAGCCTAGGGTAACTCTCAATGTGGAGGGGAAACCTGTCCAGTTCCTGGTGGACACTGGGGCTCAGCATTCAGTCCTCCTCCAATCAGAAGGACCACTTTCTACTAAGAGGTCTTGGGTGCAGGGAGCTACAGGGAACAAACAATACCCATTGACTACCCAAAGAACAGTAGACCTTGGTGTGGGCCGGGTATTCCACTCGTTCCTTGTGATCCCTGAGTGCCCCTATCCACGCCTGGGCCATGACTTGCTCTCCAAGGTGGGAGCCCATCAGTGACTGACAGAGAGGGGAGGTCACTTCACGTCCTCACTCTGAGGCTGGAGGATGAGCATAGGCTGTTCGAAAAACCTCCTCAGACAGTGGATATGCAGGAATGGATGACCAAGGTTCCCTCAGCCTGGGCTGAACTTACTGGCATAGGGATGACCAAACATCACCAACCCATGGTGGTGGAGGTTAAAGCTACCTCCACCCCAGTTTCGGTCCGCCAGTACCCCATGAGCAAAGAGGCCAGAGATGTAATCTGCCCACACATACAATGACTCCTCGAGCTGGGGGTCCTTGTTAAATGTCAGTCAGCATGGAACACCCCTCTGCTCCCGGTTCAAAAGCCCAGGACTAATGGTTATAGGCCAGTCCAGGACTTGAGGGAAGTTAACAAAAGAGTTGCTGACCTTCACCCTACAGTGCCCAACCCTTACAACCTCCTTAGCTGAGGGGGAACCTCAGCGAACATGGTACACAGTATTGGACTTAAAAGATGCCTTTTCTGCTTGAGGCTCAGCCCTTCTAGCCAGCCCATATTTGCCTTTGAATGGAAAGATCCGGCCTCAGGATTATCAGGACAACTGACCTGGACCCGCCTGCCCCAGGGATTCAAGAACTCTCCCACCATCTTCAGTAAGGCGCTCCACCAATATTTGACCCACTTCAGGGCCTCCAACCCCCAGGTAACCTTACTCCAGTATGCTGATGACATTCTCCTAGTGGCAGAGACCAAAGAGGACTGCCTCCTGGGGACTCAAAACCTGCTGGGATACTGGGCCTCAGCCAAAGAGGCCCAGATTTGTCAATGACAGCTTAGTTACCTGGGGTATCTAATCAAAAATGGAAAAAGGTGGATGTTGTTGGATGGTAGGAAAAACACTGTGGCTCAGATACCCACCCCCAAGACTCTCTGACAAGCCAGAGAATTCTTGAGAACTGCGGGCTTCTGCCGGGTATGGATCCCAGGGTTCACAGAATTGGCTGCCCCTCTGTATCTACTCACGAAGGGGAGTACACCTTTCATTTGGGCAAAAAGAACAGCAGGCCCTGCTATCGGCCCCAGCCTTAGGTCTCCCTGATGTGACTAAGCCATTCCACCTGTATGTGGCCAAAATAATGGGATACCTAAAAGAGTCTGACTCAGAGACTAGGTCCATGGAACTGGCCCATGGCATATCTGTTAAAAAAAAATTAGACTCTGTAGCAGCAGGATGGCCCAGCTGCCTACAGATAGTAGCCACTGTGGCGGCTTTAGTCAGAGATGCTGACAAGTTGACCTTGGGACAAAACCTTATAGTTACACCCCTCCCCATGCTCTAGAAAGCATAGTGTGCCAGCCTCCTGAGAGGTGGCTGACAAATGCCAGGATGACCCACTATCAGTCGCTCCTCCTGAACTCGGACCGTATCAAGTTTACACCTGCCACAGGGATCAACCCAGCCACCCTGCTGCCCAACCCTGACTTAGAGGGATCAGATATCATCCATGAGTGTCAACAAATGCTGGCTGAGGTCCATGGCACCTGTACAGACCTCACTGACCAGCCGCTCCCAACACTGAAGCCACTTGGTTCATAGATGGGAGCAGTTTTCTTGAAGAAGCGCCGGGCAGGAGCAGCGTGGTGGATGGAAAGTGGGTCATTTGGGCTGTGGCCCTCCCCCAAGGGACTTCGGCACAGCGAGCTGAACTGATTGTCCTCACAAAAGCTCTTGAAATGGCAGAAAAGACAAAGATAAATATCTACACAGATAGCAGATACGCTTTTGCTACCACCCATGTGCACAAGGCCATTTATCAACAAAGAGGGCTCCTCACCTCAGCCGGTAAAGACATTAAAAATAAACAAGAGATCCTGGTTTCACTAGCTTCCCTCATGTTAGTGACTAAAGTAAGCATCATACACTGTCCAGGTCATCAAAAGGATGGGTCCCCTATAACTAAGGGAAATAATATGGCAGATCAGGTCACCTGAGAAGTGGCTATAGGAGATATTATACTAGAATTACTCGCTGTAGACCCTAATGAAACAGAGTCTCCACCACAACGTCAAGATGATAAACAGACTATGGGCTCTAAAGAGGCAGAAGAAATGTTAAAACAGATGCACAGGTGGACACACCTGGGCACAAAAAAAATTAATCACTCTTATCAACAAGAGTAACTATGAGATCCCAGGAATTCAGAAGCTAGCAGAAAATGTTGTCCAAGCCTGCATACCATGCCGGAAGGTCAATCCCAGTTGGGATAAGACAGAACCTAGTAAGAGACTGTGTGGAGACAGGCCTGGGGCCTACTGGGAAGTTGATTTCACTGAGATACATCCTGTCAGGTATGGCAACAAATATCTGTTAGTCTTCACTGATACATTTTCAGGGTGGGTAGAAGCCTTCCCTACAAAAAATGAAACTGCCTGTATGGTGGCTAAGAAATCCTAGAAGAAATATTTTCCTGCTTCGGGGCCCCTAAGGCACTAGGGTCAGACAACGGGCCAGCCTTTACTGCCCAGATAAGTCAGGAAGTGGCCAAGTACTTGGGGACTGATTGGAAGTTACATTGTGCATATAAAACCCAAAGCTTAGGACAGGTAGAAAGAATGAATAGAACTCTAAAAGAGACCTTAACTAAATTGTCCTTAGAGACTGGTGGTACAGACTGGACAGTGCTTCTTCCTTTGGCCCTGTTCCATGTAAGAAACATCCCATCTCATCCATCTTACTCCCTTTGAGATTTTATATGGTGCTCTACCTCCCTTGCTCACCCTTGAGAAAAAAATTGACCCCAGCTGTTGTCGTAATAATGATTTGTGTGCTAGATTAAAGGGACTCCAACTGGTCCAGAAGGAGGTGTGGATGCAGCTTGCTGATGCTTATCAACCAGGCACCCCGGAAGTTGCTCACCCATTCCAGGTGGGGGATTCTGCCTACATCCGCCAACATCACTCACAGAATCTGGAGCCTAGGTGGAAAGGGCCGTATGTCATCCTGCTCACCACCCGGACTGCTGTCAAGGTTGAGGGAATCTTGTCTTGGATCCAGGAGTCCCACATAAAGAAAGTACCTAAAGCCTCAACCCTCTCAAGGTCAAGTTTCCACTATCCTCAGACACTTAACTCTCCTTTTGCTTACCCAGCTGACTGTGAGTTCCCCCAGCCCCCATATGCCTCAACACTTTACTTGGCAGGTCTTGTCCCAAACAGGAGATGTGGTTTGATCTAATTCCACCCTAGCTGCCCCCTGGACCTGGTGTCCGGAATTGCATCCTGATCTGTGCCAACTGACTGCAGGACTAGACTACTGGGATAACCCTGATTATCATTCAACAGGGGGAAAAGATCCAACAACAAAGGGACTGGCTGAATGTGATGGAAAGCCAATCTGCTCTCACAAGCCATGTTCTGGGAGCAGGCTGGGAGGTTAGGATTTGGTTGCAAACATCCCCAGCTACGCAATGAACTACAAAAAAATCCCAATTTATGTATGCCCTAGGAGTAACTCTAGAGAAAAGGGCCATACATGTGGGGGCATTGAAAACTTCTACTGTGGGGCCTGGGGCTGTGAGACCACAGGAGATACTTATTGGCTTAACTCAAAGAGTGACTTAATTCAGGCGACCTGGGGTTATAAATATGGACAACCAGACAACCAGAGCTAAACCAAAACACCTGTACTAGACCTCTTGATGGTACTGCCTTTGTCCAATATGGAGTCTCCGTCTGGATAGATCCCTGGTGAGGAACCTGGAAAGGAATGGGCCCATGTCTTAATTTTACTTGTAACCTCCTCCTTTTCTGGTTCACAGAGGCAGGAAAAAAACTTATGACTCAATGGATAAAGGGAATAACATGGGGCCTAAGATTATATGTCACTGGATATGATGATGGGATGACTTTCACTATAAGACTAAAAATTGAATCCCCACCGCCCACTGTCATTGGACCTAACCCTGTCCTAAACCAAGAGGTTCTGGTTCCCAGAGCAGTCACTCGGACCTCAGAAAGTCAACAAGGGTCGGGGATGCTAACACTTGTCCCCACCTCATTCCTTGACCTATCTACCCAAACAAGAATGCTAAAATTAATCATAAGTGATTATCAGGTTCTCAATGCCACCAACCCAGGGGCAACTGAGTCTTGCTGGCTTTGATACACTGCCCCACCACCTTATTATGAAGCAGTTGGGATAGATGCTAAGATAAGCCCCACACACTCCCCCGAACAATGTAGATGGAAACAAGGTGGGGGAGCCAAGATAACCCTTTCCTCAGTGTCAGGGAAAGGAATCTGTGTAGGCACTTTATCTCCCTCCCAACAACACCTCTACAGTAGAACTGAATATATCACAAACTCCTCTGGATACCTCATCACTCCTGATGATGGATGGGGGATATGCAGCACAGGGCTTGCCCCATGTGTGTCTTTAGCTATGTTGAACTCAACTAACTAACGAGTTCTGCATGCTGGTGTGACTATTCCCCAGGCTAATCTACCACCCATACTCCTCCTTCTTAGACGCCTATGAGAGGGGCCATAAAGCTAAAAGAGAACCTATAACAATGACTTTGGTTGTGCTACTGGGTTTAGGAGTTTCAACAGGAATAGGGACAGGTGCCGTGGCTTTAGCAAAGCAACCACAATACTATGCTAGTCTACGTCAAGAAATAGATACTGATCTACAGGTACTGGAGGATTCCATTTCAAAATTAAAAGAATCCTTATCTTCACTGCCTGAAGTAGTCATGCAGAACCAGAGAGGGTTAGATCTTTTATTTCTAAAAGAAGGAGGGTTATGTGCTGTCCTAAAAGAAGAATGTTGTTTCTATATAGATCATTCTGGAATTATTACCGACTCTATGAATAAGCTAAGGGAAAGGATAGCCACCAGACAAAGAGAAAGACAAAGTTCCCAGTGGTGGTTTGAGTCATGGTTCAATAAAACCCCATGGTTTGCCACTTTAATATCCATGCTAATGGGACCTCTCGTTATCCTTCTCCGCCTACTCACCTTAGGGCTCTGCATTTTAAACCTACTCGTTTCCTTTGTTAGAGAATGGGTTAGCACTGTCCAAGTACTCAGGCTAAGACAACAATACACAGAGATCCCACTTGAGGAATCAGGCCCCTGATTTCAGGATTGAAATCATTCACTTGAAGAAGAGGGGAATGTAGGCTGTGGGAAATACCATACCCCTCCCCAGGGTAACTTTCTTCTCTGTTCATCAGAGCCTGACCTTATGACCCCTGGGGACATTCCACAGAACTCGGTCTGTGGGACTACCTAACCAAAGACAATGTTTCCCTTTGTTTCCCCTATCCCCACCTGCGGTTATCACCTAGAGGAGCTAACGGTTAAGTTTACATAGCTGATTGAAATGTTCCTCTTTGTTTCCCCCATCTCCCCCTGATTGCAGTTATTACCTAGTGAGCTAAAACTTAACCAACTGTATTGCTCCCCTGTGTATACACCTGTTTGTGGATTTTGTGTTTAAAAACTACCAGTAACTGTTATTCGGGGTTCACTCCTTTTCGAAGGCAGTTGAACCCCAGCGCATTGGCTTAATAAAATTCCTCTTGCATTTTGCAACGAACCTTGGTCCCCAAGGGACCCACAGGGTCCAACACCATCATACCCAACATATCTCCCCTAGGGTCTAATATCTCTCTTAAAACCAGTTTTCCAGTGGGTATCCCACATATAAGGAGACTGGCTTGTGTCCCCTTTTTCTTTATATCTTTAAAAAATTTCTTCTATCTTAGCATTGTCAAATGACAAAAACATCCTTTTTACCTCCCGATATGGGAAAATCAAAGACATCTAAACAAAAATCAAGCAAAGAAACAATAATATTCTAAAAGCCTTGGTGTAACTGTCATCCCATGTTGTAATTAAAGTTCTGTTTATTATTCTGAAATCTAGCTTTGACTGTATATCCTTGGTGGGCCTTCTCCCCCCGCCCCCCATACTCTTGATAAGTACCTAGTTCTTAGGCACTTGTGACCTCACGCTGTCATCTTTTGTTTCATGTCAGGCCTCCTTCCTTTCCCTCACTGTTATTGTTAGCAGCTTAGCATTCCATCTGTAAACTCTGTCCCTTACAGATATCCTTAAGCCTATCCTAGTCAAATCTTTCTCAAAAAGTATAGATA
>CAJQZJ010032660.1:2899459-2913678 GCA_907164525.1 Lophiomys imhausi | reverse complement strand
GGCAAGAAAAACCACTTGCTTCAACTGTAGACAGACTTCTGTCCAAAAAGGACAAAACTTGGAAGCAGATAAGTCGACAGCCTAGCTCTGCCAAGACAGGGTAGGTAAGTCCTTCATAATTCCTGCTCTACAACCAATGTCTGTCAGAGAAATGGGGCCAAATGGCTGAAGATTGATGCTGTAATGTATGGAGAGAAAATGGGAACTGTCCAGGCAGCCACTGGTATGTCATTTTTTAGTTTTGGAAGCTGCAGGCCCTGCACTTCCTATATAATCAGATATATTTATCCCTCTCAGGTCTCTGAGGTGGTTGAAGAATAGATAGCTAGAGTCTCATAGTTAAATTTTGAGTTGTTTAGGAATCAAGAGGGTGTTGTGGATCTAAGAAGATATTTTTAAAATTATGAGGCAAGTTAGTATGAAAGCTGAGTTAGATATAGAACTTTAAACTCATGGAGATGGTTAGATAGTAGAATGTTAAAGTCAGGTGCCAAATACATATGGACTGGACATTGGGAATGTATGCTAAGCCATATAACTCTTATAATCGTGGCCTATTTATTTCTGTTGTTTTGTATTGTATTTATAGTTATAAGAAAAAGAACCATTATTTGGACTGAAAGGGAGAGCTGTTGGGGGGGAAAAATAAATACCTTAAACTAAAAAAAAAAAAAAGAAGGGAAGAGGATGGTGGGGCTGAGGGGGAGGAGGGTGGAAGGGTGGGACTGGAGGGGGGAGTAGGGAGGGGATTGTGATTGAGATGTAACTTGAAGAAATAAAAAATAAATTATTAAAAAAATATATAATAAAAATAAAAAATAAAATTTTCAAATTATAATTTACCAAAGGCATATTTGCCTTACTGGCATGAAAGGAGAAATGGTGTTAATTTCAGGTTAGAATTTAGGCTGCAGGTTTCTACATGCCTCACACATTCTTGAATATCAGCTTAAAGGTTTTTTCCTATATAGAAAGAATATTTTTTTTGTTTGATGTTAAAAATGCAGTTAAGAGATTTAAAATGTTATAAGTAAATTATGGGTTACTACAGTTCAAACTGGTTTATAAGACTTGTAGTACTTTGGAGCTAAGGTAAAATATTTGAGAAGGGTGGTGTTACCCCATCCCTGTAATTCCAGCAGAGACAGGATGATCACTATAGAGTTAGTTGTCTTTAAGTTCTAGAGTGACAATGAACAGTGTGAAGATGGTCCACACTTTTAAACCCAACACTTGAGAGGCATACACTTTTCATCCCATCACACTGGAGGCAGAAACATGTAGATCTCTGAGTTCAAGGCCAACCTGTCCCAGAGCAAGCTCCAAATAGAAAAAAAAAAAACTTAGATCCAGGGTTGGTGGTACATACCCTTCATCTCAACAACTGGGAGGCCCACGCCTTTGATCACAGCACTTGGGAGGCAGAAGCAGGCACATAGGATTTACAATGATTTAAATTTAAAAGCTGCTAAAAAAAAAGGCATGCTGAAACTCAAAGTGAATTGCCCTTTGTGATCTTAAAATACATAAAGGTAAAGATATGTTTAGTTCCAAAATATCAAAAGAATTTTTTTAATCTCAATTGAAAGACAATACTTTTTATATTGTCAAAAAAGTCAACTTCCTTTAGGAAAGATATTACCTGCCAAAAAAGTAGCACCCCAGACTTAGGATTAGGACAATGCTCTAATCTTATCTTTCCAGGAGACTAAGAACATCCATCTACACAGTCCAGGGACAACTGGACAACTGAAACTTCTGAAGAAAAGGGACCAGCCACCAACAAAGACAAGTAGCCCAGATGATCCAGCTTCACAGACTGTTCCAGCCAAGACTTCAAGAAAGCACTGAACTTTCCCACCCAAAGTTCAGCTTCTTAGTACAAAATTCTTAGTACATTTAAATAGCTGAGCACAAAAAGATGAGCATCAAATGTTATTATTAACTTGTTTAGCCATCTTCCCACTCTTATTTCAGTCCCCAAACAGGTTTCCTACATCCAAAATCAGTAGGAAGTAATTTTAAGAGAGTGATATCCCATTCCCAGAAGGAGGGGTGGGTGATTTTTCCCCTTTAGTCATTTGATGGGTTATAGATGTTTTTTTTACTTATGGAGATTGGTTACAAGCTGTTAAATGATCTTATTAAACAAGATTTTGGAAGTTAGACCCAGGGATTTCTCTCTTTTTCTTTTCTCTATCCTTCTTTCTCTCCTATGTAGGAGGAAAAGACTTTTAAAAATGGGATGTAGATATAATATAGGAATGATAAAAAAGGGATTATTGAATATGATCTTATATGTTTGTATACTGATACAAAATTAGGATTATATTTGGCTACATTGATATTGATCCTTGTGTATTGATATAAAATTAAGGTTTTTAAAGGTATTTCACCTATGTAATGCTTAAAAATGCTTTATGATGTTTTGGCCTTTTGACATTAACTGTCACAAACTGTTTAGGATAATTAAGAAATGGAAAGTAATAGTCATCAGACATGTCATTTTGCTAGGTACTAGTGTAGTGTATCAAAGAAGTTTTCTAAGTTAATCAGAAATCAAGTTACTAAGAGATAAGCAACATTTGCATATCAAAATATACATAGATAGGTGGTTCCAAAAAACCTCAAGAGATCTGTCACATATGGCATTTAAACATGTTTCCTTAACTTAAGATTTTAGTTATTGAGACCTGTCAGCTCCTGACAGCATCCCCCATTCTATTCCAAGTCGACAATGAGCATCAAAGAATCTCCATCTGGAGATGGCTGCATTAGTGGCAAGCTTGTTACTGTGCAAGAGAAACCCCTTGCTTCAGCTGTAGACAGAATGCTGTCCAAAAAAGTCAAAACTTGGCAGTGGGTAAGTCGACAGCCTAGCTCTGCCAAGACAGGGTAGGCAAGTCCTCATAATTCCTGGTTTACAATTAATGTCTGTCAGAGATACTGGGCCAAAAGGCTGAAGATAGATGCTGTAATGTATGGAGAGAAATTGGGGACTGTCCAGGCAGCCAGTTGTCTATCATTTCTTTGTTTTGGAAGCTGCTGGCTCTGAATTTCCTGTATATTCAGTTATATTTATCCTTCTTAGGTGTCGGATATGGTTGAAGACTAGATAGTCATAGTCTCACAGTTAAACTTTAAGTTCTTCAGGAACTAAAAGGATATTCTAGGTCTAACAAGATGATTTTAAGTTGCTAATGCAAGTTTGGGTGGAAACTGAGCTAAATATATAACTTTAAACTCATCAAGATAGATAATAGATTATTAGTATCAGTTGACAAATATGTATGGACTGAACATAGGGAATGTATGTTATACTTTATAATTTTCATAATTGTGGCCTAATTGTTCTTATTGTTTTGTACTATATTTATTGCTATAAGAACAAGTGCCTTTTATTTGACTAAAGGGGGAGCTGTTGGGGAATAAAAAGGTACACCTTAAAATTAAAAAAAAAGCACATAGGAGAGTGAGGAGAAAGAGGGTTGGAGCATGGGACTGGGGGGGGAAGGATGGGGACAATGATTGAGATATAACTTGAAGAAATAAATAATTGTTAAAAAGAGAAATATATGTATAATGTTTATATTATAGTAAATATAACAAGTAATTTTGAATTGATTTGCATAGACAGGATTTGCACAAGTTATGTGTCTTAGTTCAGATTTCTATTGCTGCGAAGAGACACCATGACCATGGCAACTCTTATAAAGAAAAATATTTACTTGGAACTGGCCTACAGTTTCATATTTTAGTCCATTATCATCATGGCAAGAAGCATGGCAGCAAGCAGGCAGACATGTGGCTGGAGAAGGAGCTGAGAGTTGTATATCCAGATAAGCAAGGAGCAAGAAGTAGACTAGTTTGAGCTTTTGAGGCCTCGAAGCATACTTCCTTAAAACATACCTTCTACAAAAAAGACACACCTACTCCAATAAGGCTACACCTTCTAATAGTGACATTCTCTATGAGCTTGTGATGTCCATTTTTATTCAAACAACCAGAGTATATGCTAACAGTATATGTGATAGGATTCTACATGAAAGAATTGCATGTCTGTGGGTTCTGGATCCAGTGTGATTCTTGGAACTACTGTCCCTTGAAATAATGAAGATATGATATGGTAATGTTATGATATTCTAAATTTTATGTATATGATAGGGTAATGTTATGTATTCTAAATGTTAATTAATTGGTCGTGCTTGATGTCTGTTACTTTATTTTCTAATCATTGTCTATGATTAATTGAATAAATGCTGAGGCCTGAGATTGGGCAAAGACAGAGGTAGGCAGGACTAAGGTGCTTGGGCTTCTGAAGTAGAGAACATCTTCAGAAAAAGAAGCCTTCAAGACAAGTAACTGGAGCATGAAGGAGGACACACCATGGATTAGAGAAAAGAACCTAATTTCACATGGCCTGGAACATCATCGTAGCATGGAGAACAGCAGTCCAAAGGGATGTATGTATATATGGGGTCATATTTGGGGAATAGAATTAAGAGCTAGCTTAGATGAGCAAAGACTGCTCAATCCAGGTCAAAGTTTGTTAAAATCCATGTGGTGTCTGTGTGCTTATATATAATGGTGGGTTAAGAATTAACACTGCCGACCCAATTAAATGTAACCTAAATACTCGTTAATGATTTAATTATTTCTACAAATATCATCCTATGTAATATAATTAACTTTTTTACATCTATGTGTGTTTCTTATTGAGAATATTGCCTAACAATATGCAATAAATTACTATTGATATGAATTCAAATGTAAATTTTACAGTTAATATGGGAACTTTTTATTGTTTTAAATTTAGATGTTTTTTAAATTATAATAATTCACTCTTCAATTTTTCAGTGTAAAGACTTTTTTAGTTATCTAGAAATAAAACAAACATTTAAAACAATAGATTTTTTTCAAAATGCTTTGGTTCAACTTTTTTATCTCTATAAAAAGCAATGATTTTAGACAAAATTTTATATTTTAACTTGAAACATTTCCAGATTTAATTTATTTTTTAATGTTTGTGATGACTATTCTTGGTTGTCAACTTGAATATATCTGCAGTGAACTATGATCTAGATATGGAGGACACACCTATAAGAGAGTTTCTTCTTGGTTTGAAGTATGTAAATCTACTTCGAGTCAGGATTTTGAAGGTAGGTAATTAAACTAAACACAAATTTAATCCAGATCTTGAAGAAGGCAAATACACTTTTAATCTGGGCAACACTTTCTTCTGGAAAACATGGAATAAGAAAGCTCTTGCTCTTTGCCTGCTTGTCCTAGTCTTTCTAGCTCATCCACTCTTTCAGTGGCATTGGAGCCTACTTCATTGGGATTCCAACAAATAAAGGGGATTGACTGAAACATCTTACCTTGTGAGATGGAGCTTCTACTAGATTCTTAGACTTTGTGTTCATAGCTAGTCATTTTTAGATTAGCTGGATGGCAACCTGTAAGTCATTCCAATAAATTAGATAGATATAGAGACAAATACAAAGATGGATATAGAGAGTGAGAGATTAATTCCATAAATTCTGTGACTCTAGAAAACCCTGACTAATACATCATTCAACCAGAAGATATGAAAATATAGGTTCACTCTGAAGCTTTAATGAATGAAGAGTAGTCCTGATGGTTGACACAATTTACAGAGTTTCATTAACTTAAAGACTATTTTCCAGAAACCTATCATTTAAATATAATTGTTATGTTATTAAGTGTATGTTCAATACTTGAACTCAAATCCTCATGAAGTCTGCTATGTTATATTATTTAAGAATCAATTACAAAATCAGTACTTGCTACTCTTACTGCCTAGATCATAAAACAAGTTTCATTGGGCACACATGGATACATGCCTAAGCAAAATCACAAAAAGTCTTTAAAATGTTACAAAGAAAGGACCATATCTAACTCTACTTCCCAAGCATTAAGAAGAGGAATAACAAAACACCCAGAATAGCTAAATCAATCCTGAACAAGAAAAAAAAAAATCTGGAGGTATCAGCATCCCTGATTTCAAGCTATAATACAGAATAATAGTAATAAAAACAGCATGGTCCTAGTATAGAAACAGACCAGCTGATCAATGGAAATGAATCAAAGACCCATAAATAAATCCACACACCTATGGTCACTTAATTTTTGACAAAAAGTCAATACTATACAGTGGGAAAAGCATCTTCAATAAATGGTGCTGGAATAACTGGATGTCAACATGTAAAAGAATGAAAATTGACCCGTACTTATCGCCTTGCACAAAATTTAAGTCCAAATGGATCAAAGACCTCAACATAAAGCACAACACACTAAATCTAATAGCAGACAAAGTGGAGGAAAACCTAGAACTCATGGGCACAGGTAACAACTTCCTGAACAGAACACCAACAGCTCAGGCTCTAAGACCAACAATCAATAAATGGGACCTCAAGAAAATGAAAAACTTCTGTAAGGCAAAAGAAACTGTCATTTGAACAAAACAGCAACCTACAGATTGGCAAAAGATCTTTACCAACCCCACATCCGACAGAGGGCTTATATACATAATTTATAAAGAACTCAAGAAATTAAATGCCAAGAAACCAAATAATCCAATAAAAAAATAGGGAACAGAGTTAAACTGAGAATTCATAAAAGAGGAATCTCTAACGGCAAAGACACTTGAAGAAATGCTCAACATCCTTAATCATCAAAGAAATGCAACTCAAGATGACTCTCAGATTTCACCTCTCACGTGTCAGAATAACTAAGATCAAAAACTCAAATGACAGCACATGCTGGAGAGACTGTGGAGGAAGGGAGACACTCCTCCATTGCTGGTGGGAGTGCAAGCTTGTAAAACCACTATGGAAATCAGTCTGGTGATATCTTAGAAAACTTGGAATAGCCCTACCTCAAGACCCACTTCTGGGTATGCATCCAAATGATTCCTCACCAAACCAGAAGGACATCTCCTCATCTATGTTCATAGCAGCTTTATTTGTAATAGCTAGAAACTGGAACCAACCCAGATGTCTCTTAACTGAAGAATGGATAAAAAAAAATTGTGGTACATTTACTCAATGGAATACTACTTAGCTATGAGAAACAATGAAATCATCCAATTTGCTGCCAAATGGATGGATCTAGAAAAGCTCATCTTGAGTGAGCTAACCCAGATCCAGAAAGATGCACATGTCATCTTTTCATTTATAATTGGATTTTAGCCATCCTACAACCAGCACACCAAAAGGAACAGGAACATAATAGACCTTGTTACCTGTGAGTGGGACACTTTGCCCTAATGGAGTTGCCATGTAGGCCCCCAGTAAAGAGGAAGCTCTTAACCCTCATATGGAAAATGAGTTGAACTGAGGGGGGAATGATATGTGGGGGCAACCCACTCCAGAGGAGTAGGATAAGTGGGAGAGAAGGGAGATGGTGGAGGGATGGAACCTGGAGGAGTGGAGAGAGGGGACTGTAATGGAGATGTAATTTGAAGTAATGAATAAATAACAAAAAAAGAACAGAAAATCATTCATTTTTATGTCCTGGGTTATAATGGAAATTAGAATCTGAGTAATCATCAGTCCATGAGTAGAAAAAAATATTTTCAAGGACACAATAAAATAATAAACAAGTCATTTATAGCAAAGATAGCCTCACATTGTCACTACATGCAACTTTACCAAAGCCACAAATACAGTGGTCATGAAACTGTACAATGTAAAGGAGAAGGTAAATTTCTATGACAGGCAGAAGTGAAGATTGCCAATAGTCAAAGGTCTTTTTGCTATTGCGAGAGTATCTTACTTTTCATTCGATATATTGATCTCTTCATCTTGTCATAAAAGAAAGGGTTTCTAAAGATCATTATTGTCCACTACAAAGTATGGTGAATGATGACCCTCGGGGAATAGACTCTCCTAAAAAGCAGTATTGAGGGAGAGCAAATATCCTCTTTCTCCTTCATCAAAGATGTACTAGTGTAGGGCTGGAGAAATTGCTCAGTGGTTAAGAGGACTTGATGCTCTTCCAGAGGACCTGAGTTCAGTTCACAGCACCCATGTCTGTTGGCTCACAATTGAGTTATAGAACTCCAGGTCTAAAGAATCCAATGCTTTCCTCTGGCCTACAAACACACACACACACATGTTTGTTTGTTTGTTTGCTTTTATGTTAGACTAATCCAAAGGTTTAGGTTTTCAACTCTGTCACATATTAAGCTCTTTAATAATTTCAAGAATGCACAAACAGAAGGAATAACTGAAATTCCAAATCTCCAATTACTGACTTCTTTCCTTAGTTGCATCCTCAGAACAAATGAATCCTCCAAATGAGGTAGTTTTGTCTCACACAAGGAATATTTGTAAATAGAGCTACTCAATATCCATAAAGTTATATCTGCAATATATTCTGGGACATTGCATATGAAATATGGTCATTTACAAAGAGACTGCAATCAAACCAAAAGTCTCAAAGTGCTTCAATTGGGGGAAATATGGTCATTTGTAAAGAAACTATGACCAAGCCTCTAAAGGTCTCAGAACTCAAAATTCCCAGTGCATTAACTACACTGAAAAAAGTGAATGAGCCATTTTGAGTAGCAATATTTTTCTTAAATTTCAAACAGAAAGAATACTTAGCCTTCCCAAGGTGTGTCTGAAATGAGGCAAAGGCTGCCATTTGTTTCAGAAGAAGAGAACCAAAATAGATATTTAAGGTAATTTTATACCATAGGCAAATGGCCTTGGAGGTCTATTCTGGAACCACACAGGAAAAATTATGAGCCATTTCAGAAAAGAACAACAACAGCCAAGAGATACTGGGCTATAGAAAAAAATGTGGAATTAAATCAACCTATATACTATAAGGATATGTTAACATCAGAATGGAACCTAGGGGAAATTTTTGCAATGGAGACATGGATTTGCTTATATTTCCACAGGAAATGAAAAGTTTTAGATACCATCAAAACTTATGAAGATTAGAATTGACCAGAAGAAGTCTCACTAAAACCTTGGCCACTAACCCATAAATCACTTATTTCACAGAAAATATTTGTTTATAACTTACCAGTGCACACAGCACAACTAATGGCTTAAAACAAAAGAGTAAAACTCTAGTGAGAATTCTGGAATTTTGGTTTTTTTTTAAACCACAGAAATATTACAAGAATGAATAGCTTCTGTGATTGTGTGATATTTGGAATTTTGGAAACTTTCAGAGAGTATATAAACGTTTGGCTTGTGAAAGGTGAGGTCAGTGGTTGTGGGTCATTCAGGAGGGTTGCATTTTATTAGTAGTTGTGCTCAAATAACAAACAAAAGGAAAGAAATTATATTCTGGGATCTCTCTCTCTCTCTCTCTCTCTCTCTCTCTCTCTCTCTTTCCTATATCCTTCTTTCTTTCCTATCTAGTGATAGGGGTGAAACAAGAACACACAAAGCAGCAAAGACTGGCTACAGAAGTCATTAGGGATGCTGCCCTTGGATGAGTCCAGGAGAGAACTTTTTTTATGCTCATTGCAGCTTTACTCATAGTAGCCAGAAACTAGAAACAAACTAGATGGTCCTTAAATAAAGAATAGACAAAGAAAATCAGGTACATTAAAACAATATAGTATCAGGCTGTTATAAAAATAACATCATGAAATTTATAGGCAAATAGATGGAACTAAAAAAAAAAATCACCCTGACCAAGGAAACACAGACCCAGAAAGACAAATATTATATCTGTGGTGGTTTGAATAAGTATGGCCCCCAAAAACTTTTTGAAGAAAGGTTGTTTCTAAGTAGCAAGATGGATCTTTGCATGATAGTAATACCAGAAGCCAGAAATGACAGTTGTTGCCAGCCTGAGCTATACAGCAAGACCTTGTCTAAAAGAAAAATGGCAAACAAGATCAAGACTGTCCCTTTTCTTGTTTCTCTCATCACTGTGATGTCATTCATCAGGAAATGACTTAGTCAAAAAAGTCCTCACCAGACAGCAAGCATGACAGGCCATCAGATCTCAGGCATTCAACCTCCAAAACTGTTTTTGTTGTAGCAACACAACATAGTCTAGAAACATTTTCTGCTGTAGCTAAGTAGGAAAGAAAAAGAGAGAGGAGTGGAAAGGAAAAAGGGAAGGAGGAAAGAATGGAGAGAGGAAGGGAACAAGGTAGGAAAGTAAAGAAGAAAAGAGAATGATTGTTTGCCAGAAAACAAAAAATAAACCATGCCAAACTCTTAAAAAGAGATACTCAGAAGGTCCAGGGCATATATTCATGTATTCTAGGGAGTACTTTCCTCAGAAGATGAAATGATTCCATTAGCTTTTGAATGCTCATTATTAATATCTCCCTGCTGTAATAGAACACTGAAGACCAGGGACCAATATGCTTCAGTGACAGGAGTAATCTCTCCAGGCCTGGTTACAATAAAAGGAAAATCACCAGAGTTAGAAAACTGGCTCAGCCTATGCTGACTATAGAAGTTATGTAATTAGTTTTCTGACACTAAAAATAGAGAAAAAAAATTCCAGTTTAAGTCTTTTTTTTAATCACTTCATAATGGAAGAAACTATTGGTGCCAGGCACAGGGAAAAAACAAGATGGGTAAAGATTTAAATTCAATCCTTTTCTTCTATTGTGTAAGAGTACAGCATCAAAAACTGGCAATTGAAAGCAGAGATACATCATTATACTTATTTATAGCATTAACTATTTTACATTTATCCACACAAGTGAAACTGTAAAAAAAGCAAGAAAGAAAGAAAGAAAGAAAGAAAGAAAGAAAGAAAGAAAAGATAAAGGGAGAGAGTATGGTTCTTTCATTAGCTTGTCTGTAATACCAGATTGGTCCATAAATTAATGTGTATAAGAGGAGGAGAGGAAAAAAGAATTCAAAATGTTGCCATTGTAATTATAGCTCTTTAAATATCAAAAGACACAAAGAAAGATTCCTTTTGAAAAGCCTACTGATTTTCTTGGCAAGACAGTATTAATTACTCATACAAATCTGTAGTTTTGTACAGCCAGAGCTATGGGTGACATCAGGTTAGCCAAACTCTGTTTCCCCATTAGTCTCAGTACATGTTTCTTTAAACTCCTGTTTATCAAATGATCACTCTATGAACTTTGGCTTTATTTTTAGAAGAAAGGTGAAGAGCACTGGGACACAGGTAACTTTGAGCCACTCATGTAGGCTGCAAGTCATACAATTCAATTAGGAATAATGCAATATGAATTATTAAATTAGGCTAGAAGTTGCCATGAGTAATAGCATCACAGTCTTATGTAAAAACAAGACATAAAGCTTCTATAAACAAAGAGTTTATAAACAAACCACATGGAGAGGTAGGATATATGGAGTGAGTTCCCAACACATATTAATAAGGGCAGTCCCAAAGGAAAGAACAGAGAATCCCAACTACATGGAAAAAATTTGCCTCCACATTTTTAGGTTTTATTGACACATTTGATTAACATTTCTACTTTGAGTATCCACTGTACAGGGAAGTTAATAGAATGAAAATCTGGTCTGTGGCTCTACATTTTTATAATAAACACTGACTATATCTAGGGACCATCCTTCAAGCTGCTTCAGAGGAGAGAGGGAAATTGTTAAAATAAAAGCCTAAATTCAAACTAGCAAACATGTTCGCTGCTGTTCCCAAGCACCAAATGTTATCTTTAAACATACACAAGAAAGTTTTGAAAATTTTGTGGAAAGGAAAATGGATATTTGACCAAGCTAAGCTGGTCATCTTCTTGGAGAAAATGAAGCAAACATTGAAGGCATCAAAAACCTAACCTTGTGAAGAAGTTTAAATGAGAGGGAAAAGACAGGTATATTTTTTGTATATTTTCAATTGGGGCCACCCGCAAAGGCCTGGGACACTGCACTGGTGCTGGAGGTGGTTACAGGAAGCTATGGGTGTATCCTGCCTGCTGCTTTGTCTAGCTGCACTGTTCTTCGGAGTGACTGTAAATCCCTTAGAGGGGCCTGTATGAGCAACACCTTTCTAGGTAAGCCCAAATATGCTTATATCTCCCAGACTACTGCTCTGCTTAGAGATACACTGCTGTGGTCCTGCTGTTGTCCCACAGCTCAGAATGTGCTATGGTTCCTGGCCACAATGGTTCCACTGAGCATATACCTGTTCCTGTGGCTTTGTTGATCCTCCACCTGGTGTCAGAATGCCCATGTGGAATCTGGGAGCCAAGGAGAATGGTGAGTATCCCGTGTGAGTTTCAGAGCATTCGCTGAGTATTTGAGTGGTTTGTACCCACAGGTCCTCTCCTGGTGAGAATTCTCCTGCTTTTCCGGTTTTTGCAGCTTCTCTGGTTTCTGCAGGTCTGTTTTTCTGAGTGTCCAAGAGTGTCACCCAGGGACTTTTATTAGTCCCTGGGTTCGTCGGATGAAACCCAGCAGGTTCGTGCCTCTCAGATTGCTCCTTAGCATCTCATAACTGTGGTGTCATAGCTGTTTTCCCCGCATTCAAAATGTGTGCCTGCAGGCTGCTGCCATCTTGAAATCTTCCCGCAGTTTTCCTCTTAACCCGGATATCATCCAAATAATTGAGACCCTATTATATTATTTGTTAAACAGGCTTCACAAAACAAAAACTAAAAAGTTATTATTCTATTCTCTTTTTTTAATGTTTATACTTCAAGTTACTTTTTCATCACAGTCCTCTCCCTTCATCCCTCCCAGTCCCACCCTTCCACCCTCTCCCTTTTCTCCCACCTATCCTACTCCTCCATGGTGGGGTGCCCCTGCATTCTTAATCCACTATGCTAATCTGGATTCCCCCCAGTGTAAAGCCAAGATATACTTGCACTTTGTGGCTTTCCTACTTCATCTGAATCTTTCCTGGTCTCTCCTCCCTCTGCCTCTCCATGAATCCCTCTACCTCCTCTGCTTAGCTCCTCCTCCCCTGGAGGGCAGGAAGTCCAGTCTTTTCTCTCTTCTGCTCAGTGATTGGGTGAAAGCTGCTTTATTGGCATATCAGGGGATGATTGCGGAGCAGTGTTTATATAACATTAAGACATGAGCTCCTCAGAACTTGGATTGAAACAGATATGGGGGATACAGAAATCAGCATTTGAATTACCCAATAACCTTTTGACTACATCCTGGGCCATTTTAGTTATTTAGCTTCTTTGGGTCTGTATATTGTAGTACAGTTGTCCTGTACTAAATAGCTGGTATCTGCTTATGAGTGGTACATACCATGTGTATCTTTCTGGGTCTGGACTACCTCGTTCCAGATGATATTTTGTAGTTCCATCCATTTGCCTGTAAAATTCATGATTTGCTTGTTTTTTAATATCTAAGTAGTATTACATTGTGGAAATGTACCATATTTTCTTTATCTATTCTTTGGTTGACGGACATCTAAGTTGTTTTCTGTTTCTGGCTATTATGAATGAAACTGCTATGAACATAGTTGAACAAATGTCTCTGAACTATGGTGGGGAATCTTTTGAGTATATGCCCAAGAGTGGTAAAGCTGAGTCTTGAGGAACAACTATTCTGTATGGCAATAGTCACTGTCAAGAGAAAAAAACAGTCTCCTACAGATTGGGAAAAATCTTCACCAACCCTCCATGTGATTGAGGGTTAATATCCAAAATATATAGAAAACTCAAAAAATCAAATACCACCAAACCAAATAATCCACTTAAAAATGGGGTTCAGAGCTAAACAGAATTCTCAACAAAAGAAACTCAAATACAGAGAATCATTTAAAGAAATGTTCAGCATCCTTAGTCATCAGGGAAATGTTACTCAAAATGATGCTGAAATTCCAACTCACAGCTGTCAGAATAGCTAAGATCAAAAACTCAAGGGATAGCACATGCTCGTGAGTATGTAGAGAAGGAGAAACACTCTTCCATTGCTGGTGAGAGTGTAAACTTGTACAATCACTATTGCTTCTTTTGTGCTTAAACAGTCTTGAGAATGGGATTTTTTTTCTTTTTTTTGTTTTTGTTTTTTTTTTAATAATTTATTTTTTATTTCTTCAAGTTACATCTCAATCACAATCCCCTCCCTACTCCTCCCTCCAGTCCCACCCTTCCACCCTCCTCCCCCTCAGCCCCACCATCCTCTTCCCTTCTTTTTTTTTTTTTAGTTTAAGGTATTTATTTTTCCCCCCAACAGCTCTCCCTTTCAGTCCAAATAATGGTTCTTTTTCTTATAACTATAAATACAATACAAAACAACAGAAATAAATAGGCCATA
>CAJQZJ010032660.1:2886499-2899059 GCA_907164525.1 Lophiomys imhausi | reverse complement strand
TAAGAATGGAAAAATGGTTAAAAATGTTAATAGAATCATTTGATGTTGACCAATTACTAATAGGAAATGTGTTAGAAGCATAAAAATTTCATGAAGAGCATCATGTTAACAGCTCAGGTTTAAACAGGAAATTCTCTATCACTTGGCAACAAGCCAAAGAAATAATTTTTAAATGTCATACATATTCTTTCTATAACCAAACTCCATTACCTGCTGGAAGTAATCCTAGAGGTATTAAAAAGAATGAGATTTGGCACATGGATGTGTTTCATTTTACAGAATTTGGAAAACAAAGGTACGTACATCATACCATTGATACATATTCAGGATTTTAATGGGAAACTGTTCAATTTCACAAAAGGCTGATTGTGTTAATACTCATTTATTAGAAATTATGGCATTTATGGTGTACTGGCATTAAGACTAATAATGCTCCTGCATAGTTATCTAATAAAATGAAACAATTCTTTACATAATATAATATAAAACATGTTTCTGGTATACCTCACAAACCTACAGGATAAGCAATTGTAGAAAGAACTAATCATACCTTAAAGGAGATGCTTATTAAACAAAAGGGAGAATTAAGGAATTCCAGGGACAGATTACATAACATCCTACTAACATTAAATTTTTTGAATGTTGATTAAAAAAGGTACCACTGCAGCTGAAAGACACTGGGTTATAGAGAAAACTGAAGAATTAATACAATCAATATACTATAAGGACATTTTGACTTTAGAATGGAAACCTGCAATAGTGCTAAGATGGGGACATTGTTATGCATATATATCTACAGGTAATGAAAAGATATGGATACCAAGACAACTTATAAAGATCAGATCTGACCAGAGAGACCATAGAGAACCTCCCATTAGCTGAGACATAAATATCTTCACATGATAAGAGTATTTTATTAACTTGATAAGAGTATAATATTTCATTCCTTCATTTAGCATGAACGGAGTTTATGCTGCAAATGGACTTCAAAATTAGTATACGCTTTTCTTCCTCTTAAACTTAAAGAAAAAAGTTGTTTTCAGAATCAAAGACTAAATGACAACAACGACAACACAAATAGGCTAAAGAATCCAACCTAACAAACTGCTTCAATTACTAAGTTTTCTAAATTATACATTCAAATCAATTTTTAAGGACTCGCCCAAAGGGATGGATCAGACAGAGATTAAATAACCAAAGCTACTGCTAGCTTTCCCAAGAATTGGCCATTTTTTCAATTTTTTAAGGACACCCCCAAAAAATATATTTTCACCTCTTATCCCTAAAGTTGGGATAAAATTTTCCTTTTTTTTTTGGTTATATGTTATATGTTGTGATTATTTGTCATCATCTTGGATGAATGGATATGACAAATGAATGTAAGAATGAATTTATTTGGGGCAAGGAAAGGGGATGGATTCAGAGATCTCTTTCTTCTTTTCTTTTCATATCATTAAAAAATAACTAAAAATATCTCATATATTTAAAATTATTTAAAAAATAAACTTGATTTATGTTTATTGATGACATGCTTACTGATAAGATTTAAGGTTATATATATTGTTTTATATATTTATAAAAATAAGGTCAATTTAAGGATATTTTTCATATATTATTTTGTATATGTATTGTACATAAACAATTCATGATTGTTCTTATTATAGACACATAAGTAATAGGTATCTTACTATTGTATTTTGATTGTCAAAAGGTGTAAATATTACCATATATATAAATTTATCTTTATTTTGTTTATATATTGTTCATAAACAATTCATGTGATTGTTCTTAATATAGACACATGGATATGTCAGGGAAAATTGATTGTTTGGTGAGCAGGAAGAAGTGTGGTAGGTTTAGTGTTAGCATATAGTAAAAACCTGGACTTTAAGATAAAGACTTACTTCCGAAGTGATATGTTCTTGGGAACAAGCCAAGGACCAGGGCCTCTTTGATCTTAGGACTAGCTATGGACAGGACATGCCCCCTGAGGTGCCCATCCTCTGGAGGTCTCTGGTCATTTCAGATCCCTCTGCGAAAAGCATCTGAATGGCCCAAGTCTGCCTGGAGGCATGACTTGGAAGTATGTGAAAACTTCAGCCGACAGGTGAAGATATTTAAGAGAAGATGCACATGGACAGAGAGCTGGGCTACTCTTGCTGTTTCACCTCCTTCTCATCTGGCAGAGAACTCATTTCAATCTCATCGGAAAGTTTCACCCTCTGATGTTGACTCATTTCGGGTCTGGAGAGTAGACAGATTCTCCCTGAGATTCAGGAGTACTTAGACACAGAGCTATGGGAATTCTGGCCTTTGCAGGCCATAAGCATCTGAATAGGTGAGCCGCCTGGAAAACTTTCATACGTTAATTGGTCTTAAGACCACAGAGGCCATTGCTGCTTCTGGTATTGGCCCGCCAGTGAAATGAAGCCAAAACTAGATTCTAAGGAATAATGAACAAAGCTTTAATTGCAGCATGGGATGGCATGGTTAGACACACCAAAGCTTTTAGAACGTTGTTTCTTTGCTTGATTTTTGTTTAGATGTCTTTGATTTTCCTATGTCAGAAGGTAGAAAGGATATTCTTCTGGTTTGCCATTGCTAAAATGTAAAGATTTTTGAAGATTTTGGGCAGATTTCAAATTGTCACTACAGTTCAAAGTTGCTCTCTGGGTTACAGAGTTACTAAAATCTGGGATTTAAGTGAAATATTTGAGCAGAGCAGTCCTGGTACACACCCTTAATCCCATCACACTAGAGGAAGAAACAGGCAGATCTCTCAATTCCAGACCAGTCTGGTTTAAACAAATGAAGGCAGAGCAGAATCCTGCTGATAAAATAAAGCTGCTTACTAACAACAGTTAAAAATTCAAAAATGACAGTTTTTCCCTTGATGTTAAGTTTAATAATGTCCTTACTGATCTAATGGATAAATATACATAATCTTAAATTTACAAGCCAGTCTCCTTAGGTGTGGGCCTCCCACTAAGGGAGGTATTTTGCCCCTAAAAGAGATATGTTAATCACTGGGTATGGTGGTGCATGCCTTTAAACCCAGCACTTGGGAAACAAAGACAGGTGGATCCCTGACCTTCACCAAGGTCAGCCTGGTCTACAAAGTGAGTCCAGGACAAGGATACACAGAGAAATCCTGTCTGGGGGTGGGGGGAGGAGATATATTCTGTTAATCAATGTAAGGACCCAGAGTTAGGCTGGGGAAGAACATGCAAACTGCATGCCTCCCACAGCCAACAGTTAAGAAAAACTAACATAAAATAGCATATCATTATATTCTATACCAATCTCCTTAAGAATGGAGTTTCCATGGGAGAAGTGGAATTCAAACTAATACAAAATGGTTTAATTAATGTTATTGTTTAATAAGGGCAATTCAATGATTTAAATTCATACCTTGATCTCAAAACTTGGGAGACAAGGAAAAAAATAGGTTCCTTGTGTGTTTGAGGCCAATCTAACCTACAGAGCTCTACAGAGCAAATAAAGACAGCCCAAGCTACAAAGAGAAACCCTGTCTCAATAAGGATAGATATATCCACATAGAAATTAAGTCTCCAAAGAAAAGAGAAAAGGAAAGTAGAAATATATTAATGCATACCTTTGATACCAAAACATGGAGACAAAGACAGAAACAGATTGGTTTCCTTTGAGTTTGAGGCCAGAAAAACAAAGAATAAACCTGTTTTAATCAATTAATAAATTTATGTCAACTGTAGAGGAGAATACTTAAACTCCACACAGTCTTATACGGTATTTTCAATTTAAAATAGATTATATATAGCATATATATGTAATACTATTACATGACATCTTTTTATATGGCATGAATGGAGACTTACAAATGTATTTCTTCTGTTCAAAGAACAGAAAATATACCTTAATTGATGTGTTCATCCTGCATTTCCAAGGCATTTTGGTAATTGCATAACTATATGTTACTTTTGAGAAATTATTATTTTCAGAACAACAGGACCAGAGTCCAAAGAAGACAAGACAAGTAACCCAAATGATCCAGCCTCATAGACTGCCTCAATAGCTGTTTCCTCAAAAATCTGCATCCAGAACAACTTCAAACAGGTTGCTGAGATGGCCCAGCCTCAAAGACTTTTCCAGACAGGACTTCAATAAAGACCTGAACTTTCATACCCAAAGTCCAGCTTTGGAATACAAACTGCTCAGGACATTCAAATTGCTGAGCACATATAGACTGGACAACAAATGTTACAATTAACTTGATTAACCTTTTTTTTCCGTTTTTTGGGGGCCCCCAAACAGGTTTTCTGCATTCCAATTCAGCAGGAAGGAATTTTAAGAGAGTGACGTCCCATTCCCAAAAGTGGGGTGGATGATATATGTTGTTTAGGGGTAATTGTTACAAATTGTTAAATGGTTTTGTTAAGCAAGATATAGGAGATTAGATTCAAGGAAATTTCTATTTCTTTTTCTTTTATCTGTCCTTCTTTCTCTCTTATATAGGAGGAAAAGACTTGAAAAGAAACAGAGAGGGATATATGTATATAGTATAGAAATGATAAGATATAAGGATAGATTATTGAATCTTCTCTGAAACTCAAAACTATTGTTCTTCTCAAACAAGATTATCTTTTGATACATTGGTATAGAATTTTGTATATTGATACAAAAATAATGTTAAATTTTGATTCATTGTTATGGAATTTTATATTTAGACACATATTATGTATATTTCAACTTACATAAGGTATTGCACCTATACAAATCATTTAAAAGTACAGGTTTACTTCCGATCTTTTTATGGGTTGCTACTGCAATCTATTTAGAAGTCTGGATAATATAAGTAAACTGGCCAGTTTTTGAGCTTCTGGTCATGTCAAATACTAGTCTTAATTTATTACAAAATAGACTTAATAGCTTAAACAGATAGTAAACAGTTAAAAATATACAGTTTGTTCATAAATAGATAGAAGATAGATGATAGATAGATTTATAAATAAATCGATAGATGTCTTCAAAATCCTCAGAGACATACAGAAAATGTCGTTTAAAGACTTTTTATTATTTTAAGAATTTTTTGACTTAATACAGTCAGTTTCTGACAGCTCTCATTTGGAAGAATGACAATGAGCATCAGAAAGAAATCTCCCATCAGGAGATAATTCCTCAAAAAGAAATCTCCCATCAGGAGATAATTCCTCAAAAAGAAATCTCCCATCAGGAGATAATTCCTATTGGGCAAAATGCCCCTTCTCTCTCAACAGACTATATACAGTCCAAAGATGGACCAGAGCCTAAATGCAGGTAAGTCGATGTCCTGTTTCTGCAGAGAAAGAATGGGAAAATTCTTATTTCCTGCTACACAATTTAGTCTGTGAAAAATGCTTGGTCAGAAGGCTGAAGATGATGCTGCAACAATATCGAGAGATATTTGGAACTATCTAGGCAACAAACTGTCATATTTCTTTTTGGAAGGTGCTCTCCTATGCTTCCTACTCACTCAAATAATAACTTTATCCCTTCTTATGTCTTTGATGGGGCTGAAGGCATAATAGTTATAAAATTTCACTTGAACTTGAGTTGTTTAGGATTTAAAAGGATATTTTCAAGTCTAAATGAAATCTTTAGGTTTGTAAATATAGTACATGATAGAAATTATTTAGGTTCAGAACTTTAGACACACCAAGATAGAGAGATGATTTTATTTCTTCTTCAAGATTGCTTGATACAAATAGGATAAACAATATGTGCATAACTTTTATATATAGTTTTCTTGATTGTTTCATAATTGTTCTTATTGTTTTTACTATATGAATTAAAAAATTTAGCCTTTTTTTTTAGACAAAAGGAGGGAATTGATGGGGTAGTATTAAGCATTCTAAATGTTAATTTGTCCTGTTTGCTGTCTATTACTTTATTGACTGTGATTGGTTAAATAAAATGCTGAGGCCTGAGATTGGGCAAAGACAGGGAAAGGTGGGACTTCCTGAGATTAGAATAGGAAGCCTGCACTTTAGACAGAGGATTAATGCATCCCAGCCAGGAGCAGCAGGAAAAGGGATGCACACCATGGGTTAGAAAAGAAACCTCATTCCACATGGCCAGGAACATCGGCATATCTTGGAGAATGGCAGTCCAAGGAGACATATGTATATATGGGGTCATATTTGGGTAGTAGAATTAAGAGCTAGCTTAGATGGGCCAAGGATCCTCAACTCAGGCCTAGGCTTGATAAAAACCACCTTGTGTCTATGTATTCATTTATAATGTCTGCTTAAAGATTAACTGCCGCCAACTCAATTAATTATAATATAAATACTGTTAAACAATTTAACTGATGATTTCTACAAATGGCACCCAATGCAATTTAACTTTTTTTTTTTCAGCTGCTTGATAAACTGTCTGGGGATGTGACAAACAAACTTCAGAGACTTCAAGACTGAAAATTATATGAAGAGCAGCCATCCATCATGACCTACGCTCAGAAAAAAATATCCTTTTGAGAAACCTTAAGTTAATGTTAAATGCTTGTATTATAAATACTAAAATGTTTTAGGTGCTAAGTTTTAGAGCTAGGGTTTGGGTTTAGGATTTAGGAATTTTATAGACAATTGTTAGGTAATTGTTAAGCTTTAATAAATAGATGTGTGATAAATAAAAATTTACTGTTACACCAGACATTGACTTCCAGACTTCATACAGATTCAGATCCATGCATGCACAATTGTACACACATGTGCGCATAAGAACACAGATGCACCACACACCAAAAATAATAGAGGTAGCAAAGTGAATATGGCTTGCTTTTATCATGTATTTTGTTTTCTAAAGCAATAAAGAAACCTTCAATGTTGTGACTTTGCCTAAATGTTTAAGACATTAAAATTTTTATACAACAAACACTGCCTTAGTAGTTATTCATAAACACAGTTAATTTCATGCACATTTTGTTATGTTAGCAGATGCATTGATTTTTTTCTCAAAAATACAGCAAAAATAACTTAGGCATAAATTTAAAGGTTGTTCAAAAGGATTTTTAAAAAGCACTAGTCAGGAAGAATTGATAAATGGAAAAACTTTGCCAATATTTAATAGAAATTTTAAAAAAGATTTTGTAATATGAGACAACTGATACAGATCTCATTTCTTCCAGCTTAAAATCTGGGAGCCACAGCAACTGTTGTTAATTTTAACCATCTTTTAAGAAGCTCTTCTGAAGCTGAGCATGGTGGTGCACAACTTTAATCCCAGCACACTGGAGGCAGAGGCAGGCAGATCTCTGTGAGTTTGAGGCCAGCCTGGTCTAAAAAGCAATTTCCAGGACAGCCAGGGCTCTGGCTTCTTCAAAAAGAAACCCTGTCTCAAAATAAATAAATAAATAAATAAACAAATAAATAAATAATTTTTTTTTTTTTAAAAGAAGCTTTTCTGATGTTGCCATCTCTTGGCATATGACAGATACAGCAATTCAACAATGCAAATAATGAAGCAAAACCATAGAAAATTAAGGAAATGTCAAAGACATACACACTCACTTGCCTTTGCATTTCACATCTGTTCTCTCTGCAACATTCCCAGTAACACAAATTCAATTCCTAGATATCAGGATTCCTCAAAATGTTATACTGTGCAACAAATAGTACGTCTGTGACATTCCAGCATATCATGTATTTTCTCCTCAATAATGAGAGTTCTGTATCCATAATTCAGTTTTGTTACCAAGGGAGAGTCCAGATAAGTCTATGTATGTATGTGTGAAACTGCATTGATTAATCCATGATCTACTTGCATGTGAGCATTGTGTATTTCAAGGAATAATCAACTATATTTCTATACCATTGTCAAATCATGTACATATTTTACTGGAAGAGAGATGAAAATAACACAAATATTAACTGATTCCTATATGATATATAAAACTATTTACTTAAACATGAAAACTACTTTTCATATTTTGAACACTTTGAACCATGTGACTATAGCATCTACTCAAACAATTTAATTAAAAATGTTATGAGATTTGTATTTAATTTTAATTATTTCACAAGACTTGGCAACACATTGAAGCTAAATCATTTCCTACAAGCTTCCCAGTGTTGAAGAAATGTTATGAAGATCAACAATGGACAAGTCATTGTTTTTCAATTTGAGACAGATTATTGGGTCTTAGGTTTCATTATTTATTCTTGATCATAAAGATTACTAGCAGGATGTTTGAATTTCCCATAGCAGATTCATCATTTTTCTGAGAAATAAAAGCATAGTTTTTGAATCATGTGAATGAACTAACTGCAAAATTTATTAGGGCTGAGAAACTGTGTTTTATCCTTTAAAGATATCTGCCCAGAGCCAAACTTGATGCTGCATTCTTATAATACTAATAATTAGGAAGCTGAGGCAAAAGGATTACAAAGGCAGGGCTAAATCAGGCTACACAGAAAGACATTGCCTCAACAATGTGCATAGCAGCTTTATTTGTAATAGCCAGAAATTGGAAAAAACCCAGATGTCCTTCAACTGAAGAAGTGATACAAAAACTGTGGTACATCTATAAAATGAAATACTACACAAGTATCAAAAACAAGGAAATCATATAATTCGCAACCATGGATGGAAGTATAAAAGCTCATCCTAAGTAAGCTGACTCAGACTCAGAAATATACACATGGTTTGTAATCTCTTATAAGTGGATATTATCCATATAGCATAGGCCAACCATCCTACAACTCACAGACCCAAACAAATAGGAACCTAGCATAATAATCCTAGGAAAAACTCCACCCAGCAGTAAGTCATGGACCCTGTTCCAGGTTAGTGGAACATCTTACCCTAGATGGGGTGCCATATCAAGCTCCAGTACCAGAGGAAGCTCTTGGCCCTCACATGACAGATGAACTGAGGGAATATGATATATGAGAGACCACCTCATCTAAGGAGAATAAGACTGAGAAGAGGAATAGGAGGGACAGAGGAAGAGATGGAGGGACCAGTAGGGGATGAAGGAGGAGACTGTGTTTCACAGGTAACTTGAAAAAACAAATTAATTAAAAAAGAAAATGGTAACCAAGCTTATAAAAAATAAAATTTCAAATAATAATTTCCAAAGGCATATTTGTCTTACTGGCATGAAAGGAAAAATGGTCTTAATTTCACTGATGCAGAAGTTTGTGTTGGGAGGCCTGAGCCCAGAAAAGCACAGGATTTATATACAGACTTAGACAAAGAAACAGATTTTTTATCATATGATTGGATGACATTTGGGTAGCTATTCATGTTCATTTCTAATTGACTTGTTGTTACTGACTAATCAACTTGGTCAGTTTGACCATCAGAAAGTTTGTTTAGCCTTTTTGGGTGCTTTCTCAGAATGAGCTGTCTGGATATGACAAGAGAACACCCCTGGAATGCAAGGTTGGGTATATTTTATTATTTTTCTCAAACTGGAGGTCAGCTCTGAGTCAAACATAATACAAAATAAAACCTTTTTATCAGGATGGAGTCAATCAGGCTCCATAGAATGTTATACTGCAGCTTAGCACATTGCTCACACATTCTTGGATATAAGCTTATAAGTTTTTCATATATATAAAGGATATTTTCATTGTTTGATATTAAAATTCAGTTAAGAGATTTAAAATGTAAGTGAATTAAGGGTTACTACAGTTTAAACATGCTTCCTAAATCCCTAAGAGTTGAAATAATTTGGAGCTAAGATAAAATATTTGAGCAGGGCAGTTTTAGCCCATGCCTGTAATTCCATTAGAGACAGATGGATCACTATAGAGTTAGTTGTCTTCTAAATTCTAGAGTTACAATGAACAGTGTGGTGATGGTTCACACCTTTAAATTCCAACACTTGAGAGGCATACACCCTTAATACCAACACAATGGAGACAGAAACATCCAGATCTCTGAGTTCAAAGCCAGTCTGAGACAGAACAAGATGTCTGTTTTTTGAAATAGAGAAAAATTTCAATCCAGGGGTTGTGCTTCAAACCTTTAATCTCAAAAATTGGGAGGCACACACCTTTGATCCTGACAATTGGGATCAAATTTATTAACTATTTAATAAATTAAATCCTATTTAAATTAAATAGGATTCACTATGATTTAAATTTAAAAGCCTCATGCAAAAGAAATGCTGAAATTCAAAGTGAATTGTCATTTGTGGTCTCAAAATATATACACTTAAAGGTATGTTTAGTTCCAAAATATAAAAAAAAAAATTTTTTTCTTAATCTCAATTGAAAGATAATACTTTTTATAATGTCAAAACACCCAATTTGCTCTATGAAATATATTACCTGACAAAAAGTAGCACCCCAGAGTTAGGATTAGGGCAGGGTTTTGTTCTTATCTTTCCAGGAGATTAAAAGCACAGCATACAACTAAAGGGTCCACGGAAAACAGGATAACTGAAACTTCTGAAGAATAGGGACCAGACATCAAAGTAGACAAGTAGATCATATGATCTACTCTCTCAGACTGCCTCTATTGAACTGAATCTGTATATTGCTTTTAGTAAGATGGCCATTTTTATTATCCATGAGCATAGGAGATCTTTCCATCTTCTGATATCTTCTTCAATTTCTTCCTTCAAGGACTTGAAGTTCTTCTCATACAGGTCTTTCACTTGCTTGGTTAGAGTTATCCTAAGTATTTTACATTATTTGTGCCATTGTGAAGTGTGTTTATTCCCTAATTTCTTTCTCAATCCATGTATCTTTTGTGTAAAGAAGGACTATTGATTTTTTTAAACTGAATTTGTATGTAGCCACCTTAATGGAGGAGTTTATCAGATACAGGAGTTCTCTGGTGGAATTTTGGGGTCACTTATGTATACTATCATACCATCTGCAAATAGGGTAAATTTAACTTCTTCTTTTCTAATTTGCATCCCCTTGGTCTCCTTTTGTTGTCTTATTGATCTAGCTAAAACTTCAAGTACTATGTTAAAGATATATGGAGAGAGTGGACAGCATTGTCTTGTCCTGGATTTTAGAGGAAATGTTTTAAGTTTCTCTTCATTTAGTTTAATGTTGGCTCTTGACTTGCTGTAAATTGCCTTTATTATGTTTACATATGGTCCTTTTATGCCTGATCTCGCCAAGGCTTTTAACATGAAGGGGTGTTGGAATTTGTCAAATGCTTTTTCAGCATCCAATGAGATGACCATATGTTTTTTTTTTTTCTTTCAGCTTTTTTATGTGGTGGATTGCATTGATAGATTTTCGTATATTGAACCACACCTGCATTCCTGGGATGAAGCCTACTTGATCATGGTGTATGATACCTGTGATGCATTCTTGGATTCGGTTTGCAAGTATTTTATTGAGTATTTTTGCCTCCATGTTCATAAGGGAAATTGCTCTGAAATTTTCTTTCTCTATTGGGTCTTTGTGTGGTTTAGGTATCAGGGTGACTGTGGCTTCATAAAATGAGTTTGGCAGTGTTCCTTTTGTTTCTATGTTCACAACCAGTTGTTAAAAGAAACTCTTGAAACATCACATTTGCCTTCATCCAACTTTTTTAGAATTCCTATTGGAACATGAATCACAGCATAGTCTTGTCATAAGCAAGCACCTGTGTTCCCAGTGATACATGTAGACATGGAGGCAAGTCAGGATGATAAGAGCCATGTAGGGAGCCCTTACCCAGCTGCAGTTCTTTTTCTTTTAATGATTATTTTTACTTCAAGTTATATCTCCATAACAGCCTCCTCCCTCCACTCCTCTTTGTCCAACCCTCTATCCCACCTATCCTACAGCTCTTGTGTGGGTTGCCCCCTCATATCAGTACTCCTCAGTTCATCTGTCAAAAGAGGGATAAGAGCTTACTTTTGCACTTGGTGTATACATGGCAGCTCCACTACACAGCAGGAAATCATAAAATTCAAGGCTGAAATCAATATCGTAGAAACAAAAAGAACAATACAAAGAATGGACAGAACAAAGAGTTTGTTCTTTGAGAAAATCAACAAAATAGACAAACCCTTTGCCAATCTAACTAAAAGGCAGAGGAAAAATACCCAAATCACCAAAATCAGAAATAAAAAGGGAGAAATAACAACAGACATTGAGGAAATCCAAAGAA
Source organism: Lophiomys imhausi (assembly GCA_907164525.1). NCBI lineage: Eukaryota > Metazoa > Chordata > Mammalia > Rodentia > Muridae > Lophiomys > Lophiomys imhausi. The sequence goes on along the minus strand of CAJQZJ010032660.1, from coordinate 2,886,975 downwards.
TTTTTAGGTCTTACTTCAAAAACATATACTCTACAAAACTTGAACTCCTAAGTGAAATGGACAATTTTCTTGATATATTCCACCTACCAAAGATAAATGAAGATCAGGTTAACAAATTAAACACTCCTATAACTCCTAAGGTAATAGAAGCAGTCATTAAAAGTCTCCCAACAAAAAAAAGTCCAGGACGAGATGGTTTCAGCACAGAATACCCAGACCTTCAAAGAACTAATACCAATACTCCAATATTCTTCAAACTCTTCCACAAAATAGAAACAGAAGGAACATTGTCAAATTCATTCTGTGAGGCCACAATTACTCTGATACCTAAACCACACAAAGACCCAACCACGAAAGAAAATTTCAGACCAATTTCCCTCATGAACATAGACATGATAATATTCAACAAAATATTTGCAAACCAAATCCAAGAACAAATCAAAAGTATCATACAACTTGAGCAAGTAGGCTTCATT
>CAJQZJ010032660.1:2826499-2883999 GCA_907164525.1 Lophiomys imhausi | reverse complement strand
AACAATAGTAGTAGATTCCCTGGTAAGACTTATGACTTCTCCAGTCAAGGGCTTTTAACCTGGTTTATAGTACCTGGCATGAATTCCTTTAAGTCTCAAATCCAATCAGAAACCATTTACTTACCCCCAAAACAGTCCTACTACTATTGTACTAATGGGTATACCTTTTCTGGCAGGTATGTATTACAGATTGTAGGGTAATTGGTTGTATGAGACCCTGATTCCTTTTCTCTCATAAAAGCATACATAGCATCTTATTTCACTATGAACTCTGGCCAGTAGGGAGGAAGTTTCCTGTTCTGTTTCAGTTTGATTTCTTTGTATCTTGCATAGAAACTATCTGGTGCCTTCAGCAATAGGGTCTTATCAGCTGCTTCCAGTATGCAACCTAGAGTAATAAGAGCTTGTAATGTTTTAAGAGCCTAGGATGCCTCCCTAACTAATAACACATAGGGAGACACCCCACAGAAAATCCATATATTTTAAGATACACTTTTTATGAATACTCCAAACAGATTGGTCTCTAGAGATAGAAAATCAAGTTTGTAGTTGCTGGGGACTTTAGATATGAAAAATAGAAAATGACCTCATAAGTGGCAAAGGTTTCTGTTTGAAGCAATGCAATTATTTTGGAACTAGATACTCAATGAACAACATTGTCAATGTATTTAATGGCACAGAACCATATGCTTGAATGTGTAAATTTAACTGATACATATTTTATCACAAGAAAGGAGGGTGCAGGTACACCCTGGTGTGCCTGTGAAACCTGGAGACCTGGGAAACCTGGAATCACTGTTCTCCTTTACAAATATGTATGCCTTTGTATGTGCTGCACAATGTGTGTGTGTGTTTTACACATGCAGTGAGTATACATATGGAGTCCAGAAGTCAACCCAGTGTTTTCCTTAATCTCTCTCCATCTTATTTTTTTGAGACAGATTTCTCACTGAACCTGGAGCTCACCAATTCTGTTATACTAGGTTGCCAGGAAGCCCCAGAGATCCTACTGTTTCCATCTCCCCAACACTATATTATAGGTACATACAACCACACCCAGATGCTTATATGAGTACTGAGATTCCAAACTGAAGACTTCATGCTTGCATCACAATCAAGTTACCACAAATGGTGTCCCTCCAACTCCATTACTCAATAAGTCCACATTTCCTTTTGTACTGTGAACTTTGAGATAGGAGCCTAAAATGCTATCAACATTCATGTGGAAGACAATCCAACAAGAGAAGCCAGCACAAGTGTGTAGAACAGTGCCCATTAGACTAGGGTTCCTTATTGAATGTGGGGAATCAGATCATATACTTTGATTAATTCTCCATATTAGCTTAAATGTTCTCAGTCTTTTAAAAAATATTTTACATTTGTTCATTGTACAATGAATTTGGACCCAGAGAGTGTTGAGTAAGGAAATTTTTGACTACAGTGGCTATCAAGTAGTACTTTTGATTTTTTTAAAAACACAGAAATGTTATATGAACATGTTTTTGTTTTAATCTCAGGTGTGGAATATGAGGCTGCTTCAGATTGTCCACAGAAGCTATGAGTTGTTTTATGATCTGGCAGGGGCATGATTTTGCTAAGTGTGAGTAGTTTATTTTGTAATTCTGGGGATTCTTGAGAGGGTATATAAATGTCAGAGCCCCAAGAGGTGCAATGGCTGCTGCTCCCTCTGCTGCTACTATCGCTGTTTATTAATTTTGCAAGTTGCTGGTTGATGGATTTCTGAGTGCTGGGTGGAGATATCCTGACCATGAAGATCAAACTTGCCCCAAGGAGCTTTATACCACTAGTCAGCAGGAAGTAATCTGACAAGATTGATGCCCCTTCTCATCTATCCTTTCTCTCCTACCTTGTGTTGGGAGGATTGGAAGGGATTGGGGTGGAGAAGGGTGGTAGGAAAAACAACCCAATAAAGTAGCCAAAAGTCTGGTTACTCGTGACCAATGGGCATTGAAGTTGAGATATCCAGGAACCCGTGCATACATGGGTTCAGAAGCAGAATTCTGAGGCAGAAACTTAGACTAAGCTCATTAACCTATAAAAGTAGCAAACTTGGCTGAGCATGGAGGTATCTACCACTAATTCTGGGACTTATAAGTCAGAAGAAAACAGTTCATCATGACTTTGAGGCCTGTTGGGCCTACATAGCAAGTTTTAGGCCAGCCAAAGCTACAAGGTAATATGTCTCAAAACAAACAATAAAATATATTAAACAAAGCAGTAAAAAAAAAAGCCATTAGAGTAAGTAGAACCAACCAGAAAGTTGATATAGAGTGAGAATAAAAGGAGATTTAAAACCAAATTCCATATAATGAATGTTTGTCAGGTACAGACAAAGAAGATGAGTTAGAAAGGAGATGAGAAAACAAGACAGAAAGGGAGGCAAAACAAGTGATTGTGACACTATAAAATTAAAGGATGGAGGGGCCATCCTCCTGCAATAGTGGGTGAATTGGTGTGTACCACCATCCTGTTGTCTCCATAAAACAGAATAACTCACCCTGAAAGAGCAAGAACATTGGATAAAGATCACTCAGCTATGCTTTAAACAAGAACTGTCCTATCTAGAAACTCAGGGAATCTTGTATTAATCCCACTTACCTCCCTTTGTCCCTATGCTCCACAAGTGTGAAGTCTTTTACATTCTAGAGAAACTCCTACACAAGACAAATATCCTCTCAAAATATTTTCTAGGAAATTATTTCCAAGATATCATCATCAGAAAATTTGATACTCTGTTTCAGGTTATAAGACAATATAGGAACCTGGAAAGAGCTTAATCCTCAAACATTTAGCATCATTAAAAAGGAAAACTCCTAAGTGGTGTTTTTCAGGTGTTATCTGCACCACTACCTAGAGACTAACATGCAAAATCTATAAAAAGAAGCAGTTTTTCTCCAGCTCAGCACTGGTTGGAGCCCCTAACCTAAAAAATAAAAAATGACACTGGTAATACCATAAGACATTTTATAGTCAACAGAGTCAAGACAGTCATGAATGAGTCTGATGTGGATAACCATGTGGATTTTAGAAAGGCTGCCTTGAGAGAACTTTTTGCCAGCCTGGTAATGGCTGACTGACTTCACCTTCTCAGGCTGGTGATGGCTGGCTTGACCTTCTCACCCTGTCTTTCTTGGTAGACTTCACATTCTCTATACAACGTCAGTATGTTCTGATAACATCCTTCCATGAGCCCTTTGACGTAAATGCATTTTTACTGGCCAAGTTCCTTGTGTCTATTGTATCTCAGACTACTGAGTCCTCTGGGAACAGATGGGGAGGATATTATATTCTAGTTGATTGATTGTTAATTATAATCAATAGAACAGTTTGCTCTGCCTTTGTGATTGTGTTGCTACAGAAACTGAATCAAACTTCTCTGTGTTGAACATAACTTGCTTGCTGGACTTATAAAAGGGGGCTGTGAAATAAAGACAGGACTCTTCAGTATTAACTGAGAGTCCTTCTGATCCCATGCTTCGTCTTCATTTAATTTCTTAATTTCCTTGTTTCTTTATTTCTTAATCCTCGCACCCCCAGTCAACGACCCCTGGATTTACCAGCAGGCTCCAGGAGTCTGACAAGGGAAGTGAGGAGAACAGGTAGGTTGAGGACTCAAAAGAGTATATAGGACACTTGCATCACCTGCTATCCACACTACTCAGGCTGGATTCCTGAATACCAGCCTACATCTGTATAAAGCAAATGAGAATGATGACAATCCAAAGTGACATTTACATGATGTGCATATAATCTACATAATGCTGAGGCCATGACTCTACTCAGATTTATCTTCAAAAATCATGATCTCAATTGTGAATAGGGTCCAAAAAAATTAATCTCATAGAATTAGGAACAGTTTTCCTGTCTGATGGAGAATAAGCTTCTATGACAAAGCAAGGTGAACTAGGTTAAACAAGTTCAATTTCTTAAAGGGATGCTTAAAGGTCCTGATCCCATCTCTTGTTGTACCTTACAGTGTCTCTACTCAGTTTTACCTCTTTTGTTCTGGGTTCATTTTCTATGATGTGGTCATTGATCCCAGATCCTTGGCATGCTAGGCAAGCACTCTTCCACTGATCTAAAAACTCTGTGATTCTAACTGTTGAACTCAACCACTTCAGCTCTTTCATTCTTTTACCATTTCTGTGTCATGTTTCTCTGTCAGTAGTCCACCATCCTTACAGATGTCCCTTCCCACTCCACCTGGAATTTTTCAGGTATGTGTGTGTTTTGTGATAGACATTGCACATGCATAGGTGGATGCAGATGTTTACCAGCTCCATGCCATAGATAGTAAAACTGAGTGGCAGAGCAGTTGTAGAAGCAGTTTGCAATCATTAAGCCAAAAGGTGGCACTGCTGAAGACAGGAAAGAAAGAAGAGTAGGAGAGCAGGAGTTGATTTTAGAGGAAGTAAGAATAACTGTTAAGTCCCTGGATACAGGATGGAAGATTCCCTCCAAAAAAAATCAGGAACAAAGTTTACCCTATCCTCTGGGAAGACAAGTTCATTTTCCTGAGGCAGAAATCTGTCCAAAGTGGAGCTGGAGAGTTGGCTCAATGGCACTTGTTCTGAGAGACTCAGGTTCGATTCCCAGCACCCACATGGAGATTTACTATCACCTTAGACAACCAGCACTCAGAAACCTACACATGCAAAGAACTCATACACATAAAATAATAAAAATAAATTTAAGTATGAAAGAAAAATAAGTCCAACACCCTTAAAGAAGCATCCAAGCAGATAAGGAAAATATAATCTTTAGCCTTACTGAATCACCCATCACAGCATGACCACACACATCCATCAAGAGGGTAAGCTGGAAATTTATTCCCTGTTTACTATCTACCACAGGTTTCTGTTCTGATCTTAGCCACAAAACTTTGCCTCATTATCAGGATTTTATTTCTCTCTCTTCTTTCTGTTACAATGTAGCTAACTTTATCCATATATCCTGACAGAATAATTATGGCTAGCCTGGGGAGAGAAATTGCTCTACATTAGACAAAATAAGTATTGTAGATATTATACTGCGTGGCTGACAAAGGACTGCCATACAGACTGTGAAGTTAGAGAACTCAAAGAACAAGGGAAAGGAGCATAAATGAGTCCTTAAATGGTGAGAAACATGTTAAAACTTGGGTTTGATATATCATGTGGAGTTAAGTGATGTTTCTGAATTGTAATTCTAAAATTGGATGTAACCCAAGAATGCTGTCTGAAATGTTGCAAAATCTCAGTAATGATGGCATTGAATGACATATTAACCCTTAGCATACAGATTTCCCAAGAGTCAGTCTCTTAAAGATTTGCACAAAGCTGATTCTCTGCAAAATTATGTATCTGTTTTCACACCATGGTTTTACTTTTTTAATTTTTAATGACTTGGTTTTCTTTGTCAGGACACATCTCTATAAAGTCATCAGAGTCAGATTCTCTGGCTATTATAAGTTTAGTGGAATAGAAATGGGTATGGGAAAGTCCAATAACCAATGATAGTCATAGGATGAGGTCCAAGTGCCTATTTCAAGTGCCAGTTATTTGGGATAATTCAGACAATTATCCCAAACCATATTTCAGATTGTCCTGTCAGATTTAGTAGTAGCAGGATGCTGTCAATCATTAACCAGGAACTTCATAATTGACTACAGTGATATTTCCACACACAAAAAAAAATCAGCTGTGAAAGTAAAGCAAAATAGAAGAATGTTTACTGAAAATATCTAAGATATCTATAGATATCTAAATCTGTATGTCAATCAGTCTCCAAACTTCTAACAGTAAAATGACACAGTCTGTAGGAAAATGTTTGACTGACTATTCAAAGCTTGCTTGAGGTGATATATTGTTATTGCCATTATTATAAATTATATCATTACGAAATTTGGATATAGTGTTGAAATATATAATACAATAAACACTAATTTAAACTAACTTGGAGAAAATAATTTAAATAATATACTGTGCTATTAAGATGATTAGCACTTGGGGTTGGAGAAATAACTCAGCAGTTAAGAAGACTATGTACTTACTGTGGACTCAAGCTCAATTCACAAAAGCCATATCAGATAGTATACAACTGTCTGTAAGTCCATCTCCAAAGAATATGATAACCTTTTCTGGTGTCCCGGGGTACTCTACTCTACTCAAGTGAACAAGTCCCCTCCCTCCCCACACACATAATCAAAACACTAAAATTAATTTTAGTGACCACAATGATCATATCATTATACGGTGGCTCTCAACCTTCTTAACGCTGCAAACCTTCAAAATAGTTCCTCATGTTGTGGTGACCCCAACCATAAAATTATTTTGTTGCTACTTCATAACTGTAAATGTGTTACTGTTATGAATTATAGTAGAAATATCTTTTATGTAAGATATCTGATATCTGGCCCCAGGAGTTTTGACTCACAGGTTGAGAATTAGTGGTCTAGTACCATGTTACTACAGATAGTACAATGCAGTCAGCTTGGGTATTTCCTGTCTTATACAAGGATAAAAGAAAGATTTCTACTTGAAATATTTCTGTCACATTATAAGTAATATGGTAGATTCTTTTAAAATAATTTGTCTAGTTTTATAAACATATCTAGAAATATATTAAAATCCCATTAATCCAGATCCCCAATAACTCAGAGGTTAAGCTCATTTTCTATATGTCAACATGAAGTTCTCTTTTCTTTCAAGACATGTAAAGCTGTATTTTCATAAAGGACAAGCTGAACACATGAAATTTAAATATCTATTAGTTGAAGAAATCTACAGTCCAGACTTTCAAAATCCTACATTGCTGCCATCTGGTGGCAAAACAAAGTTTTCTCTTCTCTCCAAAACTAAACATAGCTCCAAAACTGTTTGAACTCTACCAGTAAGTGATGCTTCAGATAAATGTATGGCAGTAAATAAAAGGAGGAAATTAAGCAATTGTTTTAAATATACATTTTATATGTAGTTTAAATATCCAAATAAATGCGGCTTTTGAACATGTTATCATATAAATTAGTTATTATTGCCCAGTTCCTAGCCTAATGGGTTTAAGCAGAAATAATAAGTAATAATATTTTAAGCCCACTCTATGTTTATTCCATTAGTATAACACAGTACTTATGAGCTCATGTACTTCAGAGCTCTACTGCCATAGGCTACCATCAGACCAAACTTACTAGAGATGTGTCTTTGAACAAATAAACTAACTGTTTAATACCTCATTTCCTTACCTATGAACTGGGGATAATTATACCGCCTCTCAAATTTGTTATGAAAATCAATTATGTACATGAAACAATTTTGCATACTATTTTGTACATAAACAGAAATATATATGTTTATTTTCATAAACTGCAACACCCTGTGAGAGGAAACTTGTTCATTCCCAGGAGCTTGCATTGATCTATCAGAAACTGTTTCTACAGTCTGATTTCTCAGAGGACTTGCTTCGGATGTTAATTCTCAAGTTATTAAGCCTCAAACTGATAATTCTAAATTAAGATATTTTACAGCAAGAAAACAACAGTAGAAGTTTCAGCTTTATGTAGCACACTCCAGGGGATAGCACAACTCTACCAGGATAACCTATGGAACTTTGGCCTCACAAAAACCTACAGGTGAATAACATACACAGCATACCATGATTATACTGAGCTCCCTATTCGTGATAAAGAGTGGCCAGAAACAATAAACCAAGACATAATTCACTTTTTTCAAAGTGTATAGTATCTAGCTAATATGATCTCATAGTGACAAAAGAGAAATAACTCTAAAAAAATACATTAATATAATACAACAGGGATTCTTTGTAACATGGGAAGACTCAGAACATATGCAAAGAAATGACTTCCATCCTTGAGTGTCCCTAATCAAAATTAGCATGGCTATCTGACATTCTGTACATTTCTGTCTACCACACAATTTATTCATAGTCTATCTCTCACAAGGAGCAACAGTTATATCATTTAAAGAATACTTTATGGCTCATCAATTATTTAAATGCTGCCAATATCTTCAGGAGCTAATATTTAATTGATCATCAAATATGTACATGAAAAAATTCAGCATAATATTTTCTGCTCAGGTGCATAAACAGAAATTGCCTTATAAACTTGAGTCAATAAGCTTCAAAGTAAACTAAAACAATATTAATGTACAATTCATGTGCATTAAAACTAACTCCCAGGCACAAAAGTCTAGACAGGCAATAATAAAAATTAATAGTCCTATCAGAATGATGAGCCAGCAAATTATTGTAAAAGGTATCTTTGATTCATTATAGTCATCAAAAGAATAATTTCTGAGCTATAGAACAACATGAGTACAGTTTCAGAAGAGACAAAGAGTCAGTTGTTAACTGTAGAAATGATTTGTACCTTGGTGTCTCAAAATTATTTGAAAATACAACAAAGAAATTAATTTTGTCTATTTATCTTGGAAAGGTCACAAAACTAAGCTATTAGTCTTATTTACAAGGGTCAGAACCTCATCAGGCCAGATAATATTTTTTTAGACAGAATTGACAAAAGACTACCTGTGTAACAGCAACTTATTTAGAGTTTAACAAAGCATTGGGCATTCTTTTAGTGATTATCCATAAAAGCTCCTTGTATACATGAAGAAAGATGATATATTAAAGATACAACTGCTTCTGGGTGGAAATAACAGTGTTGTTGCTTACTATATTTCTTCCTAGGATCCAAAAGGCAACACAGAAATGTTTTATATACTTCACTCAAAAAGACCCATTTCAGAGCACCCAAAATCTGAATGCATGTGATACATCATAAAGAACAAGGAATAGAGGTATACTGAAAACTTCTTAGAGTGGTTTCTAGAATTGGGAATAGTCAAGTTGTAAAGAATTGGTATTTTTCCCCAAGAGTGCTCTTGTGCCCCACCCTCCCTTTCAATGGAGGTTGACCTCAAACTTTTAAGATTCCTCCTGCCCTAGTCTCCAAAGAGGTGGAATTATACATTTGTGTTTCTATTTCTGATAGAAAATTAGTATCTTGATTGATTGCATTATGTCATATCCTGAAGGATGTGATTGAGTTATAGGACATACTTGTTCCATCAGCCTATTGTATGTCTCACTGTTGATGGCTGAAACCATATTGTCTCTTTAGTTACTTTATGCATTAGTTGTGAGCTCTACTAAGACAGGGGTTCTGTGTATTTTTCCACTCACCACATTACTAGTACTTGATAGAGTGTTCAATACATAACTGTTGAGTGAATGGTAAACATGATCAATAGACACACTGATACAATTTGCTAGGGTTGTATGAGGCACATACATTAAATAAGTAGGTTTTTCTCTGTAGTAATAATAAGCAGATAAAAATGCTAATGGAATATACCCCATTCACAAATGACAAAAACTACAGTCACAATATAAGAATGAAGAAATAATTTTTAAAAACATGAAGAAATGTAAATGATATTATTGCTGGTGGCTTTGGAATATAACCCAGAGAGGTAGAGCATTTGTCAACCATTCTTGAAGCTCTAGGTTCAATTGCAATGAATGTAAATAAATAAATCCCATTTATCCATAAAGCGATAAGTCAATCAATATATTTCTAACTAGTATCCCAAAAGATTATTTTATCAACATAATTGCATCATGTAAAAGAATAACTATCAAGAGTAGTTCCCAGAGAGTATGTTTAAAGGCCTAATGATAACCACCACCACCCCTGCAACCCCACACATGAGCTGAGATAGTGGTTCCCTTTCAATCCCAGGAGCTCTCTATCAGCACAGAGGAGAACTTACCGTTTGCACATACAGGGTAAGGAGCTGCTGAAGTATCATTTTGCCATTATTACTTGCTTTTGGTCCTCAGGCCTTCCCTTGAGCCCTGTCCCACAGGGCAGTGACATTTAGATGTTCTAGAGTTTTCCCATGTGTCATGGAATGGCTTCAAGGTCATCCAAGGACTTTTGTACAGATGGGAATTGTTGAAGAACAGTAGCTTTCTGGTCTCACTGGATTGCTTCCAAACCCTGACTACTGGGTATAATTGTTGTTTTATAAAACTAAAATATACCAGTCATTTGATTTTACCAATGAAGACTCAGGATCCATAAGCTGTGGTGAAAACCTGTTAGTTCAGAAACTCAGAAAAAGCACTCAGCTGATCTTTCTATTCAGCTCAAAACCTTAGAGGTAAAAATTTGAGCTAAAAAGCATCCTACTCCTTCTTCAGGGTGTCTTAAATACCCTTAAACTCAATGTCCCTCTTTTCTGTTTAATCCCTGTCAGCTAGTTTCTTGCTCTGCCTCTTGACCTAGGGTTAACTTTATTTAATCCTGTGTAAAGAAAGCTTTTTGAATTAAAGATATGTGCTAGAGAAGATCTATATCACAAATACTTGTTTACAATAAACAGAAAGCTCTACAATTAAAGATTGAGCTATCCACAAATAGAAACAGTTTTAACAGTTTATATCTTAGAGTTCACAATGTGATCAAATATTCTGCAACAGATAATGCTGGAACAGACACAGAAGGACAAATAGATTGCCTCAGAACACAGACTTGCATTCATTTGTATAGAAGATACTCCCAGATGTAGAATTGGTATCATATGGTAATCCCACTTCTAAATCAGATAAAGACTTCTGAACTGGAAAAGATATGAGAAGAGATCTGTTTTCAAGTTACTTCATTCCAGATCTGTGGAAATCTTCAGACTGGAATGAGAAACAGAATTATAGACACAAGAACCTTAAGGCCATAGCCTGCACAGATTCTCTGCATATACATGGCCTGTCAACAGCCATCCAAGAAAGTCAGGACCAACATTTGTAGAGCATAAACAAAAGGAAGTTGGGCTGGGGAGATGGATCATTAAGTAAAAAAATTGCAATTTGTACAACCTGAGATCAATACGTAGAAGCCATGTTAAAAGTTGGCTATTAGTGGCATATATCTGTAATCCCTGCACTCTTGGGGTGATATGATTAAAATTGGGTGATGCAGTACAGGGCCAGATTTCTTCTTGGTTATTTTGACTGCATGTCTTTTTTGTTTTGGTCTCAAATATGGGAGGTGGGGGTGCTTTGTACACCACAGAAAACACACTCGTGAAAGAGCCATAGAAAATATTCTGATAAAAGAGCACATAATGTTTTGCCAGCTGGAAAACTGTCACCTGTAGGGAAGATATTTACATTCTTTGATGGAAAGACTCCTTGGAGAGCTCATGATCTTGGTGAACAGGAAGTACTTTGTGCAGATGGCATGAAGTTGGCCAATTGGAAAGTCCTTGGTATAAAGAGGAGTCTCCAGAAACATAGAGGGGATTTTTGCTTGGCATTGCTTCTCATCACTTAACATCACTGCTTGGCTTCGAAAGACTCCAGACAATGCTTCCAGATTTGCATCTTAAAGACTTGTTGCTGCCTTTGCTGGTGAAGATCATGGCCCAGGTCAGGATAAAGAGATTTAGGCCCCAGATGGGTGTGAATCAACTTTTGTCCCTGCTGCTGCCAATATAAGAACCACTGAATCTGATGATGTCCCTTTCTAAACCTCCCTCAAACTGCTGTTGGTTTGTGTTGCTGCTGGTGCCTGTTACTGTGTAAGCTGTTTGGGTGAACTGCTGACTAAAGATCTGACAAAGACCTGAGCCTGAGAATGTATTCACCTTCTGGATATAATAGTATTCTATCTTCCATGCCTCGGGTCAGTGGGTTGGAAGGTGTTTAGAGCTATTAATAAATAACTTAACAGTATGCCTTCAGAGTGTATTAATGAAGAGCTCATGATTGCCTATCTTGGAATAGGCTGTGCAGCAAAAACAAGGAATATCCTGCCACAACAAAGTGGAAGAAAAGAATTGACTCAATAAAGTTAGGCTCTGGTAATCATACCCATGCCCATATATGTGTATATACACATGTGTGTTCATCTGTTGATGTGCACTAAAGTAAAAAAAAAACTATTTAAAGGAGAGGGATGAATAAAAAAAAGCATTAAAATTGGCTAAAACCATATTACAAAGTTGATTGTCAACCCACAAATTTATTCTAGAAAAAAATCTGAGAGGCTCTGCAGATGTCAGAATGTGCCTTTGATGAATGTGACAAGATTCAAAGGAAGGAGGGATCCAGGATGGTGCTGTCCATAGAGGATTATATCTGAGTAGTAGGTGAATGAGATTAGTCATTGTGGACTGAATGTGAGGTCCTGCAGCCGACTGTGACACACAGATGGTGTCTGAATTTCTGTGGTGAAAACTAAGACTGTTCACCACGCAAAACAGCACACACAGTTCCCAGGAACACCACGGTGAGATCAGACAGCCCCCTTCACCCATCTGGAGAGGAGTGTCAGCCAGAGCAGATCTATCCCAGGAGTGGATCTAGACCACGGGTCCATCCACAGATCAGCGGTCCGACCTGTCTGCCTGATATCCAACAAGCATGTGGACCTGTCCACCCAACCAGGAAAAACAGCCAGACCACAAGAGAAAAGGTAAGTAAGATTTTTAATCCAGAGTTCCCAACATGGCAGCACAGTGTGCACTATAGCTGAGTGGTAGAGACCAAACCTAGCTGGAGCAAAGCAGTTAGGAGCTCAGACTGATTGCAAACAGAGTCAGCAACTGTGTGTTCCTGAAAACATTGGGAAGGGTCACTCACCCTAGCACCCAACCATTTGAAGCAGTCAGCAACAGACACAGCAAGACTGGTACCCATATTGGTTGAAGATGTATGGTCAGCTTAGCTGCTGAACCAGAACAATTGTGTCAGGGAGGTGAGAACACAGGCTGAACCACAGATCTACCTGCCATTCTGAGGAGACCTGCTAGCTTTCCTGCTAGCAGTTCCTCAGAGGATAGCACCCTCCCCACTCCAGTCCCCTGTATATTGGTCCAATTGGGTCACAACTAGTTGAGGAGAGCAACAGTCACTCTCCAAGAGCCAAGAAACTACCCACCATATGGAGGTGGACATCAGGATCTCAGGATCACCCAATCCCCAGAACAGGGAGTTTTCCTGAGCACCAAGGTCAACTGACATCAGAAACAGACAACACCAGGGTCAATCAGATGACAAAAGGCCAGTGCAAGAACATGAGAAAAAAAAAAAAAAACAAAGCAATATGATGTCTCCAGAACCTAGCTATAATGAATGCTACAGACAACTCTGGACATCCTAATGTGACAGAAACAAAGGAAAATGACCTTAATCCTATGCTTATATTAATAATAGAAGGTTTCAGGGAGGAAATCAAATATCTCAGAGAGCAACAACAAAATACTGGAAAAGAGGTGACAGAAATGAATAAAGCTCTTAAAGGAATGGAAGACCTGAAAAGGGAAGTTGAAGCAATAAAGAAAATACAAGCTGAGAAATCCATAGAACTGGGAAAGCTTAAGAAAAGAAAAGGAACTACAGACACTGGCATCACCAACAGAATACAAGAGATGGAAGAAAGAATCTCAGGCATAAAGGATAAAATTGAAGAAATTGATACATCTGTCAAAGAAAATTTAAAATCTTAAAAAGTCCTGACACAAAACCTCCAGGAAATCAAGGACACTATGAAAAGACAAAATCTCAGAATAATAGGAATAGAAGAAAGAGAAGATACCCAGCTCCATGAACCAGAAAATATCTTCAACAAAATCATTGAAGAGAATTTCCCAAATCTGAAAAAAGAGATGCCTATAACTCTACAAGAAGCTTAAAGAACTCCAAATAGATTAGACCAGAAAAGAAAGTCCTCCTGTCACATAATAATCAAAACACTAAATGTACAGAACAAAGAAAGAATATTAAAAGCTTCTAGGGAAAAGGGTCAAGGAACATATAATAGGAAACCTATCAGAATCACACCAGACTTTTCATCAGAGATGCTAAAAGCCAGAGGAGCCTGGACAGACATCTTGCAGACCATAAAAAACACAATTCCAGATTACTATTCCCAACAATATTGTCAATAAACATACATGGAGAAAACAAGATATTCCATGACAAAGCTAAATTCAAACAATATCTATGCACAAATCCACCTCTACAGAAGATGTTAGAATGAAAACTGCAATCCAAAGAGGTTAACTGCACACAAGAAAGTACAGGAAGCAAATAATGCACCTGTAGCAAAACCAAAAGAAGCTCACTCACACACTATATCTACCAACATCAAGATGGCAGGAAGTAACAATAACTGGTCATTAATATATCTCAACATCAATGGACTCAATTCCCCAATAAAAAGACACAGGTTAGCAGAATGGATGCAAAAAAAGAATCCCTCATTCTGCTGCTTACAAGAAACACACCTCAGCAAAAAATATAGACATTATCTCTAGGTAAAGGGCGGGAAAAAGATATACCAAGCAAATGGACCCAAGAAGCAAGCTGGAGTGGCCATTCTAGTATCCAATAAATTAGACTTTCAACCAACATATATCAAAAGAGATGGGGAAGAACACTTCATACTCATTAAATGAAAAATCCACCAAGATGACATCTGAATACTAAACATCCATGCCCCAAACGTAAGACCACCCACATTTGTTAAAGAAACACTACTAAAGCTCAAATCGCACATCAAACACCACACATTAATAGTGGGAGACTACAACACACCACTCTCACAACTGGTCAGATCAATGATGCAGAAACCAAACAGAAATAATGAACCTCACAGACACCATGAATCAAATGGATCTAATTGATATCTACAGGCCATTTCATCCCAAAAACAAAAGAATATACTTTCCTCTCAGCACCTCATGGAACCTTCTCCAAAATCAACCATATAGTCGCTCACAAAACAGGACTCAACAGATACAGGAAAATTGAAATTACCTCTTCTAACTTATCAGACCATCATGGAGTAAAGCCAAACTTCAACAAAAACGAAAACAACAGAAAGCCTGCAAACACATGAAAACTGAACAACTCTCTACTCAATGACCTCTGAGTCAGGGAAGAAATTAAAAAAAAGAAATTAAAGTCTTCTTATAACTCAATGAAAATGAAGGCACAACATACTCAAACTTATGGGACACATTGAAAGCAGTACTAAGAGGAAAGTTTATAGCACTATCGAAAAGAAATTGGAGAGTTCCCATACTAGTGACCTAAAAGCACACCTGAAAAAGCTAGAACAAAAAGAAGCTAACACTCCCAAGAGGAGCACACAACAACAGAAAATTATCAAACTGAAATCAACAATATAAAAACAAAAAGAATAGACAAAACCAAGAGTTGGTTCTTTGAGAAAATCAACAAAATAGATAAACCCTTATCCAAACTAACTAAAAGGCAGCGGGAAATCACCCATATCAACAAAGTCAGAAATGAAAAGGGGAAATAACAACAGACATTGGGGAAATCCAAAGACTCATTAGGTCCTACTTCAAAAAGTTGTACCACACAATATTGGAAAACCTAAATAAAATGGAAAATTTCATGATAGATTCCACTGACTAAGGTTAAATCAAGAACAGGTAAACAAATTAAACAGTCCTATAACCCTTAAGGACATAGAAGAAGTCATTAGAAATCTTCCAACCAAAAAAGCCCAGTGCCAGTTGGTTAAGAGCTAACACCAATATTCTTCAAAATCTTCCACAATATAGAAATAGAAGGAATAGTGCCAAATGCATTCTATGAGGCCACAGTTACCCTGATATCTAAATGTCACAAAGATCCAATGGAGAATAAAATTTTCAGACCAATTTCCCTTGTGAAAATGGATGCAAAAATATTTAATAAAATACTTGCAAACTGGATCCAAGATCACATCAAAAGTATCATACACCATGATCAGGTAGGCTTCATCCCAGGGAGGCAGGTGTGGTTCCACATAAGAAAATCCATCAATATAATCAACCACATAAACAAGTTGAAAGAAAAAAAAACACATGATCATCTATCTCATTGGGTGTTGGAAAAACTTTTGAAAAAATCCAGCACCCCTACATGTTAAAAATCTTGGAGATATCAGGCATACAAGGACCATACTTAAACAAAATAAAGGCAATTTACAACAAGCCAATAGCCAACATCAAACTAAATGGAGAGAAACTTAAAGAATTTCCTCTAAAATCAGGGCAAAGGGAAGGCTGCACACGCTCTCCATATCTCTTCAACATAGTACTTGAAGTTTTAACTAGAGCAATAAGACAACTAAAGGATATTAAGGGGATACAAATTGGAAAGGAAGAAGTCAAAGTATCCCTATTTGCAGATGATATGATAGTATACATAAGTGACCCCAAAAATTCCACCAGAGAACTCCTACAGCTGATAAACTCCTTCAGCAAGCTATCTGGATACAAAATCAATTCAAAAAAGTCAGTAGCCCTTCTTTACACAAAAGGTAAATGGGCTTAGAAAGAAATAGGGAATCAACACCCTTCACAATAGCTACAAATAATATAAAATACCTGGTGGTAACACTAAACATGCAAGTGAAAGACCTGTATGACAAGAACTTCAAGTCCCTAAAGAAAGAATTTGAAGAAGATATCAAAAGATGGAAAGATCTACCTTGCTCATGATTAGGTAGGATCAACATAATAAAAATGGCCATCTTACCAAAAGCAATATACAGATTCAATGCAATTCCTATAAAAATATCATCACAGTTCTTTACAAATCTGCAAAAACAATTCTCAACTTCTTATGGAATGAAAAAATCCAGAATAGCTAAATCAATCATGTACAATAACAGAACATCTGGAAGTATCACCATCCTGGATTTCAAGCTGTACTACAGGGCAATAGTAATAAAAATAGCATTGTACTGGCAGAGAAACATACCAGTTGATCAAAGGAATCGAATTGAAGACCCAGAAATAAAATCACACACCTATGGTCACTTAATTTTTGACAAAGAAACCAAAACCATACGATGGAAAAAGGAAAGTGTCTTCAATAAATGGTGCTCCTCTAACTGGATGTCAACATGTAGAAGAATGCAAATAGATCCATACTTACCACCCCATCTATGTTCATAGCAGCCTTATTTGTAATAGCTAGAAACTAGAAACAATACAGATGTCACTCAGCTGATGAATGGATAAAAACTATTGTGGTACATTTACACAATTGAATACTACTCATCTATCAAAAACAAGGAAATCATGCAATTTGCAGCCAAATGGATGGAACTAGAAAAGCTCATCCTGAGTGAGCTAACCCAGACTCAGAAAGATGCACATGGCATCTACTCACTTATAATAGGATTTTAATCATATAGTACAGGATAATTATCCTACAACCAACACACCAGAAAGATCAGGAACATAGAATTTGTTACCTATCAATGTGACAATTTGCCCTAGGGGTGCTACCATGTAGGCCCCCAGTGCAAGAGGAAGCTCTTATCCCTCATATGACTGTTGAACTGAGAGGAGCTGATTTGTAGGGACACTCCACATTGGAGGAGTGGTAGGGGTGAGAGAGGGAGGAGAGGGTGGGAGGGTGGAACCAGAAGGGGTGGAAAGAGGGCACTATGATGGAGATGTAACTTGATGAAATAAATACACATTATATTTTTTAAAAATTTGCTCCAGGAAAAATATTACCTGCCCCCCCCAAAAAAAAAACGTAGTGTTCCAGAATTAGGATTAGGGAAGGGCTCTGTTCTTTTCTTTCCAGGAGATTAAATACATTCATCTAAGGAATCCAGGGACAATTGGACAACTGAAACCTCAGAAGAAAACAGATCAGACACCAAAGATGACAAGTAGCCCAGATGATCCAGCCTCACAGATGTCCTCAATAGCTGTTTCCTCAAAAATCTACAACCATAAAAACTCAAAATCGCTAAGATTGTTCACCCCCACAGACTGTTCCAACCAGAACTTCAGTAAAGCCCTGAAGTTCGGCTTCTGTCTATAAACTTCTTAGGACATTTAAATAGCTGAGCACAAAAGGACTAAACATTAAATGATTCTATTAACATACTTAACCATTTTTCCATTCTTATTTGAGCCCCAAACAGATTTACTATGTTCCAGATCAGCAGGTGGTAATTTAAGAGAATGACATCCCATTTCCACAAGGCAGGTGGGTGATTTTTCCCTTTTGGTCATTTGATGGGTTCTAGATACTTGTTGTTATTTAGGGGAAGAGATTACAAGTTGTTAAATGGTCTTGTTAAATAGGTTTTGGAGGTTAGACCCAGGGACTTCTCTCTTTTTTTTTTCTGTATCCTTCTTTCTCTCTTAGGAAGGGGAAAAAAGACTTGAGAAAAAATGGGATATAGACATAATATAGGAATGATTAAGAAAAAGGGACAGATTATTCCATATGCTCTTATACATTTGTATATTGATACAAAATTAAGATTATATTTGGCTACAAAGGTACTGATCTTTTATATTGATACAAAATTAAGGTTAACTCTCTTTAAGGTATTGTACCTAGGTAAAGCTTAAAAAAAGAAATCTTATGTTTTGGCCTTTTGTTAGCAACTGTCATAACCTGTTTAGGATAATTGAGATATGCAAACTAAGACTCATTCAAGCATGTCATTTTGTTAGGTACTAGGACAGTCTATCACAGCTATTATCTAAGTTAATCAGAAATTAAGTTGCTAAGAGACAAGCCACATTTGCTTATTCAAATATAAGGAGAAAGATAGGTGGTCTGGAAAAACCTCAAGAGATCTGCAGAATATGGCATTCACAGATGTTCTTTTAAGATTTTTTTTTTGATATTGAGACATATCAGCTGCTGACAGCACTGATCTACTTCTCCAAGTAGAAGATGAGCATCGATGAATCTCCAGTGGGAGATGATTGAATTAGTGGCAAGCCTGTCACTTGGCAAGAAAAATCTCTTCCTTCATCTGTAGACAGACTGCTGTCCAAAAAGGACAAAACTTGGAAGCAGGTAGTCAACAGCCTAACCCTGCCAAGACAGAGTAGGTAAGTCCTTCATAATTCCTGCTTTACAATTAATGTCTGTCAGAGAAATGTGGCCAATTGGCTGAGGATTGATACTGTAATGTATGGAGAGAAATTAGGAACTGTCCAGGCAGTCAGTTGTCTGTCATTTCTTAGTTTTGGAAGCTGCTGGCACTGCACTTCCTGTATAATCAGATAAATTTATCCTTCTCAGGTTTCTGATGTGGTTGAACACTAGCTAGCTATAGTCCTATAGTTAAATTTTGACTTGTTTAGGAAATAAGAGGGTGTTCTGGATCTAAGAAGATGTTTTCAAAATTGTGATGCAAATTAGGATGGAAGCTGAGTTGGATATACATCTTCAAACTCATGTAGATGGTTGCATAGTAGAATGTTTTTTTTTGTTTTGTTTTTTTTATAAATACTTTATTTTTTTTCAAGTTACATCTCGGTCACAAACCCCTCCCTATTCCCCCTTCCTATCCCGCCCTTCCACCCTCTTCCCCCCAGAAGTTTCCCCTTTCAATCCAACAGATGGTTCCTTCTCTTATAACAGTAAGTATTATACAAAACAACAGATATAAATATGCCACATTTATGAGAGTTAAATGGCCCAGTATACCTTCCCAATGTCCAGTTTATACATATTTGGCCCCTGACTTTAACATTCTACTATCTAACCATCTCCATGTGTTTAAAGGTCTATATCTGACTCAACATTCATACTAACTTGCAACACACTTTTAAGAGTATCTTCTTAGATCTATAACACCCTCTTGATTCCTAAACAACTCAAAATTTAGCTATGAGACTCTAGCTGTCTATTCTTCAACCACCTCAGAGACCTGAGAGGGATAAATATATTTGCTTATATAGGAAGTGCAGGGCCTGCAGCTTCCAACACTAAGAAAGGACATACCAATGACTGCCTGGACAGTTCCCATTTTCTCTCCATACATTCCTGCATCAGTCTTCAGCCTTTGGGTCCTGTTTCTATGACAGACATTGATTGTAGAGCAGGGGTTATGAAGGACTTGCCTACACTGTCTTGGCAGAGTTAGGCTGTCGACTTCCCTGCTACCAAGTTTTGTCCTTTTTGGACAGCAGTCTGTCTGCAGTTGGTGCAAGGGGTTTTTTCATGCCAAGAGATAGGCTTGCCACTAATTCACCCATCTTACAGTGGAGGTTCTTCGATGCTTATCTTCTACTTGGAGTAGAATAGGGGGTGCTGTCAGGCGCTGATATGTCTCGATATCAAAAAAAAAGAAAGAAAATCTTGATTTAAGATAACATCTTTGAATGCCATATTCTGCAGATCTCTTGGGGTTTTTGAAGATGCCCTATCCATCTCTTGTATTTAGATAAGCAAATGTTGCTTGTCTCTTAGCAACTTGATTACTGGGTAGTTTAGAGAATATCTGTGATATTCTAACATAGTAGCTAACAAAGTGACATGTTTGCATGACTAGGAGTTTGTTTTACTTAACTATCTTAGACCGTTTTAGACGGTTGGTATCAAGAGGCCAGAGCTTCACATTTTATTTTTAAGTATCTCTAGGTATGATACCATTAGGAAGCATTACCTTTAATTTTGTATCAATATACAAAGATCTATTCAATTGTGGTTAAATATACTCTTAATTATGTATCAATATACAAAGATCAATGCCTATGTAGTCCAATACAATCTTAATATTACGTCCCTATACAAGGGTCAATACCATTGTGGCCAACTATAATCTTAATTTTGTATCAATATACAAAGATCAATACCGATGTAATCCAATACAATCTTATTTTTGCACATTACACAATGGTCAATACCACTTTAGCAAAATAGACTACTAATTTTGTATCAATATACAAAGGTATAAGGGCATATTCAATAATCTGCCCATTCTTCTTGGACCTTCCTGTGCTATGTCTATATCTCATTTTTCTCAAGCCTATGCACTCCTACATAGGAGAGGAAGAAGGATACAGAAAAGGAAAAGTAGGAAGTCCCTGGGGCTAACCTCCAAAACCCATTAAACAGGACCATTTATCAGCTTGTAATCTCTTCCCCTAAATATCGGAGTTTTCAGTTATCCTTCAAATAACCAAAAAGAAGGGAGGAGACACACCTTTCCCACCCTCTGGGCATGGGACGTCGCTCTCTTAAAGTGACTTCCTGCTGATTTGGGTCGTAGTAGACCTGTTTGGGGCCCGAACTCAAATGGAAAAAATGGTTAAAAATGTTAGTACACTCTTTTATGTTCAGTCCTTCTGTTCTCAGCTGTTTAGATGACCTAAGGGGTTTGTAGGCAGAAGCTGATCTTGCAGGCTTCAATGAGGTTCCTGCTGGGGCATTGTGTAGAGCTGAATGGTCCCAGCGACATTGGATTGCCATGGTGGTTGCAGGCCCCCGATGGAGACAGCTATTGAGGAAGTCTGCCAGGCAGAATCAACTGGGTCACTCGTCCTCCTTGGTGCCTGATTCTGCTCTCTGCTGAGGTTTCCGCTCTCCAGCCTTCCCCGGGCTCCCCTAATGGACGCTTCGATTCTCCTGGAAAGATAAGAACAGAGCCCTGCCCCAATCCTAACCCTGGGACAATTGCCCTCTTTTTTTTTTTCTTTTTTTTTTTAGGTGGGGGGAGCTAGGAAGTACTTCTCCTGAAGCAAATTTGGCCTTCCGACAACATACAAAGCGTTATCTTTCAATCTGGGTTAAAGAAGAAATCATTCTGTCACCTTGCAGCTAAACCAGCTCTGGTGTATATATTTTGAGATCCCAAAAGACAATCTGCCTGCATCGAGAAGGTCTTTTGTAAGTAATCTCCAAACCTAGGTCCCTCCAAATCCCATGTGTGTGTCTCTGAACTCTAATTATTGGAATCAGAGACCTGTGTTTCCCATCTGAAGGGATCAAAGATGTGTTCCACCACTCCTGGATCGAAGTCTTTCTTTATTTAGAGTTTGCCCAGCATCAGGCTGACCCTGAGCTCCGGGATCTGCCCGTTTCTGTTTCCAGTGTGCTGGGAGCTGGGACCAAGGGTGTACTCTTCTTGAATGGTGGGACCAAGAGTATGCACCCTCACCACCCCGCTCTGTATGACTCCAGAATACATAAGACCACCAACTCTACGGTGCTCTCCCCCCCCCCACTAAAGTCAAAGGCATGGGATACCACAATTCTCTTGTATTTTACATTAGTTCCACGTCTTCTCGACACCTGGAGGTCTGCAAAACCAGGCCGAATGGCTGTATCCTCTATTCTATTCACAGTGTTTCAGCCCTGCCACCTGCCTTTTTTTTTTTTTTTTTTTTAGTTAATAAATTTATTTGTTTGTTGCTTCAGGTTACATCCTTATTATATTGTCCTCTTTTCCCGCTTCCCAGCCCCACCCTCCCATGTTCTACCCCCTGACCCTTCTGTCTTGTTCCTCTGGGATGGAGTGTCCCTGCCTAACAGTCTCTCACCACAGATCAGGAGTCATCTGAAGGCCAAGAGCCTCTTCATTCTCCGGGGGCCTATGAGGCAGTACTGCCAGTGAAAGGTGTCTCCTTGCTACTGGGAGAATACTAAAAAAAAAAGACCAACAAACACACAAACCCACAAAAACAAAGAATATCCACAAAAAAACAGAGGAAAAAGAGAAGGGAAAAGGAAAAAGAAAAAAGATAAAATGAAGGAAAAAGAAAAAGATAAAAAAAAATTTATGTCCATGTTCCTTTTGGTGTGTTGGTTGTAGTACAGATATCTTGTACGATATAGTTAAAATCCTACTATAAGTGAATAGATGCCATGTGCATTTTTCTGAGACTGGGTTAGCTCACTCAGGATGAGCTCCTGTAGATCCATCCATTTGGTTGCAAATTGCATGATTTCATTTTTTTCTTATAACTGAGTAATATTCCATTGTATAGATGTACCAAAATTTTTTAATCCATTCTTCAGTTGAGGGACATCTGGGTTGTTTCCAATTTCTAGCTATTACAAATAAGGCTGCTATGAACATAGATGAGGAGACTTCCCTATGTCTCCCTGAGAGGTCCTTTGGGTGTATACACACAAGTGGTATGGCTGGGTCCTGAGGCAAGGTTATTTCTAGATTTCTAAGATATCGCCAGACAGACCTCCATAGTGGTTGCACAAGCCTGCACTCCCACCAGGAATGGAGTAGGTTCCCCTTTCTCCACACCCTCGCCAGCATGCGCTATCATTTGAGCTCTTTATCTTAGCATTCTAACAGGTGTTAGGTGGAATCTCAGGGTCGTCTTGAGTTGCATTTCTCTGATGATTAAGGATGTTGAACATTTCTTCAGGTGTCTCTCAGCCCTTAGGGATTCCTCCTTTGTGAATTCTCTATTTAGCTCCAACTCCCATTTTTTGATTGGATTATTTGGTTTCTTGGCTTTTAGTTTCTTGAGTTCTTTGTAGATTTTAGATAATAGCCCTCTATCAGATGTGGGGTTGGTGAAGATTTTCTCCCAGTCTGTTGGTTGCCGTTTTGTTTGAATGACAGTATCCTTTGCCTTACAGAAGCTTTTCAGTTTCATGAGGTCCCATTTATTGATTGTTGATCTCAGGTCCTGAGCTGTTGGATTTCTGTTCAGGAAGTTGTCACCTGTGCCAATGAGTTCGAGGGTTTCTCCTACTTTTTCTTCTAGTGTCTTTAGTGTGGCCGGCCTTATGTTAAGGTCTTTGATCCACTTGGAATTGAGTTTTGTACAAGGTGATAGATATGGGTCTAATTTCATTCTTTTGCAAGTGGACATCCAGTTGGACCAGCACCATTTGTTGAAGATGCTGTCCTTCTTCCATTGTGCCGTTTTGGCTTCTTTGTCAAAGATTAGTTGGCCATAGGTGTGTGGGTCCATGTTTGGGTCTTCAATTCGATTCAATTGATCCACTGGTTTGTTTCTATACCAGTACCATGCTGTTTTTATTACTGTTGCTCTGTAGTACAGCTTGAAATCTGGGATGGTGATACCTCCAGATGTTTTTTCATTGTACAGGATTGATTTAGCTATTCTGGGCTTTTTGTTGTTCCATATGAAGTTGAGAATAGCTTTTTCCAGGTCTATAAAGAATTGTGTTGGTATTTTGATAGGAATTGCATTAAATCTATATATTGCTTTTGGTAGGATAGCCATTTTTATTATGTTGATCTTACCTATCCATGAGCATGGGAGATCTTTCCATCTTCTAAAGGCCTCTTCCATTTCTTTCTTCAGGGGCTTGAAGTTCTTGTTATATAGGTCCTTTACATGCTTGGTTAGGGTTACCCCCAGGTATTTTATGTTGTTTGTGGCTATTGTGAAGGGGGTTGTTTCCCTTATTTCTTTCTCGGTATATTTGTTTGTTGTATAAAGAAGGGCTTCTGATTTTTTTGAGTTAATTTTGTATCCAGCCACATTGCTGAAGTTGTTTATCAGCTGTAAGAGTTCTTTGGTGGAGTTTTTGGGGTCGCTTATGTATACTAACATATCATCTGCGAATAGGGATAATTTGACTTCTTCATTTCCAATTTTTATCCCTTTGATCTCCTTTAGTTGTCTTATTGCTCTAGCAAGGACTTCAAGTACTATATTGAAGAGATATGGTGAAAGTGGACATCCTTGTCTTGTCCCTGAGTTTAGAGGAAATGCTTCAAGCTTCTCTCCATTTAATTTGATGTTGGCTACCAGATTGCTGTATATTGCCTTTATTATTTCTAGGTATGGTCCTTGTATGCCCGTTCTCTCCAGAACTTTTAGCATAAAGGGGTGTTGGATTTTGTCAAATGCTTTTTCTGCATCTAGCAAGATTATCATGTGGTTTTTTCCTTTCATCTTGTTTATGTGGTGAATTACATTGATAGACTTTTGTATATTGAACCATCCCTGCATTCCAGGGATGAAGCCTACTTGATCATGGTGTATGATACTTTTGATGTGTTCTTGAATTCGGTTTGCTAGTATTTTATTAAGTATTTTTGCATCTATGTTCATGAGGGAGATTGGTCTGAAGTTCTCTTTCTTTGTTGGGTCTTTGTGTGTTTTAGGAATCAGAATGACAGTGGCCTCATAGAATGAGTTTGGCAGTGTTCTTTCTGTTTCTATGTGGTGGAAGAGTTTGAAAAGTAATGGTGTTAGTTCCTCTTTGAAGGTCCTGTAGAATTCCGTGCTAAAGCCATCTGGCCCTGGGCTTCTTTTGGTTGGGAGATTATTAATGACTGTTTCTATTTCCTTGGGTGTTATTGGGCTGTTTAAGCTGTTAATCTGATTTTGATTTAGTTTTGGTAGGTGGAATTTATTGAGGAAATTGTCCATTTTGCTTAGGTTTTCAAATTTAGTGGAATATAGATTTTTAAAGTAATGCCCGAATATTTTCTGGATCTCCTCAATGTCTGTTGTTATTTCTCCCTTTTCATTTCTGATTTTGTTGATTTGTGTTCTTTCCCTTTGCCTTTTAGTAAATTTGGCTAGGGGTCTGTCTATTTTGTTGATTTTCTCAAAGAACCAACTCTTGGTTTCATTGATTCTTTGTATAGTTCTTTTTTATTCTAAGTTGTTGATTTCAGCCCTAAGTTGATGATTTCCTGCCTTCTGCTCTTCTTGGGAGTGTTTGTTTCTTTTTTTTCCAATTCACCCAGCTTAGCTGTTAGTTCACTAACATGAGCTGTCACTATTTTCTTTTTGAAAGCACTTAGTGCTATGAACTTTCCTTGTAGCACAGCTTTCAATGTATCCCATAGGTTTCGGTATGTTGTGTCTTCATTGTCATTGGATTTTAAGAAGTCTATGCTTTCCTTCTTTATTTCTTCCCTGACCCAGTGGTCATCCAGTAAGGAGCTGTTCAATTTCCATGTGTGTGTAGGCTTTCTGTTGATTCTTTTGCTGTTGAAGACCAGCTTTATTCCGTGGTGTCTGATAAGATACAAGGTGTTATTTCAATTTTCTTGTATCTATTGAGACTATCCTTGTGACCAACTATGTGGTAGATTTTGGAGAAGGTTCTGTGGGGTGCTGAGAAAAAGGTGTATTCCTTTGTGTTTGGGTGAAACGTTCTGTAGATATCTGTTAGGTCCATTTGTTTCATGATCTCTGTTAGACTCAATATTTCTCTGTTTGTCTTCTGTCTTGATGATCTGTCCATTGTTGTGAGTGGGGTGTTGAAGTCTCCCACCACTAATGTGTTGTGATCGACGTGCGCTTTAAGTTTTAGAAGTGTTTCTTTTACGAAAGTAGGTGCCTTTGTATTTGGAGCATAGATGTTCAGTATTGAGATTTCCTCTTGATGAATATTCCCTTTAATGAGTATATATTGCCCTTTGTCTTTCTTCATTAACTTCAGTTGGAAGTCTGTTTTGTTTGATATTAGGATGGCTACTCCAGCTTGCTTCCTGGGTCCATTTGCTTGGAAAACCTTTTCCCAGCCCTTTACTCTGAGGCAGTGTCTATCTTTTGTAGTTAGATGTGTCTGTTGTATACAGCATAAGGAAGGGTCTTGCTTGCGGATCCACTCTGTAAACCTATGTCTTTTTATTGGGGAGTTGAGTCCATTGATGTTGATGGATATTAGTGACCTGGGGTTGTTATTTCCCATTAGTTTGGTATAGGTGGTGGTCCTGTGCCTCTTTTGGTTTAGTTGCTGATGGGTTTTCTATTCCCTTTGTTTTCTTGGGTGGAGTTTTCTTCTCTGGGTTGGGATTTTCCTTCTAGGATTTTCTGTAGGGCTGGGTTTGTGGGTAGATATTGTTTAAATTTGATTTTGTCATTTAATATCTTGTTTTCTCCATCTATTTTGATAGAGAGTTTTGCTGGGTAAAGTAGTCTGGCTAGGCACCTATGATCTCTCAGGACTTGTAGTATATCTGACCAGTCCCTTCTAGCTTTTAAAGTTTCTGAGGAGAATTCAGGTGTAATTCTGATGGGTCTGCCATTGTATGTGACTTGACCTTTTTCTCTTACAGCTTTTAATATTCTTTCTTTGTTCTGTACATTTGGAGTTTCAATTATTATGTGGCGAGAGGAGTTTCTTTTCTGGTCTAATCTGTTTGGTGTTCTGTAAGCCTCTTGGATTTTTATTGGCATCTCTTTTTTCAGGTTTGGGAAGTTTTCCTCTATGATTTTGTTGAAGATATTTCCTGGACCTTGGAGTCGGGAGTTCTCTCTTTCCTCTATACCTATAATTCTTAGGTTCTGTCTTTTCATTGAGTCCTTGATTTCTTGGATGTTGTGGGTGAGAGATTTTTTACCCTTCTCATTTTCTTTGGATGTTGTACTGATTTCTTCCACTGAATCTTCCATGCCTGAGATCCTGTCTTCCATCTCTTTCATCCTATTGTTGATACTCACATCCGTAGTTCCTGTTCTCTTCCCTTGGTTCTCCACTTCCTCTTTTAACTCTGACTGTGTTTTCTTTATTGTTTCTATTTCTATTTTCATGTCTTGTATGGTTTTGTTCGTTTTGTACATTTCCTTCTCCAGCTTGTTTGTTTTTGTATGAAAATATTTCATAGCCTTGTCCTTTTCCTGTTCAAGCTCTGTCACCTTGGCTTGGAGCTCTTTAATGGTGTTGTTCCTTGTTATGAGTTGTAGAATTGTGGCTTCTTTGAATTCCTTCATAGATTTAAGTTCTTCTTGCAGGGACTCTATCAGTTTCCATAATGCAGAATTGTCAACGTTTTCATGTGATTCTTTTGTTGTGAGGTCATCCGAATTGGATGAGCTAGGATAATTCTGCTTTGTTGGCGTCATATTTCCTTGATTTCTATTTTTTTTTTTTTTGACCTTTGGCCATTGGGTGTGTTTAGCTGTCTGTTCTTGTCATTTTCTGTGCTTGGATCCACAGTGGATGCTTTGGTGCAGGGGACGAGTTATTTGGCTATCTGTTGTTGCTTACAGGGGGATTTCAGGGTCACTGTGGTTTTAATCGTCTGAGGCACTGTGAGCTGGTGCAGCCTAATCCCAGGTTGTGAGTAATGGACTGGAATTGTTTCACTGCTCCCAATTCAGACTTCTCTATGTTGCACTCTGAGTTATCAGCCTGTAATGGTTCTGATGGTATGCACCTGTTTGCCCAGGCACAGATTCTGTGGGCTTTGTTTGTCATCACGGAGGCTAACAGGGTCTGGCTCCACACCTATTATGTCTGTATTTTCCAGAATACAGCTATGGTCCCGATTTCTGGTTTCTCACTAGGCTTCTCACCACAGGCCTGGCTTCTGAGTCTGATTCCCTCCCTGTGTGCGTAGCTGCGGCTCTCCCTCCCTGGCTGCTCGGCCATGGGTGCACAGTGCCCCGGATCCCCCGGCCACCTGAGTGGACCTCTCGCCCCAGCAGCTCAGCCGTGGGTGCGCGGATCCCTGGCCCAGCCCACGCCTGACTCTCTCCCCAGTTGTCCTGCCGTGGGTTCGCGGGGATTTGGCCCTGCCAGCCAGGCTCACTCCCCAGCTGCGCTGCCTTGAGTGCGCGGGATTCGGCCTCTCCCGCCCGCCTTTGTGTTCCTGGTTTCCGCGCTCTGTCTGAACCTCCCGCCCTCCGCTTCATGAGCGGCTGCGGACCACCCGCTGAGCCCCCTGTTTGTTCCTTGCTAAAACTTCCACTATCTTGCAAAATTTTTTAAGTGAGTATAAGTTCTACCTGAGGCGTGGGGAGTCCAATAGGCTAGTGAACTAATGCCAAGTGGCCTCTGATCCTGCCTGCTGTGTGTTGGGATCGATCTTACCAGGCGCCTCTCCAAATGGGAGTTCCCGAATCCCGGGTTTAGTTGCTTCCGTGTCTGCGAGAGATGGGTGAGAGCCTTGCCCTGGGACTTTTAACAGTCCCTTGGGAGCTGTGAGTGTTCCCAGGGGGGTCTAGCCCCTCCGGTTTTTGCACAGTGCCCAATAACTCTGTGTTTTTTATGGCTCTTTTTTCCCCACATTCAAAATGCGTCAGTGTAGGTTGCCGCCATCTTCCTTCCCCCTAGAATGTTAAAGTCAATTGCCAAATACATATGGATTGGACATTGGCAATGAATGCTAAGCCTTCTAATTATCATAATTGTGGCCTCTCTATTTTGTTATTTTTTATTATATTTGTTGTTATAAGATAAAGAGCCATTTGTTGGACTGAAAGTTGGAGCTGTTGGGAGAAAAAGATATACTTTAAACTTTAAGAAAAAAGGAAGCAGATGGGGGGTTGAGGGGGAAGAGGGTGGGAGGGTGGGATGAGAGGGGGGAGTAGGGAGGTGATTTTGTTTGAGATGTAACTTGAGTAAATAAAAATGTTGAAAAAAAAGATTCAAAGGAGTGCACCTGGAAACCAAACTATATCTGGGAAATCCCTCAGATGGCCAAAATGCTATCTGTTTGCTTCCTCCAGATAATTTATGTGTGGAATTCTAGGAACTCTTCAGAGGATATATAAATCCCAGAGGTTCAAAAGGGGTGCCAGCTGCTGGCACCAGCTGCCTCTGCTGCTGCTGCCCCTCCTACTCCTGCTGCTGTTTGCTGTTTGCTAGATTGCTGGTTGCTATTCAGAAAAATCCTGACAACAAAGATCAAAATTGACCCAAGGAACTCGGTCATCAGGAAGTAGTCTAATGATATTGATACCCACTTTTCCCTTAAACTTTCTCTCCTACCTAGTATTGGGAGGGTGGAAGAGAGGAATAAGGGTAGAGTAGAGAGATAGAAAATAGAACCCAATAAAGTAGACAAAAGTCTGGCTACACCAACCCAAAGAGGTTAACTACACCCATGAAAACACAGGAAATAAATAATCACCATAAAACGCAAAAGAAGAGAAGCACACACAGAGAGAGAGAGACATGAATACAAAAACACACATACACTACCACCACCAACAACAACAACAAAAAAATAACAGGAATTAACAGTAATTGGTGTTTAATATCTCTCAATATCAATGGACTCAATTCTACACTAAAAAGACACAAGCAAACAGAATGTATGTAGAAGCAAGATCCACCCTTCTGCTGCATATAAGAAACACACCTGAATATCAAAGATAGATATTACTTCTGAGTATGTGTTTGAAAAAGTTTTTCCAAGCAAGTGAACCAAAGAAGAAAGCTGGTATAGTCATTCACAAAATTGTCTTCTAATCAAAATAAATCAAAAGATATGGGGAAGCACATTTCATACTTATCAAAGGAAAAAAAAAATCCACCAAGATGGCATCTCAATTCTGAATATTTATGTCCCAAATGCAAGGATAATCACATTTGTTAAAAAAATACTAAATCATGCATCAACCCTCAAACAATAATAGTTGGAGACTTCAATACCTCACTCTCACTAATGGACAGGGCATCCAGACAAAAACAGAGCAGACATAATGAAGCAGACATAATGAAGCTAACGGCTATTATAGCTCCAATAGACCTAACAGATATCTATAAAACATTTCACCCAAACACAAAACAATATACCTTCTTCTCAGTACATCAGGGAACTATACCCAAAATTGTTGACAAACTTAGTCACAAAACAAGTCTCAACAGATACAAGAAAATTTAAATAACTCCCTGTTTCTTATCAGACCATCACAGATTAAAGCTGGATTTCATCAAAAAATAGGAACAACAGAAAGTCTACAAGGTAAATGGACAACATATGCAGACTCATGGTACAGAATGAAAGCAATGCTAATAGTAAAGTTCATAGAACTGAGTGCCCTCATACAGAAATTAGAGCGATTTCATAGCAACTTAAAACTACATCCTGAAAGCTCTAGAACAAAAATTAGCAAACACACCAAGGGGACTAGACAACAGCAAATGATCAAATTTAGGACTGAAATAAATAAAATAGAAACAAAGAGAACAATACAAAGAATCAATGAAACAACGGGTTGGTTCCTTGAGAATATTAACAAGAAAGACAAACCCTTATCAAAGCTAAGTAAAAGGCAGAGAGAGAGAATATACAAATTAACAAAATCAGAAAGAAAAAGGGGGACACTGTCGCGTCCCTCTCGACCAGCAAGAACGACGCAACTCGCAAAAGCTCTTCTCAAGCAGTTTATTCAGGTCCCTTGAAAACAGTCTTCCGAATCCTTGCTTGTGTCTCTGCTTGTCTGCTTGTGTCTCTGCTTCTCCTCTCCCAAGCCCTTATATGCCTACTCAAACCCAATCAGATCATGCCACCTAGCGATCCAAGATAGGCTCACAAAAGGAGGAAGCACACCAGGCTAGGCAGCTGCTACCAACTAAGGCTTGTTTACAGCTAAGCTTGAGCTTTCTGGCATCAAGCCAGGCACCATCTTAGGGTTGCGGCTCACCACAGATCCCCCTTTTTGTTTTAAAACGCAACAGGCAAGGGTAGAGGTCTGATCTCTGATATGCATGTAAAGGACATTGTAATGACCCCACGCCCAGTAGCCAACCAGGCTGGTGCCATACCCGTCCGGGATCTTTTTCTCAGAGATGGGAAACTAGGATACCAACCCATATGCAATCAAACATGCCCTTCTTGAAGTCGCTAGAAGCTGACCCCAAGTGCAGTGCTTAGCCTCACATCCTGAGCGTGATGATAGCTTAGTCCTTTAGGACAGTCAACCAAGCTTGTGGCTGTCTAGCCTCCAAGGCAGCAAAGGCTTGCACCAGCATGGCATTACTTCTCCTCTGTGAAATCCTCATCTTACAGATACACCATAGGGCAATGAAACTGACTAGGAAGAGCATGCCTCCTAGGGCACCCATTCCCGCCCATTCCTTCAGATGATTCATGGCTCGGAGGATCCATGTTGACAGTCCTTCAGCAACAGAGACAACAACCCGGGTGGAATTCACATGCATGATGGCAGTTCTCAGATTCTGTATCAGCTTATCAAACTCGCCAGACCAATTTCCTGTAAGATACTGAGAGAGTTGCTTAGACAAATTTGTAGCTACAGTATAATTTTGATATGGCACAGAGGTCACACACAAACCAGTCATTTTCCACTCACAGCCAATCTGGGCCACCTGCCACAATCAACCAAGGCTGTGGCTACATTGGCTGACAAATTATTCAAGGCAGCTGCAGTCTGTACCATAGAATGCATAGCAATGGCAGCTGTGGTAGCCCCTACAGCAGCAAGACTAACAGCATTTTTCTATTCACTACCAATTCTAACAGAGGACGCTGTTCCAAATCAAGGGCCACATAAGCCATATCTAAGCCAGAGGACCCAAACCCCTTTTCCCCTCTTTCTTTATCTATTGTTTGAGTCCCCATTTGAGGGGTCAATACGAGTCTGGTGGTGGAGCAGAGGTCCAATCCTGTTGAGCCCTGAATGGCTCTCCGCATTGTGT
This sequence comes from Lophiomys imhausi, assembly GCA_907164525.1. NCBI lineage: Eukaryota > Metazoa > Chordata > Mammalia > Rodentia > Muridae > Lophiomys > Lophiomys imhausi. The sequence goes on along the minus strand of CAJQZJ010032660.1, from coordinate 2,851,833 downwards.
GGGAGATCTCAGAGTTGGCCACCTCTCTTCCTGAGGGTCTTCCATTGCCTCATATATTTGAGGGCCCTGAAGGCGGGGACCCCTCTGTCCGTTTTTTGGATGAGTTCTTCCATTACCTTGTGTTAAAGGCTGACCAATAATATCCTTAACAGATCTACATTCATTTGCCCAATAATCTCCCTTCTTGCACTTGCACTTGGGGCAAAGACCAGGCTGCTTAGGGTGGTTCCCACTTCCTGTTTCATTCTGTCTTCCTTTCTGGGGGCATTGCCTTTTAAGGTGCCCTATCTTTCCACAACGGTAACAGGCGCCATTACTTCCTTTTTTTGTGTGTGTAATATGCACAACAGCAGCTGCAAGACCTGCATTAGTCAAAGGACCCCCCACCTCTCTACACACTTTCATCCAGGCTTCCAACCCCTTGTTCTTATAAGGGGTGATAGCTGCTTTACATTCCTTTGTACATTGCTCATACACAAGTTGTTTAATTAAAGGCATTGCCAAATCAGGGTCTCCAAATACCCTTCCAGCGGCTTCAACCATTCTAGCCATGAAGTCTGAGAAAGGCTCCAGGGGACCCTGAATAATCTTAGTCAGATAGCCATTCATTTCCCCTTTGTTAGACAATGATTTCCAAGCTCTGGTTGCGATTAAATTGATTTGCTCAAACACCTGAGCCGGATACCCAGTTTGTTGTTGAGCAAATCCACCTTGCCCAAGAAGCATGTCCACATCCCAGGCTGGGTTTCCTGCTGCACGATTAGCAGCAGCTTGTTCATTAGCAAACTCAATCAAGAAAGCCTTCCAATCTAAATACTGCCCAGAGGACAGGCAGGCACGTGCCAAGCTCATCCAATCACTCGGGGTCATACAATAATGATGAAGAGCTTCCACCTGAGCTACAGTGAAAGCAGCATTAATCCCATAAGTGCAGACAGACTCAGCAAGTGCTTTAATTACCTTAAAATCAAGGGGTTCATGATAACAATTTCCCCCTCCATCCTGAAAGACAGGGTAGTACAGCTCGTGTCTCACTTCCCTCCAGACATTTGGACAGAATGACCGCCCACTAGGACCACTCGGAGGGGAAGTCTCATCATATGAAGGCGGCGCCAGCACAGGTGGCCCCGGACCTGAGGGCTCTATCCGGGTGCAGTCAGAACTCTTCCTCAAAGATGACTTCTCCATTTTCTTTGTTAACATTTTAAGTTCCTCTTTAGACTCTGAGCTATCCTCTTCCAAAGTATCTTTCCCAGATTTGACCAAGCGCTCCTCTTTTAACTGCTCTAATGCCTCTTGTCCCTTTTCCACAGCCTTGCAATATCTCTGATCTCCTAAACAACTACGAACAAGTCTCCAAATAGGCCGTGCTCCTCCCTGCAATGTACCTTGCTCCCAGGCAAAATCTAGATCTCTCCCAAGCTTATCCCAGCAACTGATAAAGGCCAGCAAGGCCAGCATTCGCTCCTTCTGTGAGGCACTCTCTGCTTTCCTCACCTTGCTCTGCCAGTTGTGTCTTCTACTCGTCCGAATCCCGGAACTTTATTGCTCCCTCTGGAGACCTTATTGCCTCTTTACCGAGGTCCTTATTGCTCCCTCCAGAGACCTTATACTTCGCAACTTCCCACGAAACTTTACCTTTAGTTCGCAACTTCCCGCGAAACTTTACCTTTAGTTCGCAATTTCCGTGAAACTTTATTGTCCCAATTTATCCCGGGAACTTACCAATGCACTGCCCCTGACTGCAAGAGTTCTGAGTCTTTTCTGGTTCCCCGAATGGGCCACCACTTGTCACGTCCCTGTCGACCAGCAAGAACGACGTAACTCGCAAAAGCTCTTCTCAAGCAGTTTATTCAGGTCCCTTGAAAACAGTCTTCCGAATCCTTGCTTGTGTCTCTGCTTGTCTGCTTGTGTCTCTGCTTCTCCTCCCCCAAGCCCTTATATGCCTACTCAAACCCAATCAGATCATGCCACCTAGCAATCCAAGATAGGCTCACAAAAGGAGGAAGCACACCGGGCTAGGCAGCTGCTACCAACTAAGGCTTGTTTACAGCTAAGCTTGAGCTTTCTGGCATCAAGCCAGGCGCCATCTTAGGGTTGTGGCTCACCACAGGACACAACAACAAACAAGGAGAAAATCCAATGAATCATTAAGTCATATTTTAAAAACCTATACTCCACAAAATTGGAAAATCTAAAAGAAATGGACAATTTTCTTGATAGATACCATTTTTAAAAAGTTAAATCAAGATCATATAAACAAGTTAAATGGATCTGTAACCCTTAAGAAAATAAAAGCAGTCATTAAAATCATCCAACCAAAAAAACCCCAGGGCCATACAGTTTGAGTACACAATTCTACCAGACTTTAAAAGTAGAGATAATGCCAATACACCTCAAATTATTCCATAAAATAAAAATAGAATGAACATTGAAAAAGAATTCCATAAGTCCACAGTCACCCTGATATATAAACCACACAATGATTCAACAAAGAAAGAGAACTAAAGACCAATTTCCCTCATAAAAATTGATGCAAAGATACTCAGTAAAATATTCAATAAATTGAATCCAAGAACACATCAAAAAGTTCATCCACCTTTATCAACTAGGCTTAATACCAGAGATGCAGAAATGGCTCAACATACAAAAATTTGTCAATGTAATAATCTACCACACAAAGTGAAAGAAAAATAAGCAACACAGTTATCTCATTAGAGATAGAAAAGGCCTTTGATAATAACCAACACCTCTTCCTAATAAAAGTCTGGAAAGATTAGGAATATATAGGACATGCCTAAACATAATAAAAGCAATGAACAGCAAACCTGTAGCCAATGTCAAATTAAACAGAAAGTCAAAGCAATCCCACTAAAATCAAGAATAAGGCAAGTCTGTCTATTCTCTCCATATCTATTCAATATATCACTTGAAGTTCTAGCTAAAGCAATATGACAACTAAAGAAGATCAAGGGGATAAAACTGGAAAGGAAAAAAAATCATCATTCTTTGCAAATGATACAATAGCATACATGAGTAACCCAAAATACTCTACCAGTTAACTCCTACAGCTGATAAATACTTTGAGTGAAGTGATTAGACACAAGATTAACTCAAAAAATCAGTGGATAAAAGGGTTGAGAAAGAAATAAGTAAAACAACACCCTTTACCATAGCTGCAAGTAATATAAAATATCTTGGGGTAACCTAATCAAGCAAGTGAAAGACCCATATGACAAAAAATGTCAAATCTTTGAAGAAAGAAATTGAAGATATCAGAAAATGAAAAGATCTCCATGCCCATGGATTGTCAGAATTAGCAAAGTAAAAATGGTCATCTTACAGAGAACAGTCTAGATTTAATGGAATTCCTACCAAAATTCTTTAGAGAACTTGAAAGAACAATACTCAGTTTCATGTTGAAAAACAAAACAAAACAAAAAATCCTGTTCAATAAAAAACTTCTGGAGGTATCACCATCCCTGATTTCAAACTATAGTACAAAGAAAGCTATAGTAATAAAAACCACATTCACATAAAAACATACAAGTTGATCAATGGAATCAAATCAAAGACCCAGATGTAAATCCACATACCTATGGACCCCTGATTTTTTTTTTTTATAAAGAAGTCAGAAATATACAACAGAAGAAAGAGAGCTTCTTCAACAAATGGTGCTGGTCAAACTGGATGGATGCATGCAGAAGAATGCAAATAGATACATATCTATCACCATGCACAAAACTCATGTCCAAGTGGGTCAAAGGCTTCAACATAAAGCCAGATATTCTGAACCTGATAGAAGAGAAAGTATTGAATAGCCTTGAATGTTTTAACACAGGAGAAAACATACTGAATAGAACACCAATAGCACAGACATTATTATCAATAATTAAGAAATGGAATGTCATGAAGCTCAAAAGCTTCTATAAGGCAAAGGACACAATCAATAAGACAAAATGTCAGGCTTCAGAATGGGAAAAGGTTTTCACCAACTCCACATATGACAGAAGACTAATATCCAAAATATATGAAGGACTTAAGTAAATAAACATCAGCAAACCAAATAATACATTTTAAAAACTGGGATATAGGTCCAAATAGAGGAATCTCAAGTGGCTGGGAAACACTTAGCCACTCAATATCCTTAGCCATCAGGGAAATACAAATCAGAATTACTTTGAGATTCCATCTTACACCAATCAGAATGACTAAGATCAAAAACTCAAGTGACAGCACATGCTGGCAAGAATGTATAACAAGGGGAGCACTCTTAATCTTAATGACTAAAATACTCTAATATCTATCTAATATATCTAATATCTATAAAAACTATAAAATCTATAAACACTAATATAATCTAATATATCTAATATCTATAAAAACTATAAAATCTATAAACACTGTTGTGTTTGTTTTTTATAGATATCTAATATCTATAAAAAACAAACACAACAGTAACTTAAGTTTTTTAAAAGAATATTAATTCTCTCAGGTTAATTATTTTGGTGTGGAGCCATATGGGTGGCTGGTTTCCAACAAGTCTTTCAGTCTTAAAGTCTGTGATTCTCATTCGTCAGATCTTAATGCCACTTTATAAATTTAATCTGTTTCAACCATTGATGTGGGGCAGCCTTTTATTCAGCCAAGAATTGCCTCTGCAGTCCTAGGGCCCAATTATTTACAAGATTAAAAGTTCCAAATCGCCCGCTCACCATTCTGATGTTCTCAGGTTCCGAGAGGAGAATTCTTTGTTCTAGCATTCTGGAGCTCCTGGGAGGGTCTGCCTTTACTTTCTCCACTAGCACGGACTCCAAGCAGATCAAGGAAAGATGGTGATGTGCAGTGGAGCATGATCTCTCAGCATGTGTTGGTAGAAGAAGACAAGGATGAAGGCAGGGCTGAGGATGAGTGGGCTTCCGATTTAAATCCCTTGTGTTGTAAGGTGTCCTAATAATCTCGGCTGTGAATTCTGCCATTTCATTGCCATAGTCCCTTGGCAGTCTTTACAAGGCACACCTCAACAACAGTGCATCTTGTGGTCCCATGATCAATGAATCATCTTTTCTTGGCTGGCTTTCAAGGCCCTTCAATGGTAATCATGTCTGGATGTAATTGGTCCTGCACATATCTTTTATCTGAAATACCAAGTTTCTGCTAATCCATGATCCCTATGCTGCTAGATGCTACACTAACTTCACTAACCCTACCACTGACAGAAACTTAAAATAACCTAGGTGTCCCTCGATTGAAGAATGGATAAAGAAAATGTAGTATGTTTACACAATGAAGTATTACTCAAGTATTAAGAAAAGAAACATGAAATTTGCAGGCAAATGTATGGAAATAGAAAAAATTCATTCTTAATGAGGTAACCCAGACTCAGAAAAACAAACATGGCATGCACTCTCTTAAAATTGATATGAACTGTAAAGTAAAGAATAATCATGCTATAATCCATACACCAAAGATTCAAAGTAACAAAAGGAAGTAACCTGAGAAGCAGAAACAGAATAGATATCATGGGTGCTCTTGGGGCAGATGGGGACAAGAACAGAAGGTATCAGGTGGAGGTAAGATAGAGGGAGAGAATATTGGGAGAGACAACTGGAATTGGAGTGGGCATTTAGGGGGCAAGGTAGAAACCAACTTCAATGGAAACTCCCAGAACTCTATGAGGGTGACTCTAAATAAGACTCCTAATAATGAGGAATAAGTGCAGGAGGAACAAAGCCTGCCATTGAGCAACAGGTCCATGTTTGTCTAAAAGTTTTTATTAGAACCAGCCTGAAACTGGCCAGCTAGCCCAGATGTTGACAACAGTAAGTAGACAATGGAGGATGAACCACTTTTCTATCACTCTCACATTTTTTTTTTTTTTTTTGCTTGAAACAGGGTCTCTAGGTCTGAACTTAGAGATAATTGTTCCAGTTAAACTATTTAGGTAGCAAATCCCTAGCACTGGTGTTATACACTTATACCACTTGTGCCCAGTTTTTATGTAGGTGCTGGGGAATCCAAACTCAGGTCTTCATGCTTGCATAAGAAGCACTTTTCTCAGATCTTCATCAACCTCACATCTATCAGAGGGATAATATCCAAAATGTGTAAAGAACTCAAGAAACTAAACACCAACAAATCAAATAGTTCAATCAAAAAATGGTGTACAGAGCTAATCCAAGAATTCACAAAAGAGGAATCTCTAAAGACCAAGAGGCACTTAAAGAAATGCTCAACATCCTTGGTCATCAGGGAAATGAAACTCAAAATGAGTTTGAGATTCCATGCCACACACATCAGAATGACTAAGATCAAAAACTGAAAAGATAGCACATGCTGGTGAGGATGTGGAGAAAGAGGAACACTCCTCCATTGCTGGTGGGCATGCAAACTTGTACAATAACTTTGGAAATCAATCTTACAATATTTTAAAAAATTGGGAATAGTTCTACCTCAAGATTCAGCCATACTACTCCTGGGCATATATCCAAAAGATTCTCAACTATACCACAAGGACATTGATTCAACAATGTACATAGTAGCTTTATTTGTAATAGCCAGAAACTGGAAACAACCCAGAGGTCCTTCAACTGAAGAATGGATACAAAAAAACTGGTACAATTACACAATGGAATGCTACACAGCTATTAGAAACAATGAAATCAGGTAATTTACAGTCAAATGGATAGAATTAGAAAAGATCATCCTAAGTAAGCTGATTCAGACCCAGAAAGATATATATGGTATGTTCTCTCTTATAAGTGGATATTAACCATATAGCACAGGACAACCATCATACAACCCACATACCCAAATACAGGAACCCAGCATAACTATCCTACAAAAATTTCCACCCATCAACAAGTCATGGACCCTGTTGCATGTTAGTGGAACACCATACGCTAGATGGAGTGCCATATCAAATCCCAGTCCAAGAGGAAGCTCTTGGCCCTTGTGTGATTGATGAGCAGAGGGAGTTTAATATGTGGGGGCCCACCTCATCTGAGGAGAAGGAGAGGAGAGAGACAAGAAAGAAGGATGGAGGGAGGGAAAAAGAGAGGGAGCAGGAAGGAGGACAGAGGGGACTGTGATGGAGATGTAACTTGAAAAAAATGAATTAATTTTAAAAAATGGTTAACTAAGAATAAAAAATAATATTTTCAAATGATAATTTACCAAAGACATATTTGCCTTAATGGCATGAAACGACAAATAATCTTAATTTCATGTTAGACTGTAGGTTCCCACATAGGTCACCCCCTCTTGGATATCAGCTTGCAAATTTTCTTCGTATATGCAAAGGATATTTATGTTGTTTGGTATTACAAATGCACTTAAGAGATTTAAAATGTTGTGAGTAAATTAAGGATTACTACAGTTCAAACTTGTTTTTCAAATCTCTAAGAGTTGAAGTAATTTGGAGGTAAGATAAAATATTTGAGAAGGGTGGTGTTAGCCTATGCCTGTAATTCCAGCAGAGACAGGACTATCACTGTAGAGTTAGTTATCTTTTAAATTCTAGAATTACAATAAACAGTGTGAAGATAGTCCACACCTTTAATCCCAACACTTGAGAGGCATACACCTTTAATCCCAACACACTGGAGACAGAAACATGTAGATCTCTGAGTTCAAGTCCAGCCTGACACAGAGCAAATTCCAAATAGAGAAAAACTTAGATCCAGGAATGGTGGTTCACACCTTTAATTCCAACAATTGGGAGACACAGGCCTTTGATCCCAACACTTGGGTGGCAGAAGCAGGCACATAGGATTTACAATGATTTAAGTTTAAAAGCTACTTGCAAAGGGCAAGCTGAAATTCAAAGTGAATTTCCTTTGTGTTTATATTTAATTACAAAATTTCAAAAGAATTCTTTTATGATCTCAATTGAAAGATAATACTTTTTATATTGTCAAAAAAGTCAACTTCCTCTAGGAAAGATATTACCTGCCAAAAAAGGAATAGCTCAGAATTTGGATTAGAACAGGTTTTGTTCTTATCTTTCCAGGAGATTAAAAGCATTCAACTAAGGAGTCTAGGGAGAACTAGACAACTGAAACTTCTGAAGAAAAGGGACCAGACACCAGAGAAGACAAGGCAAGTAGAGCAGATGATCCAGTCTCAAAGAATGCCTCAATAGCTGTTTCCTCAAAAATCTACATCCAGAACAACTTCAAAACAGCTAGCTAAGATGGTCTATCCTCAGGGACTACTCCAGCCAGGACTTCAGTAGAGCCGTGAACTTTCCCTCCCAAAGTTCAGCTTCTGACTACAAACTTCTCAGGACATTTAAATTGCTGAGCACAAAAAGACTGGGCAACAAGTGTTACTATTAACTTGCTTAACCATGTTTCCATTCTTATTTGGACCCCCAAACAGGTTCTTGCATTCCACATTAGCAGGAAGCAATTTTAAAAGAGTGACACCCCATTCCCAGAAGGTGGGCTGGGTGATTTTTTTTTTTGATCATTTTAATGGCTATAGATATTTGTTGTCATTTAGGGGGGTTGGTTACAAATTGTTAAATGGTCTTGTTAAACAAGATTTAGGAGGTTAGACCAAGGGATTTCTCTCTTTTAATTTTCTCTATCCTTCTTTCTCTCTTATGTAGGGGTAAAAGACTTGAAAAGTTAAAAAGGGGGTATAGACACGACATAGGAATGATGAAGAAAAAGATTATTGAATCTACTCATATCTTTGTTTGATACAACATTAAGGTTATATTTGGCTACATTGGTATAGAACTTTGTATATTGATTCAAAATTAAGGCTAATTCTTTTAAGATATTTTTCCTTTATTTTTTATTTCTTCAAGTTACATCTCAGTCGCAGTCCCCTCCCTATTCCCCCCTCCAGTCCCACCCTCCCACCCTCAAACCCCCATCCTCTTCCCTTTTTTTCTTTTAAGTTTAAGGTATATCTTATTTCCCCCTACAGTTTCCCCTTTCAGTCCAACAAATGGCTCTTTCTCTTATAATAATAAATACAATACAAAACAACAGAGGTAATTAGGCCACAGTTATGAGGGTTATATGGCTTAGCGTACATTCCCAATGTCCAGTCCATATGTATTTGGTACCCGACTTTTAACATTCTACTATCTAACCATCTCCATGAGTTTAAAGTTCTATATCTAACTCAACATTCATACTAACTTGCAACACAATTTTAAAAGTATCTTCTTAGATCTATAACACTTTCTTGACTCCTAAACAACTCAAAATTTAATTATGAGACTCTAGCTATCTGTTTTTCAACCACCTCAGAGACCTGAGAGGGATAAACATATCTGATTTTATAGGAAGTACAGGGCCTACAGCTTCCCAAACTAAGAAATGACATACCAGTGGCTGCCTGGACAGTTCCCATTTTCTCTCCATACATTACAGCATCGATCTTCAGTCATTTGGCCCCGTTTCTCTGACAGACATTGATTGTAGAGCAGGGGGTATGAAGGACTTGCCTACACTGTCTTGGCAGAGCTAGGCTGTCTACTTACCTGCTTCCAGGTTTTGTCCTTTTTGGACAGCATTCTGTCTACAGTTGGAGCAAGGGGCTTTTCCTACCAAGAGATAGGCTTGCGACTAATTCAATCATCTCCCACTGGAGATTCTTCGATGCACATTTTCTACTTGGGGTAGAATAGGGGGTGCTGTCAGGAGTTGATATGTCTTGATATAAAAAAAACTAAAGTTACGAAAACATCTTTTAATGCCCTTTTCTGCAGATCTCTTGAGGTTTTTGAAGAGGCCCTATCTATCTCTTCTATTAAGGTAAGCAGATGTTGCTTGTCTCTTAGCAGCTTTATTTCTGATTAGCTTAGAAAATAACTATAATAGGCTGTCACAGTACCTAACAGAATGACCAGCTTGCATAACCATTAGTTTGCATTTCTTAATTATCCTAAACAGTTTATGACAATTAGTAGTAAAAGGCCAAAACATCACATTTCAATTTTTTTCTTTACCTCCTAACCCTTCCATTTCATTTTTCTGGGGTGGGGTGTCCTTATATAACAGTCCCTCATCTCAGTTGAGAGGTCGTATGAGGGCCAAGAGTCTCCTCATTCATTGGGGGTCTACGAGGCAGTACCAGCAGTGAAAAGTGTCTCATTGCCCAGGAGAGAGAACTAAAAAACAAACAAACAAATAAGCAGACAAATAGATAAAAAAGACTAAAATATAGAAAAAAATATTTAAAAATATAAAAAATAAATAAAATAAGAAGTCTATGTCCAAGTTCCCTTTGGTGTGCTAGTTGTAGTATCGATACCTTCTACTCTATAGCTAAAATCCTACTGTAAGTGAATAGTAGCCATATGCATCCTTCTGAGTCTGGGTTACCTCACTCAGGATGAGCTTTTCTAGTTCCATCCATTTGGCTGCAAATTGCATAATATCATTGTTTCTGATAATATTCCATTGTGTAGAAAACTGTGGTACATCTTTTAAGATATTTTACTATGTAATTTTTAAAAATGGAATGTGATGTTCTAGGCATTTTGATAGCAACTATCACAAACTATTTAGGATAATTAAGAAGTGCAAACGAACAGTCATTGAAACATGTCGATTTGTTAGGTACTAGTGTAGTGTATCACAGATGCTTTCTAAGTTAATCAGAAATCAAGTTGTTAAGAGACAAGCAACATTTGCTTATTCAAATATATGGAGATAGATAGATGGTCTTTCAAAACCTCAAGAGATCTGTATAATATGGCACTTACAGAAGTTTTCTTAAGATTTTTTTGTAATTTAGACAGGTCAGCTCCTGACAGCACCACCCCCCCCCCATTCTACTTCAAGTAGATGATGAGCATTGAAGAATCTCCATCTAGAGATGGCTGCATTAGTGGCAAGCTAGCCACAGAGCAAGAAAAAGCCCTGGCTTCAACTGTAGAGAGAATGCTGTTTGAAAAGGACAAAACTTGAAGGCAGGTAAATCGACAGTGTAGCTCTGCCTTGACAGGAAGGGAAAGTCATTCATAATTCCTGCTTTACAATTAATGTCTGTCAAAGATACTGGGCCAAGAGGCTGAAGATAGATGCTCCAATTTATTGAGAGAAATTGGAGACTTCAGGCAGCCAGTTGTCTCTCTTTTCTTAGTTCTAGAAGCTACTGGTTCTGCACTTCCTGTTTATTCAGATATATTTATTCTTCTCAGACCTCTGATGTGGTTGAAGACTAGATAGTTATAGTTTCACAGTTAAATTTTAAGTTGTTTAGGAATTAAAAGGATGTTTTAGGTCTAAGAAGATGTTTTTAAATTGTTAATGCAAGTTAGGATGGAAACTGAGTTAGATATAGAACTTTAAACTCATTGATATAGATATATAATAGAATGTTATTATCAGTTGCCAAATACATATGGAATGGGCATTGGGAATATATGTTATATTGTATAATTTTCACAATTGTTACCAAATTGTTCTTATTGTTTTGTATTGTATTTATTGTTCTAAGAAAAAGAGCCCTTTATTGGACTAAAAGGGGTGATGTTGGAGGAGAAAAAAATGATACACCTTAATTTAAAAGTAAATAAATAAATAAATAAATAAATAAATAAATAAATAAATAAAAGAAGCACTTTCTCCCCTGAGATACTTATCCAACACTACTTATTTTAAAGCATAAATGAAATCTAAAGTAATTTATTAAGTCAGAGGTTTTTCCTAAAAGAATATTGCTCTATCTAAGAAAAGCTTACTGTTGCATAAAAACAGAATTTTTCCACGTCTTCTAAGTTATGAGAGGCTAGATACTATTTTTCTAACACAAGGAGGTAATTTCTGAAATGCCTTCCTAAGTCTCAGTAATTGTTACAACACTGAAGACAGGAGAAAAACCAAAGGGGGAAAATATAGGTCAAAAAATTGGGTTCTGAAGTCTTTCAATGATTTATTTGAAATGAAAACTGTCTTCAACTATCTTTTAAATTAAAAAGATAATTACAATGCATGTATTTTAAGACTGTGGATTAGAGAGTCCAAGACGGCAGCAGCCTGCATGGACACTTTTTGAGCGTGGGGAAAACAGCTATAACAGCACGGAGTTATAAGACTGTGAGCAACAATCTGAGAGGCGTGAACCCGCTGGTTTTTACCCTGCAAACACAGGGACTAATAAAAGTTCATGGGCAAGACTCTCAGACACTCAGAAAGACAGACTCCCAGAAACTACTAAAGCCGCAGAAGCTGGGAAAGCAGGAGAATCATCACTAGGAGAGGACCCGTGGGTACGATGCACTCAAATACCCAGTGAGCAGCACAAAACCCCAGATAGGGGTACTCACCTGCCTCCTGGGCTCAAGAGTCCATACAGGCATTCGCACACCAGGGGGAGGAACAACAGAGCTGCAGGAACAGGTATATTCTTAGTGAAACCACTGTGGCCATGAACCACAGCACATTCTGAGCTGAGGGACAACAGCGGGACCACAGCAGTGTACTAACTCCAGTGACCCAGTGGTTAGGGAGATACAAGCATATTTAGGCTTGCCCAGAAAGGTGTTGATCATACAGACCCCTCTATTAGATTTACAATCGCTCAGAAGAACGCTGCACCTAGACAAAGCAGTGAGCAGGATACACTTCCTCTAATGGGCTACGCCTTCAGAACCAGTGCAGTGATGCCATGAGGTCCCATTTATTGATTGTTGGTCTTAGAGCCTGAGCTATTGGTGTTCTGTTCAGGAAGTCTCTACCCTTGCCAATGAGTTCCAGGTTTTTTCTAATTTCTCCTCTATTAAATTTAATGTGTCCAGTTTATGTTGAGGTTTTTGATCCACTTGGAATTAATTTTTGTGCAAGGTGATAAGTATGGAACTATTTGCATTCTTCTACATGTAGACATCCAGTTAGGCCAGCACCACTTGTTGAAGATGGTTTCCTTTTTCCATTGTGTGGTTTTGGCTTCTTTGTCAAAAATTAAGTGACCATAAGTGTGTGGGTTTATTTCTGGGTCTTCAATTCAATTCCATTGATTAACTGGTATGTTTCTATTCCAGTACCAAGCTGTTTTTATTACTTTCTCTGTAGTACAGCTTGAAATCTGGGATGGTGATACCTCCAGATGTTCTTGTACAAGATTGATTTAACTATTCTGGGTTTTTGTTTTTCCATATGAAGAATTTTTCTTTCAAGATCTGTAAAGAATTGTGTTGCTTTTTTATAAAATTGCATTGAATCTGTATATTGCTTTTGGTTGCATGGTCATTTTTATTATATTGATCCTACCTATCCATGAGCATGGGAGACCATTCCATCTTTTGATGTCTTCTTCAATTTCTTTCTTCAAGGACTTGAAGTTCTTGTCATACAAGTCTTTCACTTGCTTGGTTAGTGTTACCCCCAGGTATTTTATATTGTTTGTGGCTATTGTGAAGGGTGTTGTTTCCCTAATTTCATTCTAAACCCATTCATCTTTTGTGTAAAGAAGGGTTGCTGGTATTTTTTAAATTTATTTTGTATCCAGCTACCTTGATGCAGGTGTTTATCAGTTGTAGTAGTTCTCTGGTGGAATTTTTGGGATCACTTTTGCATACTATCATATCATCTGTGAATAGGGATACTTTGACTTTTTACATTCCAATTTGTATCCCCTTGATCCCCTTTAGTTGTCTTATTGCTCTAGTTAGAACTTCAAGTACTATATTGAAGAGATATGGGGAGAGTGGGAATCCTTGCCTTGTCCCTGATTTTAGAGGAAATGCTTTAAGTTTCTCTCCATTTAATTTGATGCTAGCTACTAGCTTGCTGTATATTGCCTTTATTATTTCTAGGTATGGTCCTTGTATGCCAGCTCTCTCCAGGATGTTTAGCATGAAGGGGTATTTGGTTTTGTCAAATGCTTTTTCAGCATATAGAGAAATGATCATGTGTTTTTTTTTTTTTCTTTCAGGTTGCTTATGTGGTGGATTACATTGATGGATTTTCAATTTTTTCATTTCTAAGTTTCACTTCTGATTTTGTTGATTTGGGCATGTTCCCTCTGCCTTTTAGTTAGTTTGGCTAAGAGTTTCTCAATCTTGTTGATTTTCTCAAAGAACCAACTTTTGATTTCATCAGTTCTTTGTATTGTTCTTTTTTGTTTCTAAGTTACTGATTTCAGCCCTGAGTTTGATAATTTCTTGCCATCTGCTCCTCTTGGGAGTGTTTGCTTCTTTTTGTTCTACCTCTTTCAGGTGTACATTTACATTGCTAGTGTGAGAACTCTCTAATTTATTTTTGAAGGCACTTAAATGGCACTTTATTTTTAAAGCACTTAGCGCTGCTTTCAATGTGGCCCATAAGTTTGGGTATGTTGTGCTTCATTTTCATTGAATTCTAAGAAGACTTTAATTTCTTTCTTTATTTTGAACTTTAGTAGTATTTCTTTAACAAATGTGGGTACCCTTAAATTTGTGGCATAGATGTTCAATATTGAGATCTCATTTTTGATTGATTTTTTTCTTTGATGAGAATGAAGTGTCCGTCTCCATCTCTTTTGATTAATGTTGGTTGAAAGTCTGTTTTATTGGATACTAGAATGGCTACTCCAGTTTGCTTCTTGGGTCTGTTTTCTTGGTATATCTATTTCCAGCCCTTTACTTTGAGACAATGCCTATCTTTTTTGCTAACGTGTGTTTCTTGTAAGCAAAAGAATGTGGGATTCTTTTCTCACTTCCATTCTGCTAGCCTGTGTCTTTTTATTGGAGAATTGACTCCATTGATGGTGAGTGATATTAATGACCAGCTATCACTATTTTCTGCCATCTTGATATTGGTGGTAGCAAGACTTGAGTAAGATTCTCTTCTCTTGATTTTGCTGCCATTGGGTTATTTGTTTCCTATGTTGTCTTGTGTGTAGTTAAACCCTTGGGTTGGAGTTTGGTTGGAGTTTTCCTTCTAACATCTCTTGTAGAGCTGGATTTGTGTATAGATACTGTTTGAATTTAGTTTTGTTATGGAATATATTGTTTTCTCCATCTATGTTGGTTGACAATTTTGCTGGAAATAGTAGCCAGGACTGGAACCTGTAGTATTTTTAGGGACTACAAGATATCTGTCCAGAGGCCCTTCTGGCTGTTAGTGTCTCTGATGAAAAGTCAGGTGTGATTCTGATAGGTTTGCCATTATATGTTACATGGCCCTTTTCCATAGCACCTTTTAATATTCTTTATTCTGTACATTTAATATTTTAATTATTAGGTGTTGGGAGAATTTTCTTTTCTGGTCTAATCTAATTGGAGTTCTGTGGGCTTCGTGTACAATTTATAGTCATCTCTTTATTTAGGTTTGGAAAATTCTCTTTTATAATTTTGACAGATGTATCAATTTCTTCAATTTTATCCTTTATGCCTAGATTCTTTCCTCCATTTCTTGTATTCTGTTCATGATACTTGTGTCTACAGTTCCTTCTCTTATCCTAAGGTATTTCCAGTTCCATGGCTATCTCAGCTTGTACTTTTTTATTGCTTCAACTTCCCTTTTCAGGTCTTCAATTCCTCTAAGAGTTTTATTCATTTCCATCACCTCTTTAGCTGTATTTTGTTCTTGTTCTCTGAGGTATTTGATTTCCTCCCTTAATTCTTCTATTATTAACATAACTGTAGGTTTAAGGCCATTTTCTTTTGTTTCAGTTGTGTTAGGATTTCCAGGATTTTCAGTAGCACTATAGGTAGGCTCTAGAAATGTCATATTGTTTTGGGATATTTTTATGGTGTTCTTGAACTGGCCTCTAGTCACACTGTTGACTATAATGTTGTCTGGTTGTTTCTCATACCACTTGGCCTTGTTGCTCAGGAGAAAAGACTGTCCTGGAGACTGTGTGATCCTGAGATCCTGGATTCCAACTCAGGATGATAGACAGGTTTCTGTAATAGAGACTGTACCTCGGAGAGCGGCTGCAGTTCTCTTTGGCTAGTTGTGACACAAAAGGGCCAAGATACAGGGAATTGGAATGGGGCTAGTGCTTTCCTAAGAGGTCCTGAGTGCTGGTGGGTCTCTTGAGGAAGGTAGGTGAGCTGTGGACGAGAGGTTGGACCCCACAGTTACATCACTGACCATTGTTACCTCACTGCCCATTGTTACATCACTGACAATTGTTACCTCACTGCCCATTGTTACATCATTGACCATAGTTACCTCACTGCAAATTGTTACATCACTGACCATTGTTACCTCACTGCCCATTGTTATATCACTGACCACTGATACATCACTGACAATTGTTACACCACTGACAATTGTTACCTCACAGCCAATTGTTATATCACTGCCCATTGTTACCTCATTGCCCATTATTACCTACTGCCCATTGTTACATCAATGACAACTGTTACCTCACTGACCATTGTAACATCACTGACAATTGTTACCTCACTGTCCATTATTAAATCACTGACCATTGTTACCTCACTCTCCATTGTGACATCACTGCCCAATGTTACATCACTGACCATTGTTACCTCACTGCCCATTGTGACATCACTACACATTGATACATCACTGACCATTGTTACATCACTGATCATTGTTACATCACTGATCATTTTTAAAACAATGACCATAGTTACATAACTGCCCATTGTTACCTCACTGCCCATTGTGACATCACTAACCATTGTTACATCACTGAACATTGCTACATATCTGACCATAGATACATCACTGACCATGGTTACATCACTGACAATTGTTACATCATTGCCCACTGCTACCTCACTGCCCATTGTTACATAACTGACCATTGTTACATCACTGACCATAGTTAACTCACTGCCCATTGTTACATCACTGACAATTGTTACCTCACTGCCCATTGTTTCATAACTACCCATTGCTACATCACTGAACATTGTTACATCACTGACCATTCTTACCTCACTGCCCATTGGTACCTCACTGCCCATTGTAATATCACTACCCATTGTTACATCACTGACCATTTTTATATCACTGACCATTGTTATATCACTGCCCATTGTTACCTCAATGCCCATTGTTATATCACTAACCATGTTGCCTCACTGCCCTTTGTTACGTAACTGACAATTTTTACATCAATGTCCATTGTTACATCACTACCCATTATTACATCACTGATCTTTGTTACATCACTGTCCATTGGTACCTCACTGCTCATTGTTACTTCACTGACCATTGTTACATCACTAATCATTGTTACATCACTGCATCTTGTTACATCACTGACCTTTGTTACATCACTGACCATTGTTAAAACATGGCCCATTTTTACATCACTGACCATTGTTACATCACTGATCATTGTTAACACACGGCCCATTCTTACATCACTGAGCATTGTTACCTCACTGCCCATTGTTACATCACTGATCATTGTTACATCACTGACCTTTTGACCACACAGCCCATTGTACCCTCACTGACCATTGTTACATCAATAAACATTGATATATATCTGACCATTGTTACATCACTGCCCATTGTTTTATCAATGACCACAGTTAAATCACTGACAATTGTTACATCACTGCACATTGATACATCACTCACCATTGTTACCTCACTGTGCATTGTGATGTCACTGCCCATTGTCACATCACTGACCATTGTTACCTCACTGCCCATTGTGACTTCAATGACCATTGTTACATCACTGACAATTAATACCTCACTCTTCATTGTTGCATTACTTACCATTCTTTCCTCACTGCCGATTGTTACCTCACTGACCATTGTTACTTCACTGCAAATTGTTACATCACTGACCATTGTTACATCACTGACCATTGTTACATCACTGATCATTTTCATCAATATCCATTGTTACCGCACTGATCATTGTTCCCTCACTGCCCATTGTTCCAACACTGACCATTGTTACCACACAGCCCATTGTTACCTCACTGCCAAATGTTACATCCCTGATCATTGTTACCTTACTGCCCATTGTGACATCACTGCCTTTTGTTACATCACTGACCATTGTTATCTTACTGCCCATTTTTACCTCATTGCCCATTATTACCTACTGCCCATTGTTACATCAATGACGACTGTTACCTCACAGACCATTGTCACATCACTGACAATTGTTACCTCACTGCCCATTGTTACATCAGTGCCCATTGTTCCATCACTGATCATTGCTACCTCATGGTCAATTGTTAAATCAATGACAATTGTTGCATCACTGAACATTGTTACATCACTGGCCATTGTTAAATCACTGACCATTGTTACCTCACTGCCCATTGTTACCACACAGCCAAATGTTACCTGACTGACCATTGTTACATCAGTACACATTGATACATCACTGACCATTGTTTCATCACTAACCATTGTTACCTCACTGCCCATTGTTATATCCTTGACCAATGTTACCTCACTGCCCATTATTACCTCACTGTCCATTGTTACATCACTGACCATTGTTACATCAATGACCATTGTTACATCACTGCGAATTGTTACATCACTGCCAAAATTACATAACTGCCCATTGTTATATCACTGATCATTGTTACCTTACTGCCCATTGTCGCATCAATGACCACTGTTACATCACTGACCATAATTACCTCACTGCCCATTGTTACATAACTGACCATTGTTATATCACTGATCATTTTTATATCACTGCACATTGTTACCTCATTGCTCATTGTTACAACCCTAACCATTGTTTCTACACTGCCCATTTATACATCACTGACCATTGCTACATCACTGTCCATTGTTACCTCACTGACCATCTTACCCCACTGCCTGTTATTATAATACGACCCATTGTTACATCACTGACCATTGTTTCTACACTGCCCATTTATATATCACTGACCATTGTTACATTACTGCACATTGTTACTTTTCTGATCATTGTTAGCTCACTGCCCATTGTTAAATCACTGCCCATTGCTACATCACTGACCATTGTGACATCAGTGTCATTTTTACATAACTGACCATTGTTACCTCATTGCTACATCACTTTCTATTGTTACATCACTGAACATTGTTACATCACTGACCATTGTTACATCACTGCCCATTGTTACTTCTCTGCCCATTGTTACAAAACTGAATATTGTTACATCAGTGTCCATTGTTACCTCACTGCCCACTGTTACAACACTGCCAATTGTTAGTTACATCACTTACCACTGTACATCACTGACCATTGTTACATCACTGACCTTTGCTACATCACTGCACATTGTTACTACACAGACCATTGTTACCTCACTGCCCAATGTTACATCACTGCCCATTGTTATCTCACTGCCCATTGTTACATAACAGACCATATTACATCAACTAACCATTGTTACCTCACTGACCATTGTTTCATCACTGTGCATTTTTACCACACTGACCATTGTCACATCATTGACCATTGTTACCTCACTGCCCATAGTTTCATCACTGTCTATTGATACCTCAGTGCACATCTTATGTCACTGCACATTGTTACATCACTGCCCATTGTTTCCTCACTACCCATTGTTACCTCATTGACCATTGTTACATCACTGCTCAATACATCACTGACCATTGTTATATCACTTCCTATTGTTTTCTCACTGCCCATTGTTACATAACTGATCATTGTTTTTTTTTTAAATACTTTATTTTTTTTTCTTCAAGTTACATCTCAGTAACAAACCCCTCCCTATTCCCCCTTCCTAACCCGCCCTTCCACCCTCTTCCCTCTAGAGGTTTCCCCTTTCAGTCCAACAGCTGGTTCCTTCTCTTATAACAGTAAGTAGTATACAAAACAATAGATATAAATATGCCACATTTATGAGATTAAATTGGCCCAGTATACCTTCCCAATGTTCAGTTTATACCTATTTGGCCCCTGACTTTAACATTCTACTATCTACTCAACTCCATGAGTTTAAAGGTCTATATGTGACTCAACATTCATACTATCTTGCAACACACTTTTAAGAGTATCTTCTTAGATCTATAACACCCTCTTGATTCCTAAACAGTTCAAAATTTAACTATAAGATTCTATCTGTCTATTCTTCAACCACCTCAGAGACCTGAGAGGGATAAATATATTTGCTTATATAGGAAGTGCAGAGCCTGCAGCTTCCAAAACTAAGAAAGAACATACCAATAACTGCCTGGACAGTTCCCATTTTCTCTCCATACATTCCAGCATCAATCTTCAGGCTTTGGGTCCTGTTTCTCTGACAGACATTTGTTGCAGAGCAGAGATTATGAAGGACTTACCTACCCTGTCTTGGCAGAGTTAGGCTGTCGACTTCCCTGCTACCAAGTTTTGTCCTTTTTGGACAGCAGTCTGTCTGCAGTTGGTGCAAGGGGTTTTTTCATGCCAAGAGAAAGGCTTGCCACTAATTCAACCATCTTACAGTGGAGGTTCTTCGATGCTTATCTTCTACTTGGAGTAGAACAGGGGGTGCTGTCAGGCGCTGATATGTCTCGATATCAAAAAAAAATCTTGATTTAAGATAACATCTTTGAATGCCATATTCTGCAGATCTCTAGGGGTTTTTGAAGATGCCCTAACCATCTCTTGTATTTAGATAAGCAAATGTTGCTTGTATCTTAGCAACTTGATTACTGGGTAGTTTAGAGAATATCTGTGATAGACTGTCATAGTAGCTAACAAAGAGACATGTTTGCATGACTAGGAGTTTGTTTTAACTATCCTAGACCGTTTTAGACGGTTGGTATCAAGAGGTCAGAGCTTCACATTTTATTTTTAAGTATCTCTAGGTATGATACCATTGGGAAGCATTATCTTTAAATTTGTATCAATATACAAAGATCTATTCAATTGTGGTTAAATATACTCTTAATTATGTATCAATATACCAAGATCAATGCCTATGTAGCCCAATATAATCTTAATATTACGTCCATATGCAAGGGTCAATACCATTGTGGCCAACTATAATCTTAATTTTGTATCAATATACAAAGATCAATACCGATGTAATCCAATACAATCTTATTTTTGCACAATAAACAATGGTCAATACCACTTTAGCCAAATAACCTACTAATTTTGTATCAATATACAAAGGTATAAGGGCATATTCAATAATCTGCCCCTTCTTGGACCTTCCTGTGCTATGTCTATATCTCATTTTTCTCAAGCCCATGCACTCCTACATAGGAGAGGAAGAAGGATACAGAAAAGGAAAAGTAGGAATTCCCTGGGGCTAACCTCCAAAACCCATTAAGACAGGATCATTTATCAGCTTGTAGTCTCTTCCCCTACATAACAGAGTTTTCAGTTATCCTTCAAACAACCAAAAAGAAGGGCGGAGAAACACCCTCCCCACCCTCTGGGCATGGGACGTCGCTCTCTTAAAGTGACTTCCTGCTGATTTGGATCGTAGTAGACCTGTTTGGGGCCCCAACCCAAATGGGAAAAATGATTAAAAATGTTAGTACAATCCTTTTATGTTCAGTCCTTCTGTTCTCAGCTGTTTAGATGACCTAAGGGGTTTGTAGGCAGAAGCTGATCTTGCAGGCTTCAATGAGGTTCCGGCCGGGGCATTGTGTAGAGCTGAACGGTCCCAGCGACACTGGATTGCAGTGGTGGTTGCAGGCCCCTGATGGAGACAGCTATTGAGGAAGTCTGCCAGGCAGAATCAACTGGGTCACTCATCCTCCTTGGTGCCTGATTCTGCTCTCTGCTGAGGATTCCGCTGTCCGCTGTCCCCAGGCTCCCCTAATGGACACTTCGATTCTCCTGGAACGATAAGAACAGAGCCCTGCCCCAATCCCAACCCTAGGACAATTGCCCTCTTTTTTTTTTCTGGGGGGGGGATGGGGGGGCTAGGTAGTACTTCTCCTGAAGCAGATTTGGCCTTCTGACAACATACAAAGCGTTATCTTTCAATCAGGGTTAAAGAAGAAATCATTCTGTCACCTTGGAGCTAAACCAGCTCTAGTGTATATATTTTGAGATCCCAAAGGACAATCTGCCTGCATGGAGAAGGCCTTTTGTAAGTAGCCTCCAAACCTAGGTCCCTCCAAATCCCATGTGTGTGTCTCTGAACTCTAATTATTGGGATCAGAGACCTGTGTTTCCCATCTGAAGGGATCAAAGATGTGTTCCACCACTCCTGGATGGAAGTCTTTCTATATTTAGATTTTGCCCTGCATCAGGCTGACCCTGAGCTCCAGGATCTGCCCGTTTCTGTCTCCAGTGTGCTGGGAGCTGGGACCAAGGGTGTACTTTTCTTGAATGGTGGGACCAAGAGTATGAACCCTCACCACCCCGCTCCATATGACTCCAGAATACATAAGACCACCAACTCTACAGTGCTTCCCCCCCCCCATCTCCACTGAAGTCAAAGGCATGGGTCAATACCACAATTCTCTTATATTTTACCTTAGCTCCACGTCTTCTCTACACCTGGAGGTCTGCAAATCCAGGCCGAATGGCTGTATCCTCTGTTCCATTCACAGTGTTTCAGCCCTGCCCCCTGCCCTTTTTTTTTCTTTTCTTTTTTTTTTTTTTTTTTTTTTTTTAGTTGATAAATTTATTTGTTTGTTGCTTCAGGTTACAACCTTATCATATTGTCCTCTTTTCCCGCTTCCCAGCCCCACCCTCCCATGCTCTACCCCCTGACCCTTCCGTCTTGTTCCTCTGGGGTGGAGTGTCCCTGCCTAACAGTCTCTCACCACAGATCAGGAGTCATATGAGGGCCAAGAGCCTCTTCATTCACCGGGGGCCTACGAGGCAGTACTGCCAGTGAATGGTGTCTCATTGCTACTGGGGGAATACTAAAAAAAAAGACCAACAAACACACAAACCCACAAAAACAAAGAATATCAACAAAAAAAGAGAGGAAAACGAGAAGGGAAAAGGAAAGAGAAAAAAAGAAAAAAAGAAGGAAAAAGAAAAAGATAAAAAAAAATTATGTCCTTGTTCCTTTTGATGTGTTGGTTGTAGTACAGATATCCTGTACGATATAGTTAAAATCCTACTATAAGTGAATAGATGCCATGTGCATCCTTCTGAGACTGGGTTAGCTCACTCAGGATGAGCTCCTCTAGATCCATCCATTTGGTTGCAAATTGCATGATTTCATTGTTTCTGATAGCTGAGTAATATTCCATTGTATAGATGTACCACAATTTTTTAATCCATTCTTCAGTTGAGGGACATCTGGGTTGTTTCCAATTTCTAGCTATTACAAATAAGGCTGCTATGAACATAGATGAGGAGACTTCCCTATGTCTCCGTGAAAGGTCCTTTGGGTGTATACCCAGAAGTGGTATGGCTGGGTCCTGAGGCAAGGTTATTCCTAGATTTCTAAGATATCGCCAGACAGACCTCCATAGTGGTTGCACAAGCCTGCACTCCCACCAGCAATGGAGTAGGGTACCCCTTTCTCCACACCCTCGCCAGCATGCGCTATCATTTGAGCTCTTTATTTTAGCCATTCTAACAGGTGTTAGGTGGAATCTCAGGGTCGTCTTGAGTTGCATTTCTCTGATGATTAAGGATGTTGAACATTTCTTCAGGTGTCTCTCAGCCCTTAGGGATTCCTCCTTTGTGAATTCTCTATTTAGCTCCATCTCCCATTTTTTGATTGGATTATTTGGTTTCTTGGCTTTTAGTTTCTTGAGTTCTTTGTAGATTTTAGATAATAGCCCTCTATCAGATGTGGGGTTGGTGAAGATTTTCTCCCAGTCTGTTGGTTGACGTTTTGTTCGAATGACAGTATCTTTTGCTTTACAGAAACTTTTCAGTTTCATGAGGTCCCATTTATTGATTGTTGATCTCAGGTCCTGAGCTGTTGGTGTTCTGTTCAGGAAGTTGTCACCTGTGCCAATGAGTTCGAGGGTTTCTCCTACTTTTTCTTCTAGTATCTTTAATGTGGCTGGCCTTATGTTAAGGTCTTTGATCCACTTGGAATTAAGTTTTGTACAAGGTGATAGGTATGGGTCTAATTTCATTCTTTTGCAAGTGGACATCCAGTTGGACCAGCACCATTTGTTGAAGATGCTGTCCTTCTTCCATTGTGCGTTTTTGGCTTCTTTGTCAAAGATTAGTTGGCCATAGGTGTGTGGATCCATGTTTGGGTCTTCAATTCGATTCAATTGATCCACTGGTCTGTTTCTATACCAGTACCATGCTGTTTTTATTACTGTTGCTCTGTAGTACAGCTTGAAATCTGGGATGGTGATACCTCCAGATGTTTTTTCATTGGACAAGATTGATTTAGCTATTCTGGGCTTTTTGTTGTTCCATATGAAGTTGAGACTAGCTTTTTCCAGGTCTATAAAGAATTGTGTTGGTATTTTGATAGGAATTGCATTAAATCTATATATTGCTTTTGGTAGGATAGCCATTTTTATTATGTTGATCTTACCTATCCATGAGCATGGGAGATCTTTCCATCTTCTAAAGGCCTCTTCCATTTCTTTCTTCAGGGGCTTGAAGTTCTTGTTATATAGGTCCTTTACATGCTTGGTTAGAGTTACTCCCAGGTATTTTATGTTGTTTGTGGCTATTGTGAAGGGGGTTGTTTCCCTTATTTCTTTTTCGGTATATTTGTTTGTTGTATAAAGAAGGGCTTCTGATTTTTTTGAGTTAATTTTGTATCCAGCCACCTTGCTGAAGTTGTTTATCAGCTGTAAGAGTTCTTTGGTGGAGTTTTTGGGGTCGCTTATGTATACTAACATATCATCTGCGAATAGGGATAATTTGACTTCTTCATTTCCAATTTTTATCCCTTTGATCTCCTTTAGTTGTCTTATTGCTCTAGCAAGGACTTCAAGTACTATATTGAAGAGATATGGTGAAAGTGGACATCCTTGTCTTGTCCCTGAGTTTAGACTGATCATTGTTATAATCACAGACCATTGTTACCTCACTCCCCATTTTTACATCAGGGCCCATTGTTTAACTCACGTCCCATCTTAACTCAATGCCCATTGTTACCTCACTGCCGATTGTTACATCACTGACCATTGTTACCTCACTGCCCATTGTTACCTCACTGTCCATTGTTACATCACAGACCATTTTTACCACACTGCCCATTGTTACATCACTGACCATTGTTACCTCACTGCCCATTGTTACATTCTCACCATTGTTTCCCCACTGCCCATTGTTACGTCACTGCAAATTGTTACATCACTGACCAATATTACCTCACTGCCCACTGTTACATCACTGGCCATTGTTACCTCACCACCCATTTTTACATCACTGCCCATTGTTTCATCACTGACCATGGTTACCTCACTGCCCATTGTTACATCACTGACAATTTTTACATCACTCACCGTTGTTATCACTGCCCATTGTACATCACTGACCATTTTTACATTAGTGCCCACTGTTTCATCATTGACCAT
>CAJQZJ010032660.1:2807940-2826489 GCA_907164525.1 Lophiomys imhausi | reverse complement strand
GTTGCCTCATTGCCATTGTTAAACCTCTGCCTAGTGTTACCTCACTGCCCATTGTTTCCTCACTGACCATTGTTACCTAATTACCCTTTGTTACATCACTAACCATTTTTTCATCTCTGACCATTGTTACATCACTGATCATTGTTATCTCACTGCCCATTGTTACATCACTGACCATTGTTACCACACTGCCCCTTGTTACATCACTGACCCTTATTACCTCACTGCCTTGTTACCTCACTGCCCATTGTTACATCACTGACCATTGTTACCTCACTGCCCATTCTTACATAACTGACCTTTGCTATATCACTGACCATTATTACATCACTGACCATTGTTACATCACTCCCCATTAATACCTCATTGCCCATTGTTACATCACTGACCATTGTTACATCACTGACCATTGTTACCACACTGCCCATTTTTACATCACTGGCCATTGTTACCTCACTGACCATTGTTACATCACTGCCCATTGTTACGTCACTGTCCATTGTAACATATATGACCATTGTTACATACTGACCATTTTTACATCACTTACCATTGTTTCTCACTGCCCATTGTTACATCACTGACCATTGTTACATCAGTGACCATTGTTACATAACTGACCACTGTTAAATCACTGACCATTTACCTCACTGTCCATTGTTACCTATGTGACACTTGGGCCTGTGTTCTCCCTCACCAACACTGTTGTTTGGTTCCTGAATTAGGCTGACTGTGCAGGCAGGGAGCTCCACCCACGATGAGTGCCAACATTGACATGTCTGTTCCTGACTGCCTCAGTAGCTTGGGTGCTGAGGTGAGTGACCCACTCCAATGTTTGTGGGGAAAACACTGTCATGGAGTGCATTTGCAGTGAGTCTCAGCTCCTGGCTACTCTGCTGTGACTGGGTTTGGTCTCTGCCACTCAGCTAAAGTGCACACTGTGCTACCATGTTGGGAAATTCTGAAAGAAAGTCTTATCTAACTTTGGTATTTGGTCTCACTGTTCTTCCCAGTTGGATGGACAAGTCCATGTGGAGGCTGGATGTCAGGGAGACAAGCAGAGTCACTTATCTGTGGCTGGAATTATGGGTTGGATCCATTCTGGCAGGCACTCCTTTCCAGATGGGTGACCAAGCTTGCTAATTTCAAGATAGTGTTCCTAGGGTATTCATGTGCTGTTTTGAGTGGTGACCAGTCTCAGTGTTCACTGTGGAAATTCAAACATCATCTGTGTTTCACAGTCAGCTGCAGGACCTCATGTTCACTCCACAGTAACTAATATTCATTCGCTACTCAGATACCATACTTATTCACCATCTTGGATCCCCCATCATTTTGAATTTTAGACTATTTTGTAAGCTGCTTTGTCTAATCAGCAAGGTGATCCACTTTGATTTCATTGTGTTTACCACGCTGGTCTAGAATTCACAGAGATCTTCCTGTCTCTGTCTCTGGGATTAAAGGAGTGCCCCACCATCACCCTGCTCAAATATTTCACCTCAATTCCAAATCATGGTAACTCTATAATTTAGAAGAACCAAATTTGAACTGTAGTGACATTCTGAATTTACTTAAAATCTTTTTTAAAAATCTCCTATGTTTCAGTAATGCCAAACAAAAATATCCTCTTTCCTTCTACTAGGGAATAACAAAAATATTCAAATAACAATCAAGCAAAGAAACAAGAAACTTTTATGTTTCAGCCAGTTATGTTATCTCATGTTGTACCAATGAAGCCTCATCAATTATTCTTTAGAATTTAGGTATTTCTGTACTGTATTAGCAGGCCCTTAGCAGAGATAGCTGACAAACATCTGACAATCAGACATCTCTGAATTCTACTTCCCATCAATTTCCTGCCCCCCCCCTTTTTTTTAAATTGGGAAGTGCCCTTTTCTTCCACTATTCTTATTGCTTATAATGTAGTATTCCACCTCTCAGTTTTCTCCTTTCCTAAGTCTGCTTTATTTTGAACTTTCTTAGAGAGGGCACATAAAATTGTGATAACTGAATATATTGTAATTAGCTCCATGATGACAAACACTAAAACAAAACTATCCAAAATCCAAACACCTTCTGTCATAATGTTTTCCATTTACCTAGTTTTAGGCATAACTCTCTCTAGCATGCCTGTGGCTTTGGTCTGGTTTTTTTTTTTTTTTTTTTGTAAAGAGATCAGGTCTCTTGTCCAGCTAGCCTGACTTTTTCCCACCTTTCACCTGGGCCTTCTTAAGCTATAAATTGCCCCACTTTGGGTGCCATTTTGTTGTATGACTCTGGTGTCCCTTCAGCCATAAAAATAAAGACACCAATACCTTTTAATATTTCAAAGTTTAGGCCTTAGCTGGGCAGACTCTCAACTAGTTCATCTAAATTAACTCAACCATTTAGCTGCATCCACCCAGTCACATCAGTCTCCTCTCATGACCCCTCCTGGTGAAAGAATCTTCCTCTTTCTGCTTCCATCCAGGAAGTCCTGCCTTGCACTTCTCTCTCTGCCCAGTTATAGGCTGTCAGCAACTTTTATTCTCCAATCAAGGATAATTGGGAGTATTCCTCACATCACATGGATACAGGAGATGGTTTAACTTTCATAACAATGCCATGGCAGGGAAATAATCAGATCTTAGGGGACTGAAATCAGTATCTGAAAACACAGTTCACAAGACCTTTCTCCAACAGATACCAGGACACACCTATGACTTCCAATACTTGGGAAGTAGAAGCAGAAAGAATTCAAAGTCATTCTTTCCTATCCTGTGCTGCATGAGATCTTATCCCAAAAGAGAAAACTTTCGAAAAGCACTGATATAATAGTTAAAGCACCATGGGCTTTCAAAGATATTCTAGCTAGGTTCCTTAGGGTCATCATTAAAGTCTACTACTGCACTAGTTATTGGCTGCTGCTATATAATATTTCACAATTTAGTAACTTACATTTATTGCATTTACATACATTACATTTATTTTCTGTTTTGTGCATCATGAGTCCTAGTTAAGCTTCACAGCATCTTCACTCTCAGTTTTTCATGTTGTCCAGGGCTATTGTCTCATCTGAAATCTTAGTTGGAAAACAATTTGTTTCCAATATCTCTGAGGTGGTTTTTTGCAGGATTAGGTCCCATAGACCTATTGCACTGCAGAGAGATACTTTCTTTAGTTTTGAAGCTGCTAGTAAATTGCCCAAGCTCCTATGAATAACTGATCACTCATGCCCCTGTAAGGAACCCTACTTAAACTCATTGGTTCACCCCAAAAGATGTGAAAGTAGAAAGATAACTCTCCGGGAAGGGGAAATATATAATAAATATATGCTAGTAAAAACTTTTTAAAAATGAACTGTTGGGCTAAGGCTAAAGGTGTAACTCAAGGGCTTGCCTAGCTTCTGAGGTATAAAACAGAGCCTCAGGTGGCTGGAGGTTACCTTCAGTTCCTTGCTCCATAAGCATCTACAATTTATTTTCTTAGTGCACACACATAATATGAGTCAACAAAAAATGTCACATTTAGTCAGTTTCTATCAACTTTACAGTTTAGAAGCATAGTGAAGTCCAGCACACAGGAAAGTTCACAAGAATGAGAACATCAGGAATGGGAATTGCAACAAGATGACAGTAGTCATCTGTCACAGTGGCTGGTGTTTTTCACTTTGATGTGGAATAATGCATTTTCAAAGTCAAAATTAAGTAGAAAATTATTACAAAACTAACATCAATGCAAACAAAGCCCTTTATAATTAATATTTGCTATGAAATGTTTCCTAGAATGTTAATACATTAATTGTATAGACATATATGCATAGATATTGTATGTTAGCAGCTACCTGCTATTTACAGACAGTCCCCAACTTACAGTGGTTTAAATATATATTTTTTCTTTACTATATATATATATATATATAATCTTTAATAGTATGAAGACAATATAGAAATCAGGAATCACATTTTGAACTTTGATATTTTCTCATGCTAGAAATCCATAGTACAATACTTTCTTGTGATGATCACCTCTGAATTTCTACAAGTGTAGTATAATTTGACCATGTTCAAAGCATGTTCAGTAGCCTGAGAGTATTAAATACAATGTTGACTTATGATAGATTCAACTTAGGATGGATTTATTAGTATATAACTACATCATGAGTCAAATGCCATCTGTAGAATATATTCTTCAATCATATATATGTACTTATAAATTATTTTTCAAAAGCCTTATATTGAATTATGTATTTCTGGGTAACCACTGCAACTGACTACAAAGCACTGCTGAACAACATTGTCATGATGAAAGTGTACAAATTGAGAATTCAGTTATGCCCACACTAACTATGACTATGTAAGGGTCTTTATAATACTTCACTCTAAAAGATTTGGTTTGATATAACTACACCCCAATGACAGCATGGCAGGGCTCTATTACACACTTTTTTTTTTAGAGATTTGTTTATTTTATGTTTCTGTGTATGGGTGGTTTCCCTGCATTTATATCTGTGCATCATACCATACAGTTAGTGCCTGTGGACGCCAGAAGATAGCATGGGATTCTCTAGAATTAGCATTACAGATGGCTGGTAACCACCAAGTAGGTGTTGGAAAAGAACGTTGGCTTGAGCATCAAGTATGCTTAATGACTGAGCAATATCTCCACCCTCTCTGCTGTACTTTCTTATCTACTACACAGAGCACCCTTCTAGAGCCAAGAAATTTCAAAAATTTATGTACTACACTATTGTAAGTTTAACAAAATACTTGCTTGTAGAAATAATTCATTAAATTGTTTAACAGTATTTATATTAATGTTAATTGATCGGCGACTGTCAATCTTTAACCCGCCATTATAAATGAGCACACAGAGACCATATGGATTTTAACAAGACTTGGCCTGAATTGAGCAATCTTAGTCCATCCGAGCTATCTCTTGATTCTCTTTTCCAAACACTACCTATATACACATACATCCCCTTGGACTGTTATTCTCCATGCTAGGTTGATGTTGTAGGCCATGTTGAGTGACGTTCTTTTCTCTATCCCATGGCATGTGTCCTCCTTCTTGCCCTTTGCTGCTTGTCTTTGAGGCTGCTACTACTTCTACTCAAGGCTTTTACTTCCATGAACCTCTCTGCTTCAGAAGCCTGACCACCTTAGTCCCACCTACCTCTAACTTTGCCCAATCTCAGGCCTCAGCATTTATTCAACCAATCAGAGAATGCCTCAGAAGGGGTGGTAACCAGATCTCAGCATTGAAATCAGCCTATCAGAAGCAATGTTATTAGACCTTCCCCAACACTTACTAAATGCATGCTGTGTGGCAGAAACTACACTCTACACTGGGAATAGGGAATAAAGTAACAAATATGTCTCAAGAGAAGACGATTCTGTACTTGAATAGACAAACATATAAAGAGATCAACAATAAAATTACTGATTGTGATAACTGTTTCAAAGGAAATCAATGGTTTTGATTGATATGAACAGTGGTTCTCCTGTGTTCAGCATTGAAGAAAAATGTTTTGTATTAAGGATAAATTTTCCCTGGAACCAAAAGGATGCCAATGAACTATATTTTTAAGGAGGTAAGGAAATATACTCCAAACAGAAGGGAAGGTTAGTACAAAAACACTTTGCAGTAGAGTTTGAGTGACTGAGAAATGGAGGAGGTGGTGTGGTCGATATATGGTGGCAAAGGACAAAAGTGTAAAATCAGCCTGTGTGACGGGAGCATAGATCTGAATGTGTAGGGCCCAGAACCAGAAAAAAGGATTTGGAATTTAAGTATAGAAATGGCACAACTAATTCAAAATCATTAAGTTCCTGACTGTTGTACCATGAATCAACAAATGTCAAAGCTCAAAAGGAATGGCAGAACCAGTGAAGAAGCTGTATGGGGTAGGTAGAACCTGGGAAGTGGAGACTGTAAGCAGATCTCTAACAGGGCTATTAGAGAGAAATGGATGGTTTCAACAATTGTCTAAAGGGTTGGATATGAACAGAAAGGAAGGCTTTTTTATTTATTTTTTTTGAGCACGCATTTATTGCACCTAGGCAGAAAGGGAACAGAGCATCATACCTATGAGAACTTCATATACAATATGAGATTTTTTTTTTAATTCAGCTAACTAGGATTGATAAAATTATACCTCAAGGGACAAAGTATGTTGAACATACCAATTCTAGTGTAATAAGCTAAGATGTAGCAATTTGAACTAAGATAACCAAAAGAGATTCATATGGAGAAATTGTAAATGAGGAAGAAATGGGTGTTCAGGAACAATCAATCCCAAGGTATTGAAGATATAAAGAGCAAATGGGCATGGACAAGATAGACGGGGAGAACTGGCAGTAAGGTTCATGCAGGAGCTAGGAGTGGGAGGCAGACAGATCTCAGTGGGGTTGAGGCTAGCCTTGTCTACAAAGCGAGTCCACAAGAGGGCTCTGTTACACAGAGAAACCCTGACTCAAAACATCCCCCACCCCCACAAAAAAAAAAAGATTAAGTAAGTTAAATAGAAAGGAAAGCCAAGTAAATATGGTGTTTAGGATAAGAAATCCTTTTGAAGAAAAGGTAATAGCATCAAATGATGCTGACCTAAAACACTGAAACATGTCCTTCTCATGTGGCAGGTCAGAAGTTGCTGATGAGCTTGTTATGGGTAGTTTTAAGAGGAGCAGTAGAAACTGATACAGAATTACAGAATCTAAGATTGAAAAGATAAATGCAGGCTAAAGAGAAAAACAAATGATTTGAGAAATATTGGAATGAAGGTAATCTTGGAGTCAATGGCACGGAGTAATTCACCCCCTAGAGCTTTCATAAACAGTAGGTAGATATTGACCAATACTAATGAATGATAATATGCATTACTAAATTATATTTAGTAGTTTCTCTATTGTATGCCAATAACTGATGATATTCTACAGATAGGAAGACGACCCATTATAATTTCTACTACCTGACAGATACTTGTCTCTTCAGGAAGGACCAGCCCCTTCCTACTCTAGAACAGAGATAGTTACATGAACCCAGACAAAGGACAGCAGCTTAGGGGATATTACTGGTACAGAAGAGCATAAAGATAAAAAAGTTACTAAGTACCTACTATATACCAGACTCTCCTTCAAAGACACTGCAGATATCCACATATTTATTTCTGACACAGTGAAAACAAGGTGTTATTATTTTCTCCATTTTAAAGAGCATGAAATAGACACACACTGTTTAAACCTCCCAAGATCCACAATCTGGACACTGTAGTCAGCACTAGATATTTGCTATCACATCTCAAGGTGTGACCCCAGAGCAATTTCATCACCTGAAAACTTGTGAGAGATGCAAATTTGGGATCTTACAATGGCTCACAAATCATAAATGGTATAAATGGCTCAACAATGCCCCTTTAATAACTCCTCCAATTACAGTTATGCTGAAGTCAGTGAGTGTATGCATCCTCCATAGTTCCTCAAAAATTATGCAACCTAAACTAAGGTGGTTAAGAGGTGTATGAGACCAGAAGAGGGAAGAGAAAGAACACAGTATATGGAACAGCTAGTAGTCATAAACTAATCCCTTTCTTTTAATCCCTTTACTTCCACCCAGTGAGCTGGCACTCAATTCTGTGCAGTGTTGGCCTGCTTATCATAGATAAGACCTGTCATACTTTTCTCCCCATGTTTTGCATTTGCTACTGTGGGTACTACTTTGGCAGCTAGCTATAGGATGCTATGGAAGCCACCTTGACATACATATGTGCTCCAACTGAATGCAGACCACTTTCCAGCAATAGAGCAGGAAAGATGAATGTTGACAAATCAGTGAGTCCTCTTTTCTGTTCTCTTAGGAGATAGGTCTGGGAAATCTGTGAGGAGTTAGAATAAGGAGGGAGAATATCAAACCAGAACTATGAAGAAGCCAACATTTAAAGGGCACATAGGAGACAGGGGGCAATAAAGAACCCTAGAAGCATAGTATCAGGAACAGTAGAATTAACACTGCAGAATTCAGCTTCATATGAGCCAGTGGACAAAACATTTTTGGCAAGAAAATGCAAACAACACTGAAGATTCAGGGATGGTAAGAACTGCAGAGCATGGATGTACTGGCAACTGCTGACTCCACTGAATGCAATTTCCACTGCCAGCATGAAAGGGAACCACTACAGGATGCTGAGTCCTTGAAGTATGTCTACCATAGAAAAACAGAAAAATACAGAGGTATCTGAAAGAAAGAAGGCAAGAAAAAGTCACTGATTTTTATCTTGGGGGAAAATCAAATACATTTATGTTCTACGGGGCCAAAAGAAGGTGTAGGTTAAAGGCTGGAAGGGGATGGGATAAGTGTCAGGGTAAAGTCCCTTAGCAGGGAGGATCCAGCACCCTTATGATGAAATCAATTTGGTAGAAATTTTGTTGTTATTGCAAGAGGAAAATAAGAGGGAATAGGTGGGAAAACAACTATGTTTAGTGGCAGTGATTGGAAGGTAACTGGGAAAGCATCCTGTGATTTTCGTGTTCTAAATGACACAAGAATGAGTGAATGAGTCTCAAGAGAATGTGAAGTATAGGTGTAAAGAAGGACTAGATAGGAGATTGTAATAAACTGGAAATAGTAGAATCAAGTATCAGAACATGCAATCCTTGAGAGGATTCTGTTTTATTCAGACATATCTCTTGTTTCATAAGAATGAATCACATGAGCTTAATGGAGACTTTCCCCAGATCACAGGAACAGGAATATTTGATTGTCTCTCATGCAGTATGGGTTCCAGGAAAGGAAGGAAAAAGCTCGGCAGCTGCAGAGCTTCATCTAGATTCTCCACATAATGCTTTTTATCTTTAGTACAGCCTCTTGCCCTACAAGACTGGCTCTCTAAGCAAAACAACACAAAGCCCACCCACAGACATGGAGCACAGGATAGTTTGGGCCTCTTCCCCTGTCACCTTTACATAGGGGCAGATTGGATTTCTCTTCCTGGGTATGATGATATCTAAAATGTGAGGTTGTTTGGAGGGAGAATGTATTGAGCAGAGTTTGGATTGTTAGCAGATGGGTAAACACTCCATCTCCCTCTCCCTCCCCCTCCCCCTCTCAGTTCAGGACAGAGCTGGAAAAGTCAAGTGGTAAAGTGACTTCATGAAGTGTGTTAGCCTGGATCTGTAAGAAGGTCTGCAAAACCCAGAAAATGAATGAAAACTTCTGAAAAGAAGTTGTATCTGGATTTGAATGGAACTCCTAAAAGAAATCTGTGTCTGAGAAGACTATATAGGAATGTTGCAGGCCCAAAGGCTAATTACCTTATCTTGGGCCAAATTCTGTCCCTCTGAAACAATCATTCTTTGCTCCTCTTTTAGCTAGAACTTTAAGTACTAGTACTATGTTATAGAACTGTTTAATTTGTTAACCTGTTCTTGATTTAACTTTGGTAGATGGAATCTATCAAGAAAATTGTCCATTTCATTTGAGTTTTCCAATTTTGTGAAGCACAGATTTCTGAAGTAAGATCTAAAAATTCTTTGGCTTTCCTCAATTTGTTGTTATTTCTCCCTTTTCATTTCTGATTTTGTTGATTTGGATATTTTCCCTCTGCCTATTAGTTAGTTTGGGTAAGGGTTTGCCTATTTTGTTGATTTGAGCAAAGAACCAACTCTTGGTTTCATTGATTCTTTGTATTGTTCTCGTTGTTTCTAAGTTATTGATTTCAGCCCTGAGTTTGATGATTTCCTGCCATCTGCTCCTCTTGGGAGTTTTTGCTTCTTTCTTTCTAGTGCTTCCAGTTCAGCTGATAAGTTGCTAATATGAGCTGTCTCCACTTTCTTTTTGAAGGCACTTAGGGCTATGAACTTTCCTCTTAGCACTGTTTTCACTGCATCCCACAGTCTTGAGTATGTTGTTTGTGCCTTTGTTTTCATTGGATTTTAGGAAGTCTTTTATTTCCTTCATTTGTTCCCTGACCCATTGGTCGTTGAGTAGAGTTTTTCAGTTTCCATGAATATGTAACATTTTTGTTATTTCTGTTGTTGTTGAAATCCAACTTTAATCCGTGGTGATCTGATAAGACACAAGGAGTCATTTCCAATTTCTTGTATCAGTTGAGGCTTGATTTGTGACCGACTATATGCTCAATTTTGGAGAAGGTTCCACGAGGTGCTGAGAAGGTATATTCTTTTGTGTTGGGATGAAACATTTATAGATAATCTGTTAGGTACATTTGGTTCATGATCTCTGTTAGTCTCATTATTTCTCTGTTAGTCTTCTCTCTCGATATCCTGTTCATTCCTGTGAGTGGGGCATTGAAGTCTCCCACTATTAGTGTGTGGTTTGAGCTTTGGTAGTGTCTCTTTTACAAATGTGGGTGCCTTTTTATTTGGGGCATAGATATTCAGTACTGAGATGTCATCTTGATGGATTTTTCCTTTGACAAGTATGTAGTGTCCTTCCTTATCTTTTTTGATAAATTTCAGTTTAAAGTCTATTTTATTGGATATTACGATGGCTACTCCAGCTTGTTTCCTGGGACTGTTTGCTTTGAAAACCTTTTCCCAGCCATTGACTCTGAGGAAAAGTCTATCTTTGCTGGTGAGGTTCTTGTATGCAGCAGAATGATTGGTCTTGTTTACAGATCCATTCTGTAAGCCTGTGTCTTTTTATTGGTGAGTTGAGTCCACTGATGTTGAGAGATATTAATGACCATAGATTGTTACTTCCTGCTATTTTGATGTAGGTTGTGGTGTGCGTTTGTGTGTTTCTTTTGGTTTAGTTGCAGTGAAGTTTTGTTTTTTTTTTTTGTTTGTTTGTTTTTTGCCTGTGTTTTCTTAGCTGTAGTTATCTTCTCTTGGTTGGAATTTCCCTCCTAGCATCATCAGTAGAACTGGATTTTGTTTTCTCCGTCCATGGTGATAGAAAGATTTGCTGGATACTGTAGTCTAGGCTGGCACCTGTGGTCTCTTAGGGCTTGCAGAACATCTGACCAGGCTCTTCTGACTTTTAAACTTTCTGAGGAAAAGTCGGGTATAATTCTGATGGGTCTGCCATTATATGTTACTTGGCCTTTTCCTCTTACAACTTTCAATATTCTTTCTTTATTCTGTATATGTCGAGTTTTAATCATTATGTGGAGAGAG
This sequence comes from Lophiomys imhausi, assembly GCA_907164525.1. NCBI lineage: Eukaryota > Metazoa > Chordata > Mammalia > Rodentia > Muridae > Lophiomys > Lophiomys imhausi. Next base: position 2,815,375 of record CAJQZJ010032660.1, on the reverse strand, counting down.
GAATTTCTTTTCTGATTCAATCTATTTGGTGCTCTGTGTGCCTCTTGGACTTCTACTGGCATCTCTTTCTTTAGGTTTGGCAAATTTTCTTCTATAATTTTGTTGAACGTGTTTCCTGGTCCTTGGAGTCTGAGATCTTCTCTTTCATATATGCCCATAATTCTTAGGTTCAGTCTTTTCATTTAGTCCTTGATTTCTCCGATGTTATGGTTGATGACTTTTTAGATTTCTCATCTTTTTTGATGGTTGTACTAATAACTTCAACTGAGTCTTCCACGCCTGAGATTCAATCTTCCATCTCTTGTATCCTGTTAGTGATACTTATGTCTGTAGTCTCTATTCTCTTTCCTTGGTTGTATGCTTCCAGGATTGTCTCTGCTTGTGTTTTCTTTATTGCTTCCATTTCCAGTTTCAGGTCTTGAACTGTTCTATACATTTCCTCTTCCAATTTGATTGTCTTTACTTGCAATTCTTAATACCTTTGTTCTTTTTCCTCTCTTGTTTGACTGAGTCTTCTTGGAGGTCTTTAAATGAATTCTCTATTGCTTTCATCTGTTGAGTTGTGATTTCTTTAAGTTCTTCAAGAGATTTATTTTCTTCTTTTAATGTTTCAATTATTTTGATAAGTATAGATTTGTCTTCATTTTCTTGTGTTTCAGCTGTAGTTGGTTTGTCAGAGCTATTTGTATTAGCATGGCTGAATTTTGTTGGAGTCATATCCCTGACTTTTTTCAGTTCTGTTCTTTTGCTGGTCTTTAACCATCTTTTTGTCCTTAGTTGCCTTATGGGCTTGGTGTCAAAGAAGGAGTTTGGGGTTGGTCCTCAATGAGTCCACCCACTCACCCTTTCCTGCTGTGTCCCAACTGGGAGCTCAGGTCAGGTATTGGGGTGGGATGTGTTGCTATCAGTCTGCAGGTTCCTGAGATCCAGCTGGTCTTCTTAGTGATCTCAGTATGGATGGATAGGCCACAGACTGTAGCCTAGAGCTGCAGATCCCCTGTAGTTTAGATGTCAGATCCGTGGTTCTGGTCAGCTCAGTCTCTTCTCTGGAGATCCCAGGTTCAAACTGAGCCTCTCAGCCAGAAGCAATGTTTGAATGGTCCTGAATGGTGCTGAATGATCCTGAGTAGTCCTAAATGGTTGAGTGGTCCTGAGTGCTCTTTAGGATGAAGGTCAGGGGATCGTGGGTGGCACAGGTCCAGAAGATGGTGCTTGAAGGTGAGCTGTCCCAGTTCAGAGTGGTTGGGAAATCCCCATAGGTTTCGCAGAGCAGGGCTTGTTGGGGGAAAAGGAGGAACATCTAACCTAGGTGCTGGGGTTGAAAGCCTAGAGCCCCAAGGTGGTGTAGGGTCAGGAGAGTATAGCTGGATGCTCCTGATGAATGAGGCCTTTTCATCTCTGGCAGGCCAGGGAAAGTACAGTGGAGCTTGGGGAACAGCTCTCAGATCCATTGAGCTGGGCATTTCCCAGAGTGTTGGTTAGCCAACCAGCTCGGTGGTAGGTGGGGACAGGGAATGGAAGAGATATATCCTGAGTGGTCCTGAGGATGAAGGTCAGGGGATTCTGGATGGCACAGGTCCAGAAGATCTTGTTTTTTAATATCATTTCTTCTGCTGCTAATTCTCTTAAAGTAAAGAAAATGTTTCCAAATGATGAGGAACAATGAAAGACTGCTGGTGGCCATGTAAATGATGAAAACAATTTTAAATAATCCAGTGAACTAAAAAATGTCCATGGCTAAGATCTAGCATTTCTCTCCCTACATATTTGTTATGGAGAAATACAATGCACATGCATGTGGCAACATACATAAGAATGTCCAAAGTCGTCTGAGCTATAATAGCAAGATAATGTGAGCAGTCTTCCTAGCCATTAAGAAACAAGACTAAGCACAAACTAAGGATATATGAAGGGAAAGGGGAATTACTTTAGGTGCCTCAGGAAAAATTAGGGGTAGATATATGAGCAAAAAAGTTGGAGGTAAAAATTACATCTGAAGTAAACATGTACAGATATTTTTCTTGTCATTATTTCTTTTATTTACATTGCACTAGACATTTTAAACAGTTTTTAATGAAATAATTAAAACAACAATGTAGGGGCTGGAGAGATGGCTCAATGGTTAAGATTCCTGGCTACTTTTCCAGAGGACCTCAGTTCAATTACCAGCACCCACATGGTGGCTCACAACCATCTGTACCTAATAAACCAATAGTGTTTTCATACACTTTGAAATTAAGCAAAAACAGAAATAAAATGCCTCTACAGGCATGGGTCTCAATATGTAAATGTGAATCAAAGGGGGGAAGCAAGGCCTAGGGACCTCACTTGGTGTCAAACAGCTGCCTAGCATCCATGTGGTCATAAGTTCAATGCCCAGGACAAAAAAAAGGGGGAGCTTTCTTCAAGAACTCCAGTTCTGCCTGCCACACAAAATCAAGCCTCCACTGCTCTCCATGACCTTCACACATTCAAAACTAGTACTACCTGAATGACTTTCCCACTACCAAGTTTCACTGCCAGCATGAGATGCAGCCTTGAACCCTTCTAGACCATAGCTGCTGTGGGCTGACCTTGAGGAAATGTTTACCAGAAGATTTTGCCTCAGTGATAGTGATCTCTTCTTAATCATAGTTGATTCTTCAGCCCCAGCTGCTGAGTATCAATTGTCCTATCAAAACAATGGCTTCAGTTTTGTAAGGGGAGTAAGATTAATATAAATTAGATTTAGTGAATATCTAAGGGCTTTTGATACAGTCTCTCAATGCAGGTCATGAAGACAACTTGGCTGTGGGCAATTGACTTAACAGCATATGGACTAAAAACAAGGTTTATGGCCTTGCTTTGTTTTCAGTTGCTAATAGCCTTATGAGTGGGTGGAGCTCAGATTAGGCTGAAGCCAGGTGAAACAAGGAGAGATCCTATTCAAGGATGAAGTGAGTGGAGCATGAGAGTTCCCATGCTACAGAGTTCCCACGCTAGAGATGATGAGATGCAAGGCAGCTTGTGTCATATGATGGAGAAAATGCTGGTGGATTGAAGAGCTTATTTTCAACAGAGCTAAAAAACTATGGCCAGTTCTCCCTGAGGAGAAAGAAGCTGGTGAGCAGAGAAGCAAAAGACAAAGGACTAGACCCTGTGGCACAGTTTTTGCCTAGAGCAGTTCAACCAGTTCAAACAGTGGCCTGAATGGAACTGTGGCCAGCCTCAAAGACTGAGGCAGAGGGGCTGAGTTACTAATACAAACTCAGTAAGTTGGCGTACAGACAGCTGAGGCCTTCCAGAGAGAAGAAAGCCTCAAGCCTCATTTAAGGTGAAGCTGCCATAATGAATTTACTCTAAAGGACTTATGTCTGAGATATTCCTGAAGAAAGACTGTTGACTAAGGTGTTCCTGACAACTGAGGACCTGCCCCAAAGACTGTGTTCCTGACAACTGAGGCCCTGCCATAGAGACTGTATCCTTCTAAAAACAGTTAGGATTAGTTGGTAGATAATAGTTGTTATAGTTATATAGTTATAAGTATATACAGTTATTAATAAATATATATTGGATAATTAAAAAGATTTGGTTTCACAGTTTAGTGGTTCTTATTTTAAAATATCACATGAACAACCCTGATAAATTCTTTGAGAAACTCCAACTTGCCAGGCCAGGCCTCAATCATCTGCATCACTCTCAACCTTAATATCTTCCAAGCCCCAACAAAACAACCTGCATATTCAATCACTTTCTACTCCAAAGTTCCAAAGTCCTTCCACAATCCTCCCCCAAAACACAGTCAAATCTGTCACAGGTACCAATTCTTGTCTTAAGAGTTTCTACTGTTGTAAATGACCATAGGATTTATTTGGTTTATACTTCCACATCACAGTCCATTATGAAGGATGACAGGGCAGGAACTTAGAGGCAGGAAACAATAGAGGCCATGGAAAAGAGTTGCTTATTGTCTTATGTAGAAAAAAAATAATAATTAAATTGTATTATTTTGGGAGCCATTTTTGAATGTAGAAATAATTAACTTGTTTACCAACATTTATATTATATTTAATTGGTTCGCAGCTGTTAATCCTTAACCTGCCATTATAAAAGAGCACACAAACACCACATGAATTTTCACAAGCCTAGGCCTCGGTTGTGCAATCCTAGCAAATCTGAGCTAGCTCATAATTTTATTACCCAAATATGACCCAGAATATACATACGTCCCCTTGGACTGCCATTCTCCATGATATGCCGATGTTCCTGGCCATGTGGAATGAGGTTCTTTTTTCTTTTTTTTTTTTTTTTTTTTTTTTTGGTTTTTCGAGACAGGGTTTCTCTGTGTATCCTTGGCTGTCCTGTACTCACTTTGTAGACCAGGCTGGCCTCGAACTCACAGTGATCCGCCTGCCTCTGCCTCCCAAGTGCTGGGATTAAAGGCGTGCACCACCACCGCCCGGCTGAGGTTCTTTTTTCTAACGCATGGTGTGCGTCCTCTTTCCTGCTGCTCCTGGCTGGAATTCCTTCTTCTTCCTGCTGCTAGCTGGAATTGAATGAATCCTCTGTCTAAAGCTCAGGCTTCCTGTTCTAATCTCAGGAAGTCCCACCTTTCTCTGTCATTGCCCAATCTCAGGCCTCAGCATTTTATTTAACCAATCAGATTCAATGTAAGTAACAGACAGCAAGACCAATTAATTAACATTTAGAATGCTTAACATTACCCCATCAATTCCCTCCTTTTGTCTAATAAAAAGGCTAAAGTTTTAAAATCATATAGTAAAAACAATAAGAACAGATATGAAACAATCAAGAAAACCATATATAAAAGTTATGCACATAATGTTTAGTCTATTTGTATCAGGAAATCTTGAAGAAAAAATCATCTTATCTATGTTGGTGTATCTAAACTACTGAATCTAAATAATTTCTATCCTATCCTATATTTATAAACCTAAAGATTTTATTTACACTTTAAAATATCCTTTTAAATCCTAAACAACTCAAGTTCAATTGAAATTTTATAACTATTATGCCTTTAACCCCATCAAAGACACAGAAGGGATAAAGTTATTATTTGAGTGAGTAGGAACCATAAGAGAGCAGCTTCCAAAAAGAAATATGAGTTTGTTGCCTAGACAGTCCCAAATGTCTCTTGATATCATTGGAGCATCATCTTCAGCCTTCTGGCCAAGCATTTTTCACAGACTAAATTGTGCAGCAGGAAATAATAAGGATTTTCCCATTCTGTCTCTGCAGAATCAGGACATCGACTTACTTGCAGTTAGACTGTGGTCCGTCTTTGGACTATATATAGTCTGTTGAGAGAGCAGGGGCATTTTTGCCCAATAGGAATTATCTCCTGATGGGAGATTTCTTTTTGATGCTTATTCTTCTCTTCCAAGTCAAATGGGAGCTGCCAGGAACTGACTGCTTTAAGTTAAACAAGTCTTAAAATAACAAAAACATCTTTAAATGCCATTTTCTGTATGACTCTGAGGGTTTTGAAGACATCTACTATTTTATTTATAAATCTATCATCTATCTGATTAAAATATACAGTTTGCTTGTTCAAAGATAGAACAAGCAAAACTATCTTTGAACAAGCAAACTGTATATTTCAATCATTTACTATCTGTTTAACCTATTGAGACTATTTTATGACAAATTAAGACTAGTATTTGACATGACCAGAAGCTTGACTGGCCAGCAATAAACCTATATTACCCAGACTCCTAAATGGATTTCAATAGCAACCCATAAAAGGATTGGAAGTAAACTTATACATTTAAATGAGTTCTATTAGGCACAATACCTCATAAGAGTTGAAATATATTTATTATGTGTCAAAATATAAAATTCTATACTAATGAATCAAACTTAATCTTATTTTTGTATCAATATACAAAATTCTATAGCAATGTATCAAAAGATAACCTTATGTAAAGAATAACAATAATTTTTGAGTTTCAGAGCAGATTCAATAATCTATCCTTATATGTTATCATTTCTATATTATATACATATATCCCCCTCTTTTTCTCTTCAAGTCTTTTCCCCCTATATAAGAGAGAAAGAAGGTTAGAGAAAAGAAAAAAAAAATAGAAAAATCCTTGAATCTAATCTCCTATATCTTCTTTAACAAGACCATATAACAATTTGTAACCATTCCCCCTAAACCACATCTATAACCCATCAAATAAACAAAGAATCATCCACCCCACTTTTGGGGAATGGGACGTCGCTCTCCTATAACTTCTTCCTGCTGAATTGGAATGCAGAAAACCTGTTTGGGGGCCCAAATAAAATGGAAAAAAATGGTTAATCAATTTAAAAGTAAGATTTGTTGTCCAGTCTCTATGTGCTCAACAATTTGAGTGTCCTGAGTAGTTTGTAGTCTGAAGCTGAACTTTGGTTAGGAAAATTCAGGGCTTTATTGACATTCTGTATGAAAGAGTCTTTGAGGCTAGGCCATCTCAGCAAGCTATTTGAAGTTGTTCTGGATGCAGAGTTTTGAAGGAAATAGCTATTGAGGCAGCCTGTGAGGCTGGATCATTTGGGTTACTTGTCTTGTCTTCTTTGAACTCTGGTCCTGTTGTTCTAAAAATATATAATTTCTCACAAGTAACATTACCAAAATGCCTTGGATGTGCAGGATACACAGATCAATTAAGGAATATTTTCTGTGCTTTGTTTGAACAAAAGAAAGACATTTCTAAGTCTCCATTCATGCTATATAAAACGATGGTGTGTAATAGTATTACATATCTATGCTATATATAATCTATTTTAAATTGAAAATACAGTATAATACTGTATGGAGTTTAAGTATTCTCCTCTACAGTTGACATAAATTTATTAATTGATTAAAATAGGTTTATTCTGTGTTGTTCTGGCTTTTGGTAGATTAGGTTGGCCACAAACTCAAAAGGAACCAATCTGTCTCTGTCTTTGTCTCCCATGTTTTGGGAACAAAGGTATGCATTTATATAGTTCTTTACTTTTTTCCCTTCTTTGGAGATTTAATTTTCTATGTGGATATATCTATCCTTATTGAGACAGGGTTTCTCTTTGTAGCTTGGGCTGTCTTGATTTGCTCTGCAGAGCTCTGTAGATTAGATTGGCCTTGAACACACAAGGAATCTGTTTTGTCCTTGTCTCCCAGGTTTTGAGATCAAGGTATGAATTTAATTAACTGAATTACCCATATTAAACAATAACATTAATTAAACCATTTTGTATTAGTTTGAGTTCCAATTCTCCCATGGAAACTCCATTCTTAAGGAGATTGGTGTAGAATAGCATAATATGCTATTTATGTTAGCTTTTCTTAACTGTTGGCTGTGGGAGTCATGCAGTTTGCATGTTCCTCCCAAGCCTAACTCTGGGTCCTTACCTTGATTACAGAATCTCTCTCTCTCTCTCTCTCTCTCTCTCTCTCTCTCTCTCTCTCTCT
>CAJQZJ010032660.1:2782547-2807930 GCA_907164525.1 Lophiomys imhausi | reverse complement strand
TGTGTGTGTGTGTGTGTGTGTGTGTGTGTGTGTGTGTGTGTGTGTGTTTATCCTTCTCCTGGACTCACTTTGTAGACCAGGCTAGCCTTAAACTCACAGAGATCAGCCTGTCTCTGCCTCCCAAGTGCTGGGATTAAAGGCGTGAACCACCACACCCAACATACCTCTTTTAGGGGCAAAATGTCTCTTGAAACCAGTTGTCCAGTGGGAGCCCCACAACTAAGGAGACTGGGTTGTGACCCCTTTCTCTTTACGTTAATTTAAGGTTACGTGTATTTATCCCTTAAATCAGAAAGGACATTATTAAACTTAACATCAAGGGAAAAAATGTGTCATTTTTTAATTCTAGACTGTCTTTAGTAAGCACCCTTATCTTATCAGCAGGGTTCTGCCCTGTCTTCATTGTTTAAACCAGGCTGGTCTAGAATTCAGAGATCTGCCTGTTTCTTCCTCTAATGTGATGAGATTAAGGGTGTGTGCCAGTACCACCCTGCTCAAATATTTCACTTAAATCCCAGATATTAGTAACTCTGTAACCTTGAGAGCAACTTTGAACTTTTGCAGTATGCCAGGGAATAAACTCAAGATCTCAGGTGCTAAAAACATACTTCAGCACAAAGTCATATACTGAGCTCAAACTTCTACCATTCACAAAGGAACAAGATGTCCTTAGGCATAAGATGAATTTGAAATGCAAAAGCCTGGACTTTTAAAAGACTTACTTCCAAAGTGACATGTCCTTGGGAACTCACCAAGGATGGATGACTTCTTTGATCATAAGACTGGTGGCAGGGACATGCCTTGAAACGCCCACCCCCAGAACACAATCTAAGGGACCATCTGTCATTTCACACACCTCTGTGAAAAGCTTTTGAAGAGAGGGAGCCCAGGGACATGAGCGCAAAAGCTTTTGCTGAAGATATTTAAGTCAAGATTCATGTACACAGAGCACTTTGCTCCCCTTCCTGTCTCACCTCCTCCTCATCTGGCAGAGAAACTCACATCAGTCTCATCAGAAGGCTTCACCCTCTTGTATTGAGTCATTGAGGTTCTGGAGACAGAGTCTCCCTGAGATTTCGGAGTGCCTAGGAGGAGAGTTGTCTCCCCTTGGAGCCCATGGGCCTCGGATTGGACAGAGCATTGAAGAAAAATCCTTGCAGGCCTGAAGCATCTGAATAGGTGAGCCTGGGAGACTTTTCACATGCTAAATAATTGGTCTCTAAGACCGCAGAGATTATTCCTGCTTGTGATCTGTCTTATGATCTGATGAACAAAATTCAGAGACTTTAAGAGACCTTGGGACTGAAAGATTTGATGAAGTCTCAGAGGAAAATATCCTTTTTAGAAACCTTAGGTTAATGTTAAATGTTTGTATTATAGGTATTAAGAAGTTTTAGAGTTAGAGTTTGGGTTTAGGATTTAGGAATTTTATAGGCAATTGTTAAGTATTAATAAATATATGCTTAATAAAAAAATTTACTGTTACATTGGAGTACCCAGACAATATCATGTAAGCCAATCTAATAATAAACCCCCTTTAAATATATAATCATTCTATACGTTCTGTTCATCTAAGAGACCCTGACTCACATAAATATTGCCTATACTTTTTTGTTGAGTTCCAATTTCTCTATTACTTCCTTTGTAGTGATTACTATAGCTTGATTCAGTATGTCCTGTTATATTTAAGGGATCCACATTTCTGTAGGTTTATAGTAGATAAGGTAAATGTGTTGCACTAGAGTCCAAATGTGCCTTCTGTTATTAGTAATGTAGTCTTTTTAAAAGTGGTGTGTGTTTGTGTGTGTGTGTGTATAATCTAGGATGTAAGTAGAGTCAGAGGACAACTTGCAAGAACTGGTTCTCTCCTTCGTCTTAGTGATGGAACTCAGGTCATTAGGCTCAGTGCCTTTACCTATTGAGTCATGTTATTTGGATCTTCGTTGTTACCTAGGATATTTCTCTTTCCATTTTGCTTTTAAATTCAGCTTCTTTTTTGTTAAATTGTATTTATTGCTAATTGAGGTGGGGGTTAGAAGCATGCATGTGGCAGCTAGAGAACAATTACTGGAGTCTGCTTTCTCCTTCTACAATGTAGGTCCTGGGGAGTGAAATTATGTCAGGTATGGCAGCAGGTTTTAATCAGCTAAGCTAACTCTCTGGCTATGTCTTCCAAATTTTCTCAGTTCAAGTATTCACTGAAATTTGAGTGTGTGGGGGTTATGCATAGAGCAAGGTGCTTTGCCTTATAGCTGCCTTGGAAGTATATGTCAGCATCTACACAACTCTTTCAAGGTGTCATGCTTGATCCCCAACACTGCACAGACAGGGGGCAACAAATAGTATCAGCTACAGATAGCAAGGAACCATACAAAAAGTATTAAAGACTAGCACTATAGCTTTAAAGTACTACAGCTGAGTAGATACCAACCCTCTCAGCTATCCTGTTTTCTTGCCAAAATCCCCATACTTGCATATGGTTCATTTAGGCTGCTCCTGCTCCATCAGGCAGTCCTCAAAACAAACTGTTCTTGGCCACATGCTCACCTTCCATGCTACCCCATGGCGAACTTCTGTTCTCTCTGCTCTCTCCTCTCATCCTCTCCTCATGCAACCCCAAGCTCGAGAATCTTCACCCAGCCTACCCCTCTTCTGCCCAACCCAGGCTGTCAGCAACTTTATGAACCACTCAGGGATAATTGGGGGACAAGATTTATACATCATTTGGGGTACATGAGAATCTGTAAGAGGCAAGCAGATCTTGGGGGCAAGAAATTAACATTTGAATACATAGCTCCAGACCATCCCCAAAGAGCAACAGCAGTGGAAGCAACAATAGTTGCTCTGATTAGCAAAGAATAAACACAATAAAGTTGATATTTGACTAAATGGACTTGATGTACCCTTTAGATTGCTTTCTAAATTATTAGTGCATTCTTGTAGATTAATGGTGCTCTCAGCTTTGGTCAAAGAAGCTTCTTTTTGCATTGGACAGCAGTTATTGCAGAAACTTATACTTGGTCAAAATGCTGAGAATAAGAACTGCCTAACCTTAAATAAGCCATCTAGATCATATCCTTCACAATGCAGAGAACATCCTTGAAGAAAGGATGGAAAGAATTTAAGAGCCAGACTAAATGGAGGAGTATTGAAGGATGCTGTCACCTTAGTAACCCATCTACCCTGCCTATACAGACATACATAAGATTGGACCCATCATCATTTCCTCAAGAATTCAAGAGCAGTTTGTGATGTCTTTCTCTTCCTTGGGGACTTACAGGTAGCAGGGGGAGCACATGAGAACCCACACCTCACCGAGAAGCTGCTAGTGGTTAACTGGTTGCTGGGAGGAGACATATCTTTCAAGAGTGTAGCCATCATGTTGCACAAGCATGATTTTATAAGTATCCTCTCATCCATGCTCATGTAAGCAACCCTAATCAAACTCACTGTTGTCTTTTGATGGCCATTGTGTACCCATGTGCATGAAGCCAGATGATCATGGACTGAGGCCTCTGAAACCATGCGCCAAAGTAAATTATTCCTCTATTCAGTTGTTTCCATAAGATATTTTGGTCATAGTGACATATCCCATTGATACTTTTTATTTACTAAAATCCCTTTAGCCAAATGTGATAAAATCTTTGAGTAAGTAACCTACCAAGTATGATACTGAGAAACTTTCTTCAGTAAATTATTCTTCAGTAAATTTAGTAAATTATTCTTCAGTAAACTTTCTTCAGTAAATTATCTCACTTGTTAACAGGAATTTTGATACCACTCTTGTAAGGTTGAGGGGATTGCAGTATGTGCATGCCAAGGGTTATTCCCAGTTCACAAGACACAGTTGCTATTTCCCAATTTTATCAACTTCCTGACTTCCGTAGCACAGATCAGCCTTTTTCTTGCACCTTATTATCTCCTAAGTTGAGTCTTCCTTAACAATTTCTTTTAAGTTCTTTCCTGTTATTGCTCATCCCAAAGCCAAACCTAAATGTTCATTTTATTTTTTACAGAAACAACACATTTCAAAGAAATTACTTCTTGGGGTCTCTAAACCACAAAATGTAGGAACCTATGGAAACAATCATGCTATATTCTCTTTAATCTTTCTGGAGGTTAAGCAAACTTAACAGGAATATTATACTGTGAGATGGGATGACTAAAGCCATTTAAATATTTTCGTGGGTGCTGAGATGGGCCTGGTTCTCTATATGCAGTATCAAAGTGGGTATCCCTAAATTAAAAGACTGGAAGCTTACACATTTTAAATCGTGGGGTTACTAGGTAAGATTATCCCATCTACTATGTTCTTTTGGTTATACAGTTTCCAAGCCCTTACTCAAGGGGAAGATAAGCAATATTTGTAAAAGTGGGAACCACACATGATTAAGGAATTGTTATCCATTCCAAAGAGCCTTAATAAAAACACAACAGAAAATATTTGCTACCATGTTGACATATTGACCTTCCTGGCCATGGTGAGTTAGAAGTGCATACTGGGCTACTACACAAACTGTGTTTCAGTTTTATTCAAACATACTTTCTTTGACTTCATTTCCCAAGATAACTATCTTAGATATTAATACCAACTGCCACTTGGCATGTTGTTGATAAAAAGTAAAGGGTAAGGTGTTTGGGGGTGGGTGGGAAACCACAACAAACATTAAAGCACATTCCCAGTTCCCTGTGCCTTGGTAAAGTAACTGTAGCGGCTGTTGCTGAATTTGTATAACATCTATTTCTGCCATGCATTTTACTCACCTTGGGGTGACAGCTTTTCACACTATTGCAGGACCAAGTACAAGAAGCAAGTTGCAAAGAAGTGAAGTCTTCCAGGGTCTGTCTAGCTGCAGATTGAGGTGTTTCTCAAGAAGAGAAACATCCTGACAAGATCACTTTACATAAACACAATTAGATACTTACAAATATTATCAGACTTAGACAAAAGCCATGGTTGATTCAATCATTGGTCAAAAATCTGTGTTGAGAAGATTTAGATGCTGAGCAAACATAGCTTACAATTTCAAAGCCTAAACATGATGAAAAGCAGTAGTACAGAAGTGCATCTGAAATATGACTGTTAAAGAGCAAGACCACACACTTTCCCTGAAGCAGCACTACCCTGATCTCTCTGCTTTCCTTCTGTATGTTAAATCCTTATACCCACAAGTGGCTACATAAAAAATAATAGTCTGGCTTCTGAATTGGTAGGAAAAGATTTCCTCTACCAAGCCTGAGTTCAATTCTCAAGACTTACATGGTAGGAGATAACCAACTCTGACAAGTTCTCCTCCTACTTGCACATGTGCATCACGTTCTTGTATAACTAGACACATACACACACCACACATAAATATAATTTTAAAAGTTTAAAGATCTGGTTTCTTGTTGGTTCAATTGAAAAATATACATACTGTAAACACAAACAACCTGAACAGTCACTGAACTTTTTTTTTAACTGTTTTCCCAATAGGGTGCCTGAAGTCAATATTCAGATTTATCTTTTAGCAAAACCTCAACAGGGCTCTAGGAAACATGTGAGCAGGCTACAGTAACCAACCATGGTTAGGTTTGCTCACCCAAGTAATTGACTGAGAGCATGGCTCAGAGTGAATGATACAGGGAAGCCTGAAAAAGGCTATTAAAGAAGATGATGTTTTATCTGTCAAAAACATAAGAAAGCAATTGCTATGGTCAGCAATTGTGGTTTTTTTATTACTATGCCCCAAAGGGTTATGGTAAAGGCTGTTAAGGGGTGGTAGGATATGTAAATTAGACCTAATAGAAGGTCCTTGGGTCACTGGAATAAACTCTTGAAAATGTCTCTCTCTTGTTTCCTGGCTCTGAGGTAAGCAACTATGTCCTACTGTGTGCCCCTTGTAACTATGATTACTATACAAGTACATCAATAGCATCAATTACTTATAACAGTGAGAAAGAACAGTTTAAGCTGAAACACTCACTGGATGCTAGCCTAGGCAAGACAGAAAAACCCTATCTCAAAGAAACAAAAAACACATTTAGCAATAATGCCATATGGAGCAGCAGACCTTGATAACCAAGATTTATGCAATGGAATCATCCCTAAAATTTGGGTAAGAGTATCATTAATTTTCTGACACCAATTACAATTATAGAAGTGATGGAGATGTTAAGAGGGCCCTGATTTTATTTTATTTTTTGTTTGTTTTTGCAATTCCTGAGTTTGACAGTCTCCAACTTCCTGAATGTTGAAAATTGAGATGAGAAAGCTTAAATTGAAACATTATATTTTGAGTAGGACATATAGTTCAATAACTGAAGTGCTTGCCTTACAGGCACAGGGACCAGAGGTTAGATCCCCCAGAACATACGAAAAAGAATACAAACAAAACCAACCAACCAACCAAACAAGCAAGCAAGCAAAGAAACAAAACAGTAACATGTAGTTGTAATACCACCACTGCAGACAGGGTGATCCCTGGGGCTCCCTGGCCAGTCCCCCTAGAAAAATGGGTGAGTGCCAGGCCAGTAAGAGAACATGTCTTAAAAGATTATGTAGATAGCATTCATTCCTTGGGCATCCTAAATGATGCCTAAGACTTCTACACACTTTGGCTTCCACAGATGTATACACGCACACACATGCACGTACACACACACAAAATAAAAAATTTAAAAAGCATAATTTAAAGCAAAAAAAACCCACAAAACTTAACAAATGTAATGGAAAAATGTACTCAAATCCCATCCATTTCTGCATTTTTAATCTTTAAGCCAATTTATAAAAAGTTAATGCAATACCTAACCTTTTAGTCTTTTCCCTGTTTGCTCGAGTACAAATGAGGAGTGGTAGGTTCCTGAAGAGAATCTAAGCATAGAATATATATGCTTAACTTCCAAATTTCACTTGTATAAACAAATTTGGTCAAAAGAACATTGAGAAGTCACTTGCTGTAAAGAAGGGTCTGTGGGGTCTACATTTGGATACAGAGAAAAAACAAGCAGTAGCCAAATTAGGAAAAACACACAAGTTCTCAGAATAGCCAGGACTATTGCAGATCTTCAAGATGCATTCTCATTTAGTTCACTTATTAATTTTAAAGTTGTTCTCTATTTTATAATGCACATCTGCCAACAACTGAAAATCATTCTTGCTTATAGTTGACTCTGAAGTGGGAACTATAAAGTTTAAGTATGGTCCTCTTTTGTTCACTAGCTGGGAGATAATTAGGAATGAGGCAAATTCTGTACCTGGCTGAAAGGTGGTCATGCATTTAATAAATTCATGGAATGAGCAGGTCTTGAGGCAAAATTGCTGACAATCTAGTATTCCTTAATCTCACAGAGGATCAGATTACAGAAAACTGTTCTGTCAGATCTAGCTCCTGACATGACTCCTGCCTGGAAATCTTTACCTACAACACCCTAACCTCAGAAAATAATTTTTATTCTTTTGACCACTGTATAGCCAGTTTAACTTTTCTTATCAAAAGCAAAGCAAGGCTAAAACAGCATCTTTATTACCTTCAAAAAAAATTCCTCTCAATATACAAATCAGCTAAGTCACGGCTATTTTAAGAAGCTGAGCCAGAAAGATCATTTGAGCCCAAGAGGTCAAGGACAGTCTGGATAACATAGTAAATTATTTCAAAACAGGCAAATCCAAAATAAGCTTAAAGGTGCATCACTAAGAAACCATACAAGCCACAGATGGGATGCCGATTGTGAGAGAAGCCACAGGGACCACTAAATACCTCAAGAAATCTCATGAGTCAATGACACCCCAGGAAAGACCTCAAGACTATACCCTATATAACCAGAGAGCTCCACATGGTTCTCTCTATTGCCCGCACAGACGGAGAAGACAGAAACACATGCTGGAGAAGTGTACAGCAAGGTATGCCATTCATCATATCACATCAAGGGGCACACAGTAGGACACATAGGCACAAGGTATTTCAGTCATCGCTGCAATAGCAAATCCCGTAAGCCAGCCTAAGTATGCTGGCAGAAAAGGCATGGCATAGAACCTGCTGAAAAAGGGTTCTTGAAAATTGGACACTAAAGATGACCATCCAGGGGCCTGAGAGTTCTATAAGAGTGAACAAAGCAGGCAGAGTTCAGAGGCCATGGTGAGAAAAATTAGGCCGTGGAGTGCGTATGGGCTGAGGAAACTATGAAAGTGAGTCTCCACTGACAGAAGAAGGTGACCTCAAGTTTAGTGGTTAAAACAGGCTGGCCTTCATAAGCCAGCCACAAGCTAGCAGTTAAAATAAACTGACTGGACGAAACTGCAAAGTTACGCCCAGAAAAAGGCCTCAAACTTAAGCTGAACATAGTCACTGCCTGCCATGACTGCCATAGCCAGACTGCTAATTACTATAAGGGTGTGCCTGCAGATAGAAGACTGACTATAAACCAAGGTGCCCTGAGGACCCATGGCCTAATAGCCTTTTAAGAGGGTTAAAACAGTATTGATTAGGTGTTCTTAGGTATTAAATGTTTACAGGTATTAGGTTATAGGAGATAGGTGTTTATAGGTGTTAGTTATTAATAAATGTAAGTGCTCTAAATAAAAATGTACTGTTACACCCAGAGGTGGGCTTTGCTAATCTCACAAGGTACTTCTCAGTTCAAACAAGCTGACATTCAGGATTAGCCATCATTCCCTTGTCTCAGAAGACAAGGAAGCTGAAGTAGATCAGCAGTAGAATATTTGAATAGACTGTGCCAGACTCTAGGTTTAACCTCAGGCACTGTAGTACACAACAGCAACTTTAAGAAAAACGACAAAACCCCACCTCAGCCAAAAGCTAAGTGTAATAACAAGTCGTTACTGTATACATCATATGTATAGTCCTCTTTCCTAATGCTTATAACCCAAATGACAGAAAATTACCATATTCCAAAAGAACGTTCTACACAGTATTTATCATCATCATCAAATAGAAACCCATGAAACCATTACAACCAAGGAAACATGAAAACTAGAAGGGCCATGGTATTCTTGATGGGATACTAACAAAACGGACATTAAGTAAAAACTAAGAAACATTTTAAAGTGTACATTTTACCAATAAAGGATCCATACTCATTAATTTCTAAGTTATCAAGAACTGGGGGAGATGGGTAAGAAAGTAAGAACTATGGCTACTATATTTCCAGATTATCTATAAAACTGTTCTAACTTGACTTATGAAGAATAAAGAGATTCTGTGAAATTGTAGAAGGAAAAAAGAAATTTTGGATGTCTTTGAGACACATGCTGATGTTCTCAATACAACACACAAAAAATCATATGCGTAGCCAAACTACTTTCAAATGGAAAACATCTGACAGAATCCACCACAGCCTACAAAGCTAACTATCTAAATAAACCATGTTACAAAACTTAGCTGTGTTCTATTTGCATGCTAACAACAAAGAGACTGGCTCAGTGTCACTCCATCAGTTAGATGTAATTCAAGTGTCATATTTCTATGTCCTCTAGATCCAATTACATTGTCTTAAAATGTTATGAAAATGTATGTTAAAATCAAAGTTTAATATATGAAATCTTCAAATATATGTTATTTGGAGGACTAAGGAGGATGGCAAGAACACGTGAGGATCCTACCTGTGCAGTAATTCTGAATTCCTATCTTCATTTTATGTTTTTATGAAAGTAGTTTTTCACTTAACATTTAACTCCAATGTTACATAGATAACTAAAATTAAATGAATTCTGAGTTTGGTGCACTATTTACAAATAAGCTGTATTTAACCTACCACCATTATATAAGAACTATTTACCATTGTAGCAGAAAAAAAATTCTACTACATTTTGAGATTATGTACTAGTAACTACTATATAAGTAGAAAGTAAAAATAGCATCTTGAATTGATCAGTTAACTTCTAACTATAAGAATATCTTAGTTCCAAGAACATAATCATCAAATCGAACACTGAGAAGCAAGATCAGTGAGGAATAGTCAGGTTCAAACAATAGGTGACTAATGACTATTCTCAATTCTATGTACACTGATGAACTACAAATTTTTCTCTTGGGGAAATGACCAAAAATAGGCTCCTGATGCTACTGCAGCTACTGGGGGGGGGGGGGGGCACCTGACACAGCCAGTGAATTTTGTGTACATACAACTGGTTTTGAGAATGCAAAACTAAATTTTTACTTTTCTCATCAGAACAATGCTAAGTTAATGATTAACATATCCACATACTCTTGAAAATTACCATGACCATAACCATATAAATTACATTAATTCTAAAAGATAATGTAAAATCTATTAGAAAAGCATTCGTTGGGGTCAAAAAAGAGCTAGGTTCTTAGACAGTTGGCATCATTACTCTCTCCTCCTACAATAACTATAACAAAAAGACCTTCTCTTCACCTTTTGTCTTAAGTATTAAGAACATGTAAGTCAACAAGCTGATTAGATAAAGAGATCCTCCCTGTTTTTAATTACATAATTTAAATGGCCGACTAAAATGAGTAACTTTCACGAAATTGTCAATTGGGAAAATAGTAATAGACAAAAGTTATTTTCTAGCAGGCAGCATATATTTATAAAAACAGATAAAAAGGAAAGAACACAGATATGGGTGAACAATTTTTATTGAAACCCTCGAAGATTAAAGAGGACCAAATGGTGAGTTCGGTACCATAACAAAAAAAAAAAAAAAAAAATCTCACCTACTGTACCATCATTCACAGGAATGAACAAACCCAAACACGACAAAATTCAAATTCTCATGTAACTGCTACAAGTGAATGTAAATAAACTAATCATTTCATCATACCTTTCCTTTAATCATATGAAAGAGGGAATTTACATGGCATAACAAAAGATACAGAAAATTTAATGAAAACACAATTCTCTTAAAATCCCACAAACTTTTAAAGGATGCAGAATGTACTTGAAATGATTGAATGACTTAAGCTGATTACTTTTTTTTTTATTGCAAACTGTTTGAACATCAGCTTAACCCCTCATGCATGGTACTCAAAAATAACAGCTTCTCAATTAGAAAGATCACGTTAAAATGAGGAATTAAGCACTAAAAGGTTAAGTTTTTCTTTTTTTTTTTAAAGGAATTTTCAAGTACCAATATGTATAGTGAAAGAATACCAATTTTGGTTACACTTTCCTCCTTACTGTTAAATATACAAACTATAATACCTTTAAAAATAAAATACCCACATAAGATAACTTTAATATCATTCAAATTACAAATCAGAAAAACATTAAGCAAGAAATCACAGGACCAACAATGTCTTAATTTAAGATTATCCAAACATTTTATTATGTATTTACTCTTGTAGAGCTCAGGGTCTCTCCCTTCTGGTCTTCGCAGTTAAGAAACATTCTGTTGGTTGTACTCTAGAGACAACCTGTAACGATTTCATTTAATGGAAAAATAATTTTATTATATACTGACTGACCAAAAAGGAAGAGAAGGTTGGTGCCTTGGGGAATATTTAAGGGAGAAAAAACACAAAATTACGAAGTGGAAGCTTTTTCCAAAGGAATGCTGCACCCATTTCACATAAGATTAGAAATTCAGGATAAAGGCACTGGGATGTTCTCCTCACCATGTATAGACTCTCAGCTGAGATATACTCGTTCTGAGTCTACTGCAATCAGCCTGCTCATTGCGTATTTCTAAAACCTAATGTAAATTAAACAAGACTGACTTAGTTTATAATGTAACTAGTTTTATAAAAATATCCAGAGTTGCTAATAAAGCACCAAGAAAAAGAGAACCTCAGGGGGAGGACTCAGCTCCTTCCTACAAGGGCACCCTTTTACAGTTTCTCTAGTAGGAGTTCCAGAATGACATGAGTCATCTTTGAAATACCCTACCTATACAATCTTAGGGATATAGAACATTGCTGTGCTGGCTATACCCAAATGCCAATTTTCATTATAAATAGTTAAGAGACATTACAAGATTTCATGGCTTAGTCTCAAAAAGGTAAAATAGGTGCAATTTTCCTTTATGAAAGTTTTCATTCTATAATATACCATTAATATTTTCATGTTCCTTTCAGTAAACACTGATATAACTACAATAGGACTACCAAGTAACTGTGAAGTAGCTATGGTTATCTACAAATACTGTATTTTAATTTTAAAAATACAATATTTGTACATTCTAAAACATTGCATAAAAATTGTATTAATCAAAGTTTCAAAGAAATAATTCATCACTAGGCTTTCAAATTGAAGTGAGCAAACACAAGAGCAAATGAAAATATCTCTAAACATGATGTAAACATAAATGGAGTAATAGAAATCATCAAAATATCCAAATCTACTGTATTGCTATTTTCACCTTTAACATATCACTTTCTCCTTTCATAACAGTAATATAAGGGGCAGGACAATGTTTTCATAACCTTATGCCATCAAATCACTCAATACAGATGCACAACACATTCAATTATACAAAATCAATGTTTCAAGATACAAAATTAATGTTGATATGTAATTAATGACAAAAATAGGATGTTAAAAAGCTAACTGTAAGAATAGCCAGATATGCTGTACTCCTACTTATATAGATCTGATCAATAAAACAATAACACATTCACTTAGATACTGATTTAATTCATGGATCAAGGCCATATTTTCAAAGTATTCCAAAGGATGCCAGGACACTGCAAAAGCTAGAGAAGAGTTGAGAAACAGTATATGCTTACTAAACAAGAACTATGTTTACTTATCTAGTGAATACCTAGAGTAATAAATTTTTACTTCATGATCGCAATCAGGCTCGCAAACACCCAGAAATAGAATTTTTAAGGGTTTTAAATGTAGTTATAAAGGTCATAAAAAGTCTGATTAGACTGAGGTACATTTACTCAAAATGTTGAGATTCATTAAGTGGTAGAAACAACATAATTAATCCCTCAAATCAATGCACATTCTCAGTGCACATATAATTGGGGGTAATTGGGGGGGTGCATTAATTGGTGAAGTCCACCAAGCTACATATCAATATTGAGTTACACCAAATAGTCTGAAGACAAGAGAGAAGTTCTAATATAATTTTAGATTATGTGTGGTTTGACTAAGTAGAGCATAAGGTTGTTTTGCCATATTAAAAGTTTACTACAACAATTTTTCACATAAACATTCAGACTTGAACTCCGGGACTAAATATGGCATGATTATTTTGCTTTTAATCTGTTAAACAGCTAAAAATTGACATTTTAAAAACCATAGCAAAGAAAAGGTTGAAGCAGTGAGACACATCATTGAACCACTTCTAATGGTTAACTGTTAGTACTTAACAAATTCAAAGAGTTAATGAATCCTTGCATTCATTCAGTCTTCTGTGCCTTAGCTAGGATGCATAATTATAAAAGACAGCAGGTATTGGCAAAGCTTCAGGACAGAAAGTGCTTGATGAAGATACAGTTCTCAAGTGTGTTGGTGAGAGAATAAGGGCAGATGCACTGATGAAAACCATTACAACAAGAGTCAATTTTGTGTTAAAGTGTTCAAAGATGTCACCTTAAGCAGAAAAAAAAAAGGCTTAATGTCTTCTTTGACTTATTAGGCATTTCCAGAGTCTACATCATTAGTGTTGTCATCTTAATAGGACATCTCCACATGGTGGTTATTGCTTGTTTCTATTTCTCTCCTGAAAAAAAAATATAAATATTATAACAAAATACAATCACTGTATGGTGATTAACTATAGTCACATATAATGCAAATCATCTCCAGATACAGCTCTTCAAATACTATTATCTCTATATAACATAGTGAGAGCATTACTACAAACCTTTTAAATAAAGAACTCCAAAAACAAAGGCCAATTTCAAGATAGTTTATATTCTCTTTATATCTCTATTTTTGAGTCCTTCCAGGGAAGTTTAGATAGTGTGGTATCCCAAACTAAAAGCTTTTTAATTGGATGAGATAGAGACAAAGGTGCATTAAATTAAACGTATATTAAATTAGGAGTTCAGTATTAATTTTGAAATGACCTTGATTTAAAAAATGTCTCCCACTTATTTTCACATTCAGTATATTATAACTTTATACATCAAGAATAAAGAAGGCCTAAGACTAACTCCCCAGGGAGGTTATTGGCTATTCAAAGGAAAGAAGAGGAAGAGGGAACAAGGAAAGGAGCGGGAAGAAGAAAGGTATCCTACTTAAGGCTGTATCAGATAGAAAGGTATGGCAGGTAATCAGTTACAACAATGAGGATAACTTATTTTAAAAGAAATAGAATGTTTCAGTTTGAACTGCTTTTGAATCAACTTTTATAGACTCACTAAAATATAGATCACAAACGCATCTTTTTATAAAGTATAACTTTCAATTAAAAGTACAGAAAAGGAGAAAGTAAACTAAACTATAAAAGAAAAAAGTTTAATCTCAAGTTTTTAAAAGCTGTAGCAATATTAAACACAATTTTATCTAATAGAATTGCAAGAAATACCTAACAAATTCATAATAGGAGAATGTAATGTTTTTCATAGTACAACAGACATCAAAAGTTAAATATTAAAAAAAAAAAAAACACAGAAAACTAAAACTAGGATGTTATTTTAATACCCAAGGCTATGACTACATGGCAGCCCCTAATGCAAGCCCTGATAATACTAAGATTCAGAGTTGTTTTTTTTTTAAACTGTGTGTGTGTGTGTGTTTTGAGGTGTGGGGAGAGATTGTCAGTCAACTTGTGGAAATCTCTTTCCTATTTTCCTCTTTCCATGTTGTACATTCCAGAGATGAGACAGGAGGATCAAGAGTTCTAGGTGAGATAGGGATAGATAATGTTTGTCTCATAAATAAATAAATAATCCTTAAAATGAAAGAAAAGTACTAAGAATGACAATGTGCCAGTAAGCCAAGAGGCAGAACCAGTGAGAAACTCAGGACAAATTTTTAAAGTGTGGCCACAATCAGTTCTACATACACTCCATTTTTGAACAACAATTTCAGAAGCAAGAAAACACACAAACACACCTGAAAATTCTCACACCTCTAGAACTTTTTGATATTAAAATTTTTTCTATGAATAAAATGTTAATTACAGCCCACCAAAGAATTAAAAATTTACATGAGTGGAATTTCAAAAAACATTCGAAGTTAAGACAATTTGCTCATTACCCAACCCAACACAACAAAACTTAAAAGCTATTCTTTTATAGGAAAACAAGTGAGTGACTGATTTGAAAACTGAAATGAAGCCAGTATTGGTGATCCACATCTGTAATCTCAGCACCTGAGAGGATAAGGCAGAAGGATCAAGAGTCACAGGTGAGAAAGGGATGCACAGGAAGTTCTGTCTCATAAATAAATAAATAATCCTTAAAATGAAAGAAAAGCAGTAAGAATGTCAATGTGACAGTAAGCCAAGATGATTAAGACAAAACTAAACAACTTTTAAAGACGCAGAGCCAGTAAGAAGCTCAGGACAGCCGGGCGGTGGTGGCGCACGCCTTTAATCCCAGCACTTGGGAGGCAGAGGCAGGCGGATCTTTGTGAGTTCGAGGCCAGCCTGGTCTACAAAGCGAGTCCAGGACAGCCAGAGCTGTTAAACAGAGAAACCCTGTCTCGAAAAACCAAAAAAAAAAAAAGAAGCTCAGGACAAATATTTGAAGTATGGTCACAAGAATTACTGACTGGACTGGCAAGGTGGCTCAATGAGTGAAGTTCCTTGCTAAGAAGATCTAATTCAATCCACAGAAACCACAAAAGGGAAGGAGAGAAATGTGTCCCTCTAACTCCAGAGGCAGGCATGTTGTGAAATGCATATTTCCCTCTCCCCAAACTACATCCACAGGCACACAAATAATTAAAACTACATGATTTCTTTAAAAAGAGAAACAACATTACCCTGCCATCTAAAAGGTAGAGAAAAAGTCAGGGTCAGGCAAAGAGATAGGGATTATTTCAGATTTAAGATGCTTACAAATTCAAATAGATATTTAGATAGATGCTCCTGGGTATAATAGGGACTACTCAGGATGGAACTGCAAATTTGAAAGTTTCCAGTGCATAATAAATTTACATCATGAAAAGATGAGTCTTATAGAAATACATAATCCATTTCTTTTAAACAGTAATAGGCTGGAGAGATGGTTCAATGAATAAACCTCTTGCCTCTCAGACATGAAGACCTAAGATCTCATCCCCAGTACACACAAAAAGCAGGACAGGTAATACACATCTGAAATCCTTGAAACGAAACCTGAGAATTCCTGGAGACTCTCAGGGACATACATAAGAACCTGTCTCAAACAAGACGCAAGGTGAGAACTAAGAAGCAAACCCATACTGACACATGAACACATGCGCGCATGCGCGCGCGCACACACACACACACACACACACACACAGAGAGAGAGAGAGAGAGAGAGAGAGAATATATGCAGGAAGCCACTAGACACTCTTATGCAACAATCCAAAGGAATTCAGAAAATTCTTTAATGATTGACACTTCAAAAAATAATTTAAGGGGAAATTCTTCCCTTTCCTTCCTTCCTCCATTTTCTATCAATAGCAAAATGCCTCCACTGAGCAGACTCTGAGATAGGAGAGCTACTGAGTGAGAAAAACAACTATGTAGTACAAGAGGTCTTCTCTACCCCAAACTAAGCAAAAACTCTGGAGAGATGAATGAGAACCTCAGGGCCAGGACCAGAAGCATGCCCAAGGAGATGAAATGAACCCTTGGCACATTTACTGAATCCTTATTCTTTTGCTAGAGTTAAGAATTCTCTCTCCTGGAAACTAGAAAGGAGTCAGAAAACAAGATTTTTCCATTATCTTGAGAGGGCCCTGCATCATTTTTCACATCACAGGCAAATTGCCTATTTTTCTTCTAATGAACTGAAGGTTTATCACCATTAGCATTATTCCCATAACCAGACTTGGGCCTGCAAATGAGTCAGTCACAAATGTATGAAAGAAGCCACATCATCCAACAAGAAAATGAGGTCTGAGCTGAAGGAGGTACTGAATGCCTAGAAAGTTCAAAGCAAAATACTCAAAAGTCAAATGCAAGAAACAAACCTAACATACCTTCTGTAGTTTAGAAATCTAATTTTTTTATTTGGAAAAAAAGCAGTTTATATATTAAAGGAGTAAGTGATCATTCATTTCCTAATAATATTGGAGTTAGGAAAAAACAAAAAATAAAAATTAAACTGGACAGATACAGGTAACCAAAGTTCAAATCAGCAGCACTAAGTGATATATGCTAAAATGCACACATTTCTGTGATAGCCATCCCAAAATTCATAACTTCAATATGATGAATTCTTGATGCAACTTGAAATTAAGGGGTGTTTTAAAAGAACAAGCTAGTATTTGCAGAGACCCCCTCAATGGTTAAGAGCACTGGCTGCTCTTCCAGAGTTTGATTCTCAGCATCCACAAGGCAGCCTCAACCATTCTGTAACTCATATTCCAGGAGATTTGACACCATCTTCTAGATTCAATGGCCACTGCATGCACATGATGCAGACATACATCAGGTTCAAACACATACACATATACACAATCTAGTCAGTAATCTTTAAGGATGCAATGAGAAACAAAGACAGAGAAGCTATAATAAATAGACTGGAGGTAGTTAAGATGACATAACAAAATGCAACACTGGTATCCAAACTGGGTTTTTGAGACAGAAAAGACATTACTGAGAAAATAGGATATAGGGTAAGTATTTACTGTAATTAAGATGGACAGTGACTGAAGTTAAAATATCTAATAGATTCAATGCTTCAGGGAAAGTGATGACTTATATATATATATAAAATTCTGTAAATGTCCATGCTCCAGAATAAAAGAACAAGGGATAGTGCAATGGCTCGGTGGATAAAGGCAGGTGTTGCCCAAACCTGATGAAACTACTCCCAGAATCCACGTGGAAGAACCAACTGTACAAAACTGCCCTCTGCCACACATGCATTATACTCCATACACAGATAATGAGCATGCATGTGCACACCCACACTATAATATATAACGAATATGTAGGAAAAGGGCAGTTACAGTGGATTAAGAATCCTACCCACTCAAAGGCCAAAGCATGTGTGTTGTGAAAGAAGACTTTTATCCTCTACAACAACAAACTAGGTTTCTGGCATGTTCAGTCCCAACAAAGATAGTTCCCATTTTTATTAGAAAGCAAAAGACAAAAAATGTAAAGAAAACAAACCAAATCTGCAGCATGCAACAATTTCTAAACTATACAGTCACTCGGGAAAGGGCAATGAGTATGCTTTGAATAAAGAGGCTGTTTTAAGCTTCTGTTTCCACTATAATATAACCATCTTTGTCCTTCTTTGCCTACCCACAATATAATCTAAAACTACTCTAACAGGTCCCATTGCCTAAGCTTGCACTTACAAGTATTTCAGTGGCTGATGAGATGGTCTGCAGGGTAAAAGTACTTGCAACACAAGTGACAAATGTCTATTCCCACAACCCAAATACAAGGAGAGAACACTCTCTAAAGTTGTCCTCTAAGCTGTGTACTATGTAACTCTGAATGCAATCACATACATGTAAATATTTAATATTTCAAACTTGAAAAAACAGTGTGCTAATATAGACGACTCATTTTTGCCAAAGATCAAATAAACTAAACATGTACTATGAAAAAAAATTAAAGAAATCAACATAGAAAAAAAATAAGAGAAAACAATTTCAACATGGCATCTCAGATGGTTCAATGAGACTATATTTTCAGCTATGATTTGGTTCAATAAAATTTGGATGCATATGTCTTCTTCTGACAGATTAAGCAGTAACATTAAAAACAAAATTACAAAGAAAAAACTGTGAAGATCAAAATAAACATAGGAAATTTCAATTCAGATATGACCTAATTGTACTAAGTCCGAACAGTATTATTCACTCAAAGCAGGAGGAGGATCAGTAATTCAATGTCATGTTCACCTACATCAGTGGTTCTCAACCTGTGGGTCACAAACCCTTTTGGGATTGAATGGTCTTTTTACAGTGATGGCCTAAGAGCATCTGAAAACACAGATATTTACATTAGAAATTATAACAGTAGCAAAATCAGTTACGAATTAGCAACCACAACAATTTTATGGTTGGGGATCACCACAATTAATACAGTTCAGTATTAAAAGGTTGTAGCATTAGGAAGGTTGAGAACTACTGAGCTACACAATGAGTGTAGGCTTGTGTTGAAAAGATCTTGGCTTAAGTAAAGAAAAAGAAAAACAAAAATTCTAAATTAACTAGGGAGGGAGAGACAGACAGAATACAAATAAAATTATGAAGCTGCGTTGGCCCATTCTTGTCATTCCAGCACTTAGGACCCCAAATGGAAGGTTCAATATGAAATGAAGCCAGTCTGAGCTACACAATGAAATCTTGTCTCTAAAGCAAAAAAAGTTGGTGAGATAACAATTAGCATGAGGATCTCAGGTTGGATCCCCAGCACCCATGTAAAAGCTAGATATATGTCTGTAACACTAGCTGGGGGGGGGGGGGGGTGAGGGATTGTTATATAAGATCAGGGAGAGACTCATTCTGATAAATAGGGTGGAGAATGGAGGAAGACACTTGACATCAACATTTGGCCTTCATGTGCACACACACAACTAATGCATGAATTTGGCAGTATCACTGGATAAAAACTTATAAGCTAGCAAAAAGCAATTTAAAAACCCTGAACATTTAAATCTTTTACAAAAATACATAAAATACTTAAAAATGAATTTAATAAGACACTGAAAACTAGAACACTCTCCTAATAGGATTCAAATGTTGTGTTATACAAAGATATTTATGTTTGACAGCTACTGGTAGCCTTTCATCCAATATTTACCTGCTGAATAAATGTGGGAAACATACTTAAGAATATCAAACATTCAAATCCAAGATGAGGTGGGCTGATTTGAATACTGTTAGTTTGTTAGCAATCAACAAACAAAAACACTTAGTCACTTAGGTTCTTAAAACTAAGCAAAAGAGCAGTGAGACGGCCCAATGGGTAAGGAAAGGTACTTGCACAGAATGCCTAGTGACCTGAGTTAGATCCCCAAACTCATGTAAATGTAAAAGGAGAGAACCAAGTTTCCTCTGACCTCCACATGTACACCACGATACAGACAATGCCCCCAGACACAACAAGACACACACAGAAATGACTTTTAAATCCACATGCAATTCTGTTTTGAATGTCAGATTTTGAACTCTAACATAAAATGAGAACAATTACCATATTCAAGGGTGTTTTGGAAAAGATGAATTGCTTATCAGCAACTCTCTTTTATAGCCTATTTTTTAACTATGGGTTTTATAAGGTGAATTGTTGTTGATTTATTTCCATTCCCTAGGTTATTTTAAACTCAACAAAAAGTACAGCACAGTTAATCAAATGTTCAAATGTTGAATGGAAATTTCTCTCAGTAAATTCAAATTTTTCTGCCACGACCCAGTAAAGTCAATTTCAATCAGAAATTGAAGAACATTACATTAAGTTAGTAAAATTTGGTGGGAATTTCTTTTTTTTTTTTTTTTACAATGAGTAGTAAACTCAGAACCTAGTAAATAATACTTACTTTAGACTACATAATAAAGGGAATTTTACTTATACTAAAATGGAAAAAAATAGTAAAATGAAGGTATATTAAAGTATCATTTTACAAATATTCTATCGAGCCATTATGTGTAGCCCCTCTAATGCTGGAATTACAGGTATGTGCCACACCACACCTACTCTTTCATGCATTAGAGAGGCAAGTCAGGGGAATGGAGGATACAAGGCCAGTCTTAGTTGCAGAACAGGTCTGAAGCTGGCATAAACTTCACTGCAAGTCTCAAAAGAAAACACACACACACACAAACACAATGACTAGAACATTTCTAAAGATACTTTATTATACCTATGAAGATAGCAAAATGTAATTCCTATGCTTAGAAACTTAAATTACTCAATGCTATACAAGACTTTATGAAGAGAGGAATTCTCTTATCTGTTCGTTCTTTGTGTCTAACAAACCACAGCTTGTTCAAGAATGTCTGCTGAATACATATTTTACCATCGTATGGATACATTTTGCAAACTTCAATTTTTCTACACTTCCCATCCCAAATTTCACCTACTTTAGGTGACATGAGCACATCACCTGTTCTCTGCTCTAAACAACTCTCTCGCTACATCACCAAAGAAACTTACCTTAACTTTATACTTTCAAATGAAAATTTTATTCACAAATTTATTTTACTAATATTGGTGTTTTGTTTGTATGTTTGTCTGTGCACCACCTGGGTGCCAGAAGAGGACATTGGACATCATGGGACTGGAAGTTGCAGATGGTTATGTGCCACCATGTGGGTACCAGGTATTGAATCTGAGTCCTCTGGAAGTCCAGTGTTCTTACCCAATGAGCCATCTTCAGCCCCATACATTTATATATGTTATACTAAGACTTTAATATTTTTTCAGTGTCCAATTCAAAATCAGTATCTAATAATCATAAAAAAATACTGTACAGAAAAAGCATGAATCCAATCAGGTACCATGATTTGCATTTGTAAAAAGGATTAAAAGCAGTTGTGACAAGTACTTTTAGAAAGGCTTTCAGTGTTCTGTATTTAAGTTTGTTCAATAAATTTCTCCCTTAAGTGTGTACCAGACCCAATGATGACTTCTTTCTAGTCAACACAACAGACAACAGAAATAGGGTGTCACTTCTGTAAACAGGCTGCAGAAGCCTTGATCCTACCTAGATACTGCTTCCTTATGTTGCTATTGGGTACTTAATTGCTACTTTTGTTTAGGTTTGGTTTTTGTTTTGTTTTTCTTTTTCTTTTCTGAGACCAGGTCTTGTGTAAAGCAGACTGGCCTCAAAACAGCCAAGGACAACCTTAAAACTCTTTATCCTTCCTCTGCCATACTGGATGCCTCCTAGGCATTACTAGGATAACAGGCCTATTACAACCTACCAAGCCTTGTTTTATGAAGTGTTTCCTGAATGCTGGAAAGGCACTCTACCAATAAGACTGCTTCTTCAGCCCGGCAGGAAGTAGCTTATATTCAAGAGGACACAAAATAAGATTCTCAGTCCAGGAAGCCTTAAACTAAATTCTATCAAAAATGACATGATTCTAAAAGCAAGTCTCGTGTACTAATCAAGTCTTCACATGAGACTAAGTCCAGCTTAGACTGCCACTTTGTAGACAATTCTAAAGCGGAAAATCCAGCCAACTGTACCCTGATTTCTAAGAAAAAAAGAATGCCAAAAGTGTGTTATGCTATTGGGTTTTATCTATCTATCAGGTAACCAGAGATAACTACTACAGGTAGTGTTGTGATCCATTAGCAGCAAAAACCTGTGCATGAAATAGCATAAACTCAGAATTGCTAAGGAATTTCTACTATAAGTCTTTCCCTAACTTTATCAGTATTCATTTCATAGACAGGAAATAATCCTACAGATGGGAGGAAGAAAAAAAAATGTACTACGCTAAAACCAAGAAGTTTGGTTTAGTACCAAGTCAATTTACCCTAAGGAATAAATCATATGTAATTTTATTTTCATAAAATATTTTCTGGGCCAGGCAGTGGTAGCACTTGATAGCAGAGGCACATGGATCTCTTCAGTTTCAGACCAGCTTTTTCTACAGATCAAGTTCCAGGACCAACCAGGGGATACACAGAGAAGTCCTGTCTCAAAAAAAAAAAAAAAAAAAAAAAGAAAAAAACAAGGGAAAAAGGAAAAAAAATTCTTTGTCAAGTTAACAAAAACAAGGTTTATAAAAATGAAAAAGATTAAGGTACATTCCTATAATCCCACACTTGGGAGGCAGAAGCAGAAGATTGGTCATTCATTCCCTGAAAGCTCCTTTGTAAGAAGCACTGGAATATAACACAGCTCAGGAGAGGAAAACAACAAAAAACAAATCAACACCATAAACTGTCCATCAAAAGATAACTGTCACAGCAACAAAAACAAAAATAAGCCAGCTATTAAAACTAAAAACTGGAGCTGGAGAGATAGCTCAGTGGTTAAGAGAAGAAACTGCTGCTCTTCCAAAAGACCTGGGTTCAATTTCAAGCACCCACATGGTGACTCACAATCGTCTGGGAATTCCAGTCTCATGAGATTTGATCCCTCTTCTGGCCTCCTCAGGAACTGTACACATGTGGTGCACAGACACACACTGGCACTCATAAAAAAAGTATACAGGTTAAATTTAAAAAAAAACCTCATATCAAATTGTTTGCTGATAAATAGGATTTATGAGAGTAAAATAATATAAAATAAAGGACTCATTCAATACTATAACAGAAAAAAATTTCTAAGGATTACCTAAACAGTCTAATACAAGGATAACTAAAATTTATACTGGAGAAATACACTCAAAGAGACCGTGCATACAAATGATTCTTATGGAAGCAAGTTAATATAATAAAGATCCTGGGCTTGAGTAAGCACTTGTCTAGAATTTAACACAGGCAAAAATCTCCTGTCTTACTCTCACATTTCCATTTAAGTTCCCCTGCTGTGTTGCCATTATAACTCTGTTATATACTAAATTCTTGATTAGTTAAAATACTAAAATTCTTTATTCATCAACACTATAATTGCCTATTGCAATTGATGATAAATTTATCAAAATCAGTGTTATATCTCAAGACTTTAAGTAACATACTTATGGTGCTATTCCTTAAATTACCATAAATTTTAACAATACAATGCTACCTTCAGAAATATTAAAATGTTTCCACCATTCTATCTCCTAATGATCCAGCTAAAACTGAACTTTTATAACTTACCTTTTGTACAAATGGAGATATCAACAGGCACCATTTATTATAAATACTAAACCAGTAAATACTATAGATTAGACCAATAAGGAAGAAAAATTCCAAGATAATCAAACTTCAAAAGAGATTCTTCAGAGCAGTTGTTCTCATCCTGTG
This sequence comes from Lophiomys imhausi, assembly GCA_907164525.1. Taxonomy (NCBI): domain Eukaryota; kingdom Metazoa; phylum Chordata; class Mammalia; order Rodentia; family Muridae; genus Lophiomys; species Lophiomys imhausi. Next base: position 2,784,001 of record CAJQZJ010032660.1, on the reverse strand, counting down.
GGTCACCACTCCTTTGGGCAGGGAGTCATATCAGATATCCTGAATATCAGGTATTTATATTAAAATTCACAACAGCAGCAAAATTACAGTTATGAAGTAGTAATGAAAATAATTTTATAGCTGGGAGTCAACACAACATAACGAATTGTATTAAAGGGTCACAGCATAAGGAAGGCTGAGAACAACCACTGTTTTAGTGCATTTACTCATTTGGCAGTATCTACTTAAAATCTATGTGACTGTCATTCTTCTAGATACTAAGAAATAAGCACAGAGCAAACTCTCCTGCTCTCAATCATCCTATACACCTGTGTCAACAAAGATTACCCACAGGTTTGTTTGTCTTTCTTCCCATATTCCTTCCTTCTGCCAAGGTCTTCCCAATCAAGTGCCCATTTTGTTTGCTAGGCTTAAAGGCTCCTTCTGTTCAAGTAATAAACTTGTTTTACTGAAAATGTGTTCAGAGTCCCTGTGTGTGGGTGGGTGGAGGGAGTTGTATTTGTTCCAGTGTAACAAATAGGCCCAAGATTTTTCAGCATTTCTTCAACTTTTTTCATTCAGTTGAAATGCCTCTTTGACCCTTTCTTTAAAAAAAATGTATATAAAGGCTAAGTTCTTAGAAGCCTCAACTTCATTGTTTTACCTACTTGAAGGAGCAATTCTATACTCCCCTCTATTGCACTTTTATATAAAGATTTCACTTTTCATACCTAGGGTCAGAAAGGAGACACTTCTAATTACCCTGCTTATCCTTCCTTTGTAGTGTTTTATGCTGAGGAAATTTTAAAGATTTTCTCCTTTCATGTCTTTCCTTTTTTATTTTAAACTACCCTGCTAATCATTTGATAAGCCCATTCCATGTGAAAACATGTGATTCTAGAATGGTTCCATCCTTTCCCATTGTTTTTTTTTTCCCTGTTGCTTAAAAAACTCAGACTACTCTTTCCACTACTTCTTTTTCTTTTTATATTTTCATGTCTATTAATCTGTATTGGATTATCTTCTTGAATTTGAACTAAAGCTTCAATAAGATCTAACACAGTATATTCCTATTAATCTGCTTGCTCACCTATCTTTCATTGTGATAATTGCATTTGAAGATATTTAAATTATTTATTTATTTTTTTATGTACATTGCTGTTTTGACTGCATATATGTCTGTGTGAGGGTGTTAGATCCTCTGAAACAGGAGTTAGAGACAATTGTGAACCGCCATATGGGTGTTAGGAATTGAACCCAGGTCCTCTGGGAGAGCAGTCAGTGCTCTTACCCACTGAGCCATCTTCTCCTGTTCCATGTTTTAAAATTTTAATAATACTTTTTAGTGTTCTGTTCCAATTATCTAGGACTAGGAATCCTTCCTACAAGACAAACTGTTAATTTTTGTTTTATATGTGTGTGTTTACGTATGTATGTATGTATGTATGTATGTATGTATGTATGTATGTATGTAT
>CAJQZJ010032660.1:2683949-2778382 GCA_907164525.1 Lophiomys imhausi | reverse complement strand
TGTGTGTGTGTGTGTGTGTGTGTGTGTGTGTGTGTGTGTGTGTGTGTAAGAGTAAATAATTTAATTTTTTTAAATCTTGGCTTAAGGATAAGATAATAAGGAATCCATTTCATTTATGCTGTCCACTACATACCAACTTTTACAGGACCCACTTAACAATTTTGTTCTTTTGGTGAAACAAGGTCTTGCTAGCTATATGGCCCAAACTGGCTTCTAACTTTTCATGTTCTCAGACTGGCTTCAATAGCATGATTTCCGGCCCCACACCAGCCAAGTGCTGATGATATAATAGCTATGAACCAGAATATTTTTCGCTTTAGAAACAATAACTTTCTAATTACAATAAAAATCTAACTTCAATCTGCATCTTATAATCGTACATCTAAATTTTTCCCAAGATTCAAAATAACAAGTTCTATTAAAAACAAAACAAAACCCAAATTGTTACAAGCCAATAAAAAAAAAATTAAAAGTTTACTTGAAAATAAAAATAAGGTATTTCCCCTTGAAAATGTCGTTGGGGAAGATTTTTTTCTAATCCCCTAGCTCTGCAACAAAATGTCTGCTGTAATCTTTCCTACCCCTCTGCAACCATCTTTGGTACATACTACAAATCTTCCCCTTCTAACCTTCGACCCTGGAGAGCTTACTTATCTCAGTCACCAAACTCACCAGGCACTTCCTGCTAATCCAAAGGACACTCCTAATCAGAAGCAAGTAGGCTGAGTAAGTATCTTCACCCTCTTTCTGTTCTCCCAGATCCAATCCACCAGTCTCACTTTCAGCTCTGTAGCAGAACACCTGTTGCAGTCTCCCTTTCCTCTCTGACTCCACTGCCAAGGGATCACAAAAGATCTACTCCAAACTTCCTTACCCCAATTCAATCCATTAACCGAACCTCTAACACCAACAAGCATTCCCTGGGAACTTACCAGCTGAGAAGGCTGAGGAAATAGGTCCAGAGAAAAATTCCTACCAGGTAACACACAGCCATCACACTCTTCTAAAATCCAAAAAGGAAACAGAAACCAAGGAACAAAACATCCACCCAACAAATATAAAATCAGGTATCAGCACCTAGACCTATAATCATCCCAATACCAGATGTCTAGACACCAGTGTAAAACCACAATCAATAACAGCCAGAAAACTGTCTCCTCTAGACCCCAGCAACTCTACCATAGCAGACCCTGAATATTCCAACATAGTCGAATCCCAAGAAAAAGACCTTAAAACAAATGGGATGATGACGATACCAGTCCTTAAAGAAGATATGAACAGTGGAAAGAAATTAAAACTTCAAGGCCTAAAAAGGAAAAGAAACAATAAAACCCAAACTGAGGGAATTATAGATATGAAAAATTTAGGAATTTGAACAGGAGCTACAGAGGCAAGCTTCATCAACAGAATACAAGAAGAATCTCAGGTGTTGAAGATATGATAGGAAAAAATGGATACATCTGTCAAAGAATATGTTAAATCTAAAAAACGCACACAAAACATCCACGAAACCTGGATATTATGAAAAGTCAAAAATCTAAGAATGATAGGAAAGAGAAGGAAGAAGAAAAAGAAGAAAAATTTCAGCTAAAAGGCTCAGAAAATATATCAACAAAATCTCAGAAGAAAAATTTCCTAACCTAAAGGAGATGTCTATTCTATATGAAGTACAGATGTCTACAAAAAGTATACAAAACACCAAATACACTGGACCAGAAAAGAAAGCCCCCTTGGCACATGATAATCAAAACACAGGAAACATAGAGATCAAGGAAAAAATATTAAAAGCTTCAAGGGAAAAAGATTTATTAGAATTACACTTGATTTCTCAATGGGTTTTTAAGCCAGAAGGACCTGAACAAATGTGCTTCTATATTCTATAGACTCTAAAAGAACATGGATTCCAGCCAACCAAGACTACTAAAACCAGCAAAAGTTTCAATCACCATAGGTAGAGAATATGATATTCCATGATAAAGCCAAATTTAAGCAATATGTATCTACAAATCCAGCAGTACAACAGTGCTAGAAGAAAAACTTCAACCTAAGGATATTAACTATAACCATGAAAACACAGGAAATAATAATCTCAGACCACCAAAATCAAAGAAAAAAGTGCTTATGCGCTTTCCCTATCTCTCCTCCACAACTACCAAGAAGAACAAGAAAAAAACAGGAATCAGCAACAACATTGGTCATTTATCTCTCTCAATATCAATGGACTCAATTCCCCAATAAAAAGACAGAATAATAAACAGAATGCATGAAAAACAGGACACAACCTTTTGCTGCATCCAAAGAAACAAACCTTACCATCAAGTAGACATTAACTCGAGGAAAAGGATTGGAAAAAACATATTACAAGCAAATGGACCTAAGAAATAAGCTAGAATAGCCACTGTAAAATCTCACAAAATAGACTTCAAACCATAACTAATCCAATAGGGAAGAATATTCCATACTAACCAAAAGAAATATCTAATGACATTTTAATTCTTAACATCTATGCCCCACACAGAAAAGTGCCCATGTAGAAAAATTTTAATCCAGCAACATGTTACTCTGGCAAAGGATCACATCCAAAGACCTAGGTCTGTGTGATGTGGCTGGAATACACACCTTTAATCCCTCCGGTTGGAATTTGGTACACAGTTTTAACCCCAAACAATGACATCTAATTAAGGGGCAGACAAAGTGACAAATCAGAGAATGTCTGACTGAATGAGTCAGAGATAGGATATGTCCAACTCTTCACAGAAAGGAAAGAGAAGCCAGTTCATGAAGACAGTACAGTAGAGAAGAGTACAAGAATACAGAGTTAGTAGAGATAGTACAATACAGTTCAGTGAGCTGAGTGAGGTGAGTTCATGCATTTCAGTTTGTGGAGTTCAGAGACAGTTTTTCCAAGCAGAATAATTCAGTGAGAAGTGGAGAGAACTCACTTGAATCAGTCAGCTTGGAGAGAAGTTTTGAGTCAGAACTGAGTTGAACCAGCCAGCCAGAGTTCAGAAAGAACTAGAAAGGGTGAGCTTATTCAACATTAACTCTTGGAGGCTGTAAACATTCTAGGCCAAGGTAAGCAGACAGATGGAGGCTAGAAGTTGAAGCCTTCAAGGTCTGGGCTTGCAGAAAATCATATTATAGAGGCTAAAAGCTTCCAGGTCTAGGGATAGTTTGATAGAAATACTCAGCCCAAGCCATGTATTTGTAAAGCTTGAGCTCTCATCTCATCCCCCCATCTGAGGAAATAAAAAACAGGTACAGCACCCATATCTGTAAAAGAAACAGAACTACAGCTTAAATCCCATATTGATTCACATATTGACCCACATATAATCCCACTAGGACCAACGAACAGATCATTCAGACCAAATAACAGAGAAATACTGGATCTAACAGATGTTATAAATCAAAAGAACCTAACAGATATCTACAGAACATTTTATCCAAACTCAAAAGAAAATAATTTCTTCCTTCCACTTCATGGAACTTTCTCCGAAATTGACCACAAACCCAGGTGCAAAGCAAGTTTCAACAGATAGAAGAAAACTGAAAGAACTCCCTGCATCCTATCAGACTACCATGGATTAAAGCTGAATATCAGGAACAACAAAAGCTTACAAAAATCATGAAAACTCTCTACTGGATGAAACCTCTTTACTGGATGAAAAATGAGTTAACATAGAAATAAATTAAAGACTTTCTAGAATTCAATGAAAATGAACACACAACATAACCAAACTCATGGGACACAATGAAAGCAGTTCTAAAAGGCAAGTTCATAGCACTAAATGGCTAACATCCTTCATGATAAAAGTCTTCAAAAGATTAGGGATACAAGGTATATAATAAGTCAACATAATAGCAGCAAGCCCATACCCAGCATCAACTTAATGGAGAGAAATTCAAAGCAATTGCACTAATATAAAGAATAAGACCAGCCGGGCGGTGGTGGCGCACGCCTTTAATCCCAGCACTTGGGAGGCAGAGGCAGGCGGATCTCTGTGAGTTCGAGGCCAGCCTGGTCTACAAAGCGAGTCCAGGACAGCCAGAGATATTCAGAGAAACCCTGACTCAAAAAACAAAAACAAAAAAAAAAGAATAAGACCAAGGTTGTCCATTCTACATACCTTTACCTATTCAATAAAGTATTTGAAGTCTTTCCAAGAACAAGGACAAAAGAGAATGTGATCAAGGAAATACAAATTGGAAAGGAAGAAGTCAAAGCATCTTTATTTACAGATGATATGATAGTACACAGAAGTTACATGACCCAAAAAATCCCACCAGGACATTCCCATAGCTGATAAACGCTTTTAGAAAAGCAGCTGAATACAAGATTAACTCAAAAATAGCCTTCCTATACACAAATGACAAACGGACTGAAAAAGTTCCAAGAAACAGCACCTTTCACAACAGCCTCAAATAATATAAAATGCTATAGGGTAATTCTAACTAAGCAAGTGTAAGACTTGTATGATTAAAAACTTCAAGACACTGAGCAAAGTGCTGTGCTCTGAGTCCCACACAGGAGGTTACCAGGCCTGACAGACCAGGAGCATAGGCGCTAGATATCTTGCCCCTCCCCCACACACCCACCAAACCACTGGGCCACACCCAGTTGCCCTGAGCTTAGTACTGCTCCACAAAGCTTCATCTTCAAGACCTGCTATACCTGGAGTCCCCAAGTCTATAACTTCAGGAATGTTCAGGTTTTATTTCTTCTCTTCCCTTCTCCCACAAATCCCTGAATTGCAGTGCTCTGGGACATGCCCAACTGACCTGAGTGCTGTGCCAAGTGTCACAGTTTGCCCCACCAGAGATTACCAGGCCTCATACATCAGGAGCATCCAGCCCCATCTCCTGGACTGGCTCCAGTGGGGGTCCTCAGGTTTGCAATTTCAGGAGTATCTAGGACTATCTACTGCCATTGTCCAGACTGGCTCCACCTGGGGTCAACAGGCCTGCAATGTGAGGGACATCTAGAGGTCACCAGGGCTGATACACCAGCAATACCCAGGCCTGCTTCACCAGGAAACTCCAGTTTAACTGTGGGACCACCACTCCACTGACCTCCACAAGATCAACTGCACCAAGAACATTCAGGCTGACACTAGACCTGCTACACCAGCAACATCCAGGCCCCCTACACCAGGAACATCCAAAGTCCCCTGGAGTAAGTATCTCCAGGTGCCCTGAGTTTTGTGCTGCCCCCTGAGCTCCATCATCGAGACATGGCTCCATTGGTGTACTTCAGTTCTGAGGCATCAGTAATACCCAGGCCTCCTACACAAACAACAGCTAGCAACAGCCAGGTACAACCAGATGGCAAAAGGCCAGCATAAGAACACAACCAACAAGATCCAGGGCAATATTGCATCTTCAGAGCATATCTCTCCTACTACAGCCAGGCCTGGTTATCCTAACAAAACTAATGCACAAGAAAATGTACTTAAATCAAACTGTATAATGATGATAGAGGCCTTGAAACAGGAAATGAATAAACCCCTAAAAGAAATATATGGAAAATTCAAACAGGTGAATGAAATGAATAAATCCTTTAAAGAAATGCAAGAAAATACAAACAGGTGAACAAAATGAATAATGTCTTTAAAGAAATGTAGGAAACTAGAAACAAACAGGTGAACCAAACAAAAAATCCTTTAAAGAACTATGGGAAAATACAATCAAATGAGTGAAGGAAATGAATAAAAAACTGTACAAGACTTGAAAATGGAAAGAGAAACAACAAAGAAAACACAAACTCAGGGAATCCTGGAGATAGAAAATCTAGACAAGAGAACAGGAACTAGAGACATAAGCATCACCAACAGATTACAAGAGATGAAGAAAAAAATCTCAGGTGTAGAAAATACAACTGAAGAAATCAATACACTGGTCAAAGAAAATGTTAAATCTAAAAAGTACCTGACACAAAATATTCAAGAAGTCTGGGACGCTATGAAAAGACCAAACCTAAGAATAATAGGAATAGAAGAAGACTCTCAGCTTCAAAGCCCAGAAAATATTTTCAACAAGATCATAGAAGAAACTTCCCAACCTAAAGAAAGAGATGCCTATAAACGTACAAGAAGCTTACAGAACAACAAAAGAGAAATTCTTCCCACCACATAATAATCAAAACACTTTATGTACAGAACAAAGAATACTAAAATCTACAAGGCAAAAGGCCAAGTAACATATAAAGACAGACCTATCAGAATTACACCCGACTTCTCAACAGAGACTCTTAAAGCCAGAAGGGCCTGGGCAGATATCTTCTAGACCCTACGAGATCACAGATGGCAACAGCCCAAGCTACTATACCCAGCAAAACTTTTAATCACCACAGATGGAGAAAATAAGATATTCCATGACAAAATCAAGTTTAAACAACACCTACCTACATATTCAGCCAGACAGAAAGTAAAACTCCAACCCAAGAAAGGAAAACTTCAACCCAAGGAGGCTAACTACACCCAGAAAGACAGGAATAACCTCAAACCAAAAGAAGGTAAACATACACTCCCCCCTCTCTCTTTCTCTCTCTCTCACCCCTCCACCACCATCAAAATAACAGGAATTAACAATCATTTGATCACTAATATCTCTCAACATCAATGGACTCAATTCCCCAATAAAAAGATACAACCTAACAGAATGGATTAGAAAACAGGAACCTTCTTTCTGCTGCATACTAGAAACACACCTCAACAACAAAGATAGGCTATCTCAATGTAAAGGACTAGAAAAAAGTTTTCCAAACAAACCAACCCAAGTAGCAAGCAGGAATAGCCCTTCTCTTATCCAATAAAACAAGACTTTCAACTAAAATTATTAATTTAGAGATGGGGAAGGATACTTCATACTCACCAAAGGAAAAATCCACCAAGATGATGTCTTGATTCTGAACATTTATACCCCAAATGCGAGGGCACCGTCACTCGTTTAAAAAAAAAAAATTACTAAAGCTTAAATCCTACATCGAACCCCACGCATTAATGGTGGGAGACTTCAATACACCACTCTCGCCAATGGACAGATCAACGACACAAATCAAACAGAGAAATAATAAAACTAACAGACATCATGAATCAAATGGATCTAACTTATATCTACAGAACATTTCACCCAAACACAAAAGAATATACTTTCTTCTCAGCACATTATGGAAGCTTCTCCAAAATTGACCATAGAGTCAGTCACAAAGCAAGGCTCAATAAATACAAGAAAAATGAAATAATCCCTTGTATCTTATCAGATCACCATGGATTAAAGCTGGAGGTCTACAACAACAGAAACAATAGAAAGCCTACAATCTCATAGAAACGAACATCTCTGTACACAATGACCACTGGGTCAGGAAAGAAATAAAGACAGAAATTAAAAACTTTCTAGAATTAAATGAAAATAGAGGCACAACATACTCAAACTTATGGGACACAATGAAAGCAGTGCTAAAGGAAAAGTTCATAGCACTAAGCACCTTCATAAAGAAATTGGAGAGTTCTCATACTAGCAATTTAAAACCACACCTGAAAGCTCTAGAACAAACACAAGCAAACACACCCAAGAGGAATAGATAGCAGGAAATAATCTCAGGGAGGAAATCAATATATTAGAAACAAAGAGAACAATACAAAGAATCAATGAAAACATGAGCTGGTTCTTTGAGAAAAATTAACAAGAGGGATAAACCCTTACCCAAACTAACTTAAAAGGCAGAGAGAAGTTATCCAAATGAACAAAATCAGAAATGAAAAGGAGGACATAACAACAGACACTGAGGAAATCCAAAGAATCATAAGGTCTTCCTTCAAAATCCTTAAATCCACAAAATTGGAAAATCTAAATGAAATGGATGATTTCTTGATAGATTCTACTTACCAAAGTTAAATCAGGATCAGATAAACAAATTAAACAATCCCATAACACCTAAGAAAATAGAAGCAGTTATCAAAAGTCTCCCAACCAAAAAAAGCCCTGGACAGGTGGTTTTAGTGTAAAATTCTACCAGATTTTCAAAGAGCTAATACCAACACTCCTCAAACTCTTCCACAAAACAGAAACAGAAGGATCACTGTCAAACTCATTCTATGAGGCCAGTCACCCTGATAGCTAAACCGCACAAAGACCCAACAAAGAAAGAGAATTTCAGACCAAATTACCTCATGATCATTGATGCAAAAATACTCAAGAAAATACTTGCAAACCAAATCCAAGAACACACCAAAAGTATCATACACCATGATCGCTGGGCTTCATCCCAGCGATGCAGGGATGGTTCAACATATGAAAATCCATCAATGTAATCCACCATATAAACAAACTGAAATAAAAAAATCCACATGATCATTTCATTAGATGCCGGAAAAGCATTCGACAAAATCCAACACACTCCTTCATGATAAAAGTCTTGAAGAGATCAGGTATACAAGGCCCACAGCCAACATCAAATTAAATGGAGAGAAATTTAAGCAATTCCACTAATTTCAGGGAGGGACATAGCTCTTCAATATAGTACTTGGAATTCTAGCTAGAGCAATAAAGAAAACTAAAGGAAATCAAGGGAATACAAATTTGAAAGGAAGAAGTCAAATTATCCCTATTTGCAGATGATATGATAGTATATATAAGTGACCCCCAAAACTCCTAGAGAACTCCTACAACTGATAAACACCTCCAACAAAGGGGCTGGATACAAAATTAACTCAAAAACATTAGTTGTCCTCTTTTATACAAATGATAAATGGGCTGAAAAAGAAATTTGGGAAATAATTCTTTTCACAATAGCTACAAACAATAAAAAAATACTTTGGTGTAACACTAACCAAGCATGTAAAAGACTTGTTTGACAAGAACTTCAAGTTTCTGAGGAAAGAAATTGAAGAAGATATCAGAAGATGGAAAGATCTCTCATGCTCATGGATTGCTAGGATTAACAGCAAAAATGGCCCTCTTACCCAAAGTAATTTACAGATTTAATGCAATTCTCATCAAAATCTTAACACAATTCTTTACAGACCCTGAAAAAACAATTCTCAACTTTATATGGAAAAATAAAGAAACCAGAATAGCAAAAACAGTATTTGACAATAAAAGAACTTCTGGAGGTATTACCATCCCTGACTTCAAGTTGTACTACAAAGCAATAGTAATAAAACCCGCATAAAACAGGAAGGGTGACAAATGGAATCAAATCGAAGACCCAGAAATACACCTACAGACGTTCAATTTTTTGACAAAAAAGCCAAAACCATACAATGAAAAAAAGAAAACATCTTCAACAAATGATGTTGGTCTAACTGGATGTCTACATGTAGAAAAATGCAAACAGATCCATATTCATCACCCTGCACAAAAGTCAAGTCCAAGTGGATCAAAGACCTCAACATAAAACCAGATACACTACATCTAATAGAAGAGAACATAGGGAAAAGTCTTGAATTCACTGGCACAGGAGACAACTTCCTGAACAGAACACCAATAGCTCAGGCACTAAGATCAACAATTAGTAAACGGAACCTCATGAAACTGAAAAGCTTCTGTAAGGCAAAGGACACTGTCATTAGAACCAAATGGCAGCCCACAGATTAGGAAAAGATATTCACTTACTCCACATCTGACAGAGGGCTAGTATCCAAAATATATAAAGAACTCAAGAAATTCAACACCAACAAACCAATAATCCAATTTTAAACTGGGGTACGGACCTAAACTGAGAATTCACTACAGAGGAATCTCTAATAGCTGAGAATCATTTTTTAAAATGCTAACATCCTTAGTCATAAGGGAAATGCAAATCAAAACGACTATGAGTTCCACCTTACACCACCTGTGAGAATGGCTAAAATCAAAAATTGAAGTGACTGCACATGCTGTCAAGGATGTGGAAAAAGGAAACACTCCCCCATTGCTGGTGGGAGTGCAAACTTGTACAACCACTTTGGAAATCAATCCAGCTACACCACTCTGGCATATACCCCAAATATGCATCACCAAACCACAAGGACATTTCCTCAACTATGTTCATAGCAGCTTTATTTGTAATAGCCAGAAACTGAAAACAACCCAGATATCCCTCAACCAAAGAATGGATAAAGAAATTATGGTAAATCAATAAAATGGAATACTACTCCACTATCAGAAACAAGGAAATCATGAAATTTGCAGGCAAATGGATGGAACCAGAAAAGATCATACTGAGTGAGGTAACAGATCCAGAAAGACATACTCATTCATAAGCAGATATTAGCCAATAAGTACAGAAAACCATGCTACAATCCACAGACCCAAAGAAACTAAATGACAAGGAGCACTCAAAAGATGATGCTTGAATCTCTCTAAGCCAAGGAAATAAAACAGAAATTGGAAGTGGATGGTGAGAGAGAACTGGACAGGAACCCAACATTACTGCCATCTGAGAAGATTTATCCAGCAGATAATGGAAACAGATGTGGAGATCCAAGCCAAACATTAGACAAAAGTCAAGGAGTCTTGAGGAAGAATTAGGGGAAGGTTTGAGAGAGCTGGATGGATCAATGACAATACAAGAAGATCCATAAATCCTATTAACTTGGACACAGGGGGGCTCAAAGAGACTGAACCATCAACCAATGAACATGAATGTACTGGTCCTAGGCCCAGTATACATATTAAGCTGATGGGCTGCTTGGTCCTCAAGTGACAATAGTCTCCACTAAGAATTGCAGCAGGGCCTATCTCTGACTTGGACATTGTTGCCCATTTTCCTAGCAGATCTGCACTATCTTGCTTCAGTGGGAAAGGAGATACTTGGTCCTGATTCAATTTGATATCCCAGAGTTGGATGGTGGGTAGACTAGGGGGAGTATGGGGGAAGTGGTTGGGAGGGTGGGACTGGGAGGGAAGGTGGGAAGGGAGTGACAATTGGAATGTAAAATAAACAAATACATTAATTAATAAAAAAAGAGGGGAAAAAAACCTCAATGCTTCGAAGAAAGAAATTGAAGAAAATATCAGAAGATGAAAAGATCTTCCATGTTCATAGATTGGTAGTAAAAATGGCCATCTTGCCAAAAGCGATCTACAGATTCAATGTTATCACATAAAAATTCCAGCACAATTCTTCACAGCTCGTGAGATGACAATTTTCACCTTCATATGGAAAAACAATTCCAGGATAGCTAAAATATTCCTGAACAATGAAAGAACTGTTGGAAGTCTCGCCATTCTTGATTTCAAATTATGCTGCAAAGCTTTAGTTAATGAAAATAGCATGGTGTTGACATAAAAACAGATAGGTTGATCAATAGAAGCAAATTGAGGACCCAGATAGAAATCAACACACCTATGAACACCTGATTTTTTGATAAATTGGCCAGAAATACATAGTGGAAAAAATATAGTATCTTCAACAAATGGTGCTGGCCAAACTGGATGGCTTCATGTAGAAGAATGCAAGTAGATGCATATTTATCATCCTGCACAAAATTCAACTCTAAATAGATCAAAGACCTTGACATAATACCAGATACACTGAACATTTAAAAGAAAAAAAAAGTGGGAATAGCCTTGAACTTTGAACTCATTGGCACAGGAAAAGATTTTCTGAACAGAACCCCATTAGCACAGATCAACAATTAATAAACGGGACCTTATGAAACTGAGAACTTTCTGCACAGCAAAGGACATCAAAGTGGCAACCTACAGAGTGGGAAGACTGTTGCCAACTCCACATTTAATAGAGGACTAATATCCAAAATCCATAAAGAATTCAAGAGACTAGAGGTTAAAAAAAACTAAATAATCCAAATTAAATAATGGGGAACAGATCTAAACAGAGAATTCTCAATAGAAGAATCTCAAATGACTGAGAAACACTTAAATGGTCAACATCTTTAGCCATTAGGGAAATGCAAATCAAAACTACTTTAAGACTCCATTTTATACCTGTCAGAATGGCTAAATCAACAACACAAGTGACATGCTGGTAAGAATGTAAGGGGAACACTCCTCCATTGCTGGTGGGAGTGCAAACTTGTACAGCCACTAAAAAAAAAAAAAAAAAAATCAATATGACAATTTCTCAGAAAGTGTCACTTATATCACTCTTAGGCATATACCCAAAGGATGTTCCATCCTACCACAAGGACACTTGATTATACATGTTCACTGCAACTTTATTCATAATATTCAGAAACAATCTAGATGTCCCTCAACAGAAGAATGGGTAAAGAAAATATGTTACATTTACACAATGTATTACTCAACAGTTAAAAAAAATGACATCATGAAATTTGCAAGCAAATTGATGGAACTAGAAGAAAAATCATCCTGAGGGAGGTAACCCAGATGCAGAACGATAAATATGGTACATACTGACTTGTATGTGGATATTAGCCATTAAATAAGTGATAATCAAGCTACAATCCACAGGCCTAGAGAGGCTAGGCATAGAGGACGTGGGGGGTGGGGGGGACAGGGACATGAATCTCCCTAGAGGGAGAAATAAAATAGATGTTAAGGGTGGGCTAGGAAGCAGGGGAAGCAGCTGGAATCAGATGATCATTTGAGGAAGGGAAGGGGATATATTGCTTAGGGAAAAGAATGTAGGGAAAGATAGAACTGAGAGGCATTTGAGGAGCAGTGCAGTTGAAACTTCCCAATAAAGTTAAAATCATTCCATACTTTATACCCATAAATCATAACTTTATAAATATGTGTAAATGTATATATTTGATTCATAAAAGAAAGAAATCCTAAAAATATCCCTGGAGATCAATAAAAAATTCAACTCAAGAACTTTGTAATGAAAGATAGTCTAGCCAAGCTTGGTGGCACAAGCCTTTAATCCTAGCACTCAGGAGGCAGAGACAGGAAGAACTGTGAGTTTGCAAGGCCAGCCTGGTCTACAAACTGAGTCCAGGACAGCCAGGGCTATTACAGAGAGAAATCCTGTCTTTAAAAAAGAAAGATAGTCTACTGGCTTTGGTCACACAAGTGCACTTTCATTTTGCACATTTCATATAAATTTTATTTCTAAAAGAAAAAAGCCGGGCATAGTGATACATGTCTTTAATCCCAGAACTTGGGAGGCAGAGGCAAGTAGATCTCTGTGAGTTCAATGCTAGCCTGGTCTACAAAGTGAGTCCATGACAGCCATGCATACACAGAGAAACCCTGTGTCAAAAAAGGCAAAAAAAAAAAAAAAAAACTTTAAAATATTTTAGACTATTTATAAATGCAAATGCTGACAAACATAGGGAGAACTGATCTACTTATGGAGAGTTATAAAAGTAACATTTAAAAATGAATAAAAAAAATTTAAACAAGACATAAAATTGATAGGTAGAGAAGGGGGTTGAATCTAAGAGGAGTTGAGGGATGGGACTGAAAATAACCAAAACACCTCCTTGGAACTTCTCAAAGAACTTAAAAAAAAATGTGCTAAAAAGAAACATTTTTAAAAATAAATATGTGACAAATAACAGTGGCAGAAACTAAGATAAGTATATATGTGTTCATTATAATGCTTTTTCTTTATATTTAAAATTTTATGTAATTTTGAAAGGGAAATATGGTGTCATGTATTCAAATATCAGTTGAATTTATTGACAGAACTTGACTCTTTTAGAAATGTAAACTACTACATGGCATAATTTCAAAGCTATTCCAGACTTACTATAAAGAAGGTAAGTACTCAATTTTTTACATTGCTATTTTCAATGTCAGTGTTTCTAATAGACCATTTAATTTCTTTTGGTTTATAAAATAAAGATGACTTTTGCTCTACTTATTGTGAAGTAAAATTTAGGAAGGAGATGAAGGTAGGATCACATCCAAAGGCTTATTCACACTAAGCACATGTTAAAAAAACTGAGATATACTTCAAGTCTGTAAGGAGTATCAAAGCTATTTCACAATTTTGAGAGTTCTCTCCCAGTATAAACATCAAAGTAATTTTAAAGAATTACTAAAAGTCCTTCTTTGGAATTTTACAATAATCTATAGTCATGGTCCTTTAGCCTTACTGATAGAGGTCAGTTCAATTTTCTATTAACTTAGAGAAAACTTGAACAATTAAAAATGGCTTATGTTTACTGTTCTCAAAGCATATTAACACAGTTAAATTTTAATTTGAGTTTTCTCAGTTATAACATTTCTTTTTATTCATAGTTATCCAACTACTCAGAAGACAACAGTCTTAAAGTTTGAAACCAGCAAGAGCTATGCAATGAAACTGTAGTATTAGAAATTAAGATTTTTTCTTTTCAGTTTTTCAAAACAGAGTTTCTCTGTGTGAACAGAGCCCTGGATGTCCTGGACTCTTTTTGCAAGCCAAGATAGCCTTGAACTCAGATCCACCTGCCTCCGCCTCTCGAGTGCTGGGATTAAAGGTGTGAGCCACCACGCCTGGCTAGAAATTAGGTATTTTTAAAAGTTTGATGATGAACGTTATTACCAGTAACAGTATTTTTGCAACAAGTAAAGCGAAAACAACATCTATTAAGAACATGAGGTATGTCCGAGTATAGTGGTACACTGCTTGAATCCCAAGACTCCTGACTTCAAAGCTCAGAATAGTAGCATGCATCTATGATTCTAATACATATGAAAACTGATGGATTCAGATATGAGGCTAGTATAAGCTACATATACCACCATACCCAATTTCAAACAAAAACACACAACCAAAAAACTCCTGATTTCTAAATCAATGGGTCAGAGACTTGCAGTGTATTTGTAACAATCATATTTACTTTCTTCTATTGTTCATTTTAAAAACGAAGATTTAGTGCAAACGCACAGTCAAGGCAACATCATGCACTTTTCCCTATCAGCACCATACACACATTCTGCCCAATCAAAGCCCCAGCGACCTCAGAGTCCTACGCACACAGGCCGACACGAAGATGCCTCTCTGGACAGGGGAATAAATTTTACCGTTTTAACAACAATCAGACTCAATACGTTCTACTCTTAGGATCAAAGGGCAGAGCAAGCCAGGGCCAGTTTTGGGTTACATGACCAGTACAAAATGGTACCCTTTTAGGAGTAATACCTTATTTATTACTTTATTCCTACGTGCATGACTAAAATTAGATGCATTATGGGAAGGAATATGCACAATAGCAAAATGATTGTATGACCTAATCTATCAATCAAATTAGAGAGTCATCCAAACTCCTCACTCCTTCTTTAGACCACAGAGAGCAACCTGAGGCCTTGAGTATTTTCCCTCATGTGGCCAACTATTGGAATAATCTTTTGGGTACTGCACAAAGACTGTCTATGTAATATTCAAATGCTGATTTCTAAACCATCAGAGATATGATTACAGACCAGACTTTAGTAGTGTTATTCTTTGGCTGCATCATATTTTGTAAACACTCCCTCTAACACCTTCTGATTGGTTTAATAAAGAGTTGAATGACCAATAGTAAAGGCAGGAGAGGACGTTAACACTTGGGCAGAGATAGGAACTCTGGGAAAGAATCAGAGATGGAAAAAAGTCGCCAGCCAGACTGGGAGGAAGAAACAAGTGCTAGGACTAAGGTACTGAGGAGAGGTAATGCCACGTGGCTGTAGGCCAGGCCAGTATTGTTGGGTTAGTTAGAATAGCTAAGAATCTCCCCAGCTGTATAAATATAATAAATATAGTAAGTCTAATAAATAAATATAGTATAATATATATAGTAAGTCTCTGGGTCATTATTCGGAAGCTGGTACTCCAAAGAAAGTCCTGTTTTAGCTGGCTGCACCCTTGCAGTATATGCTGAACTTTTCCAATATTTTGCTTTAAATAAAATTTTTCTTGCTACTTTTGCAAATCTATGTGGGCTTTAATTTCAACTCTGTAAATAAATGATCAAGAATATGGAAACACAAAGTACCAATGCTGACCAACATTGACCACGGGTAATTGGAATACCAATTTCCTCTTTAAATATATTTGCAAGTTACATGGCATCTTTAAAAATAGGCAACTGAAATGTAAAACCTGGACTCAATTACCATGTTATTCTTAAGATCTACAGGGAATCAATAATCTGTTTCCTTCCTCTTAATAATACTGTAAAATAAAACATTGTAAAATAGAAAAAGTATGATGCCAGAGGAATAAGGCCAACAACATATTTTTAACACAATCCTATGGTTAACTGAAATTAACTAGATCCAAGTATATAAAACAATTTAAATCATTAATCAAAAGTACTAAATCCCCTTTCCTACCAAATGACTCATCTTCATTATTCATAATTTTTAAAATTACATGAATAGTTTATTTTAAAAGCACAATGTATGAAGCTGGAGAGTTGGTTGGGCAGTTAAGACCCTTCCTCCTCTTCTGGAAAACCCAAGTTCTGGTCTCAGTTCCCAGGTTGGACAACTCACAGTAACCTACAACTCCCAGATCCAGGGGAGCCAACACCCTCTTATAGTCTCTGCAGGACACATAGCTATATTCACACACATACACACAAATAAAAATAAATCTTAAAAAGAACTCCCAGTTTATCTAGTTACTGAATAACTATTTTAATTAGATCAACATACAAGGAACTAATTCATTAAATACCTGAATACTCCCACAACCTTAGAATTTGTCAATCATAACTATTTGAGATATTCCATCAATAAACTTAATTTCCACTAAAATGACAATACTCTTTAATTACTTCAACTTTATAGTTCAGCTAAGAGATTCTGAATTACTTAAAATCTTATACAACTTATCCTTAAGATTTCAGACAATTTTCCATTTTTCTATACAACAAACCTAATTTTCAACATTTTATATTGTTATTACTCTTAAAATACATGCTTTGTTACAAGTAATCATTTTTGGTACTGAGGAAAGACAACTGCTGACATCTTTTCTTAGTAGTAGCAAGGAGGGGTAGAATACCCTTTTGCTAGGCATTCACAAATTCTACCATTTCTCTTCATTCCTCCTCATTTATTAATTCCTCTCCAATGTATGCTAAGAATCTAGGCCAGCATACAGAGCAAAGTTGATTCAGAGAAATGGCCAACATGAAGATGAGAGTAAGCAAAGCCATCATGTCTATACTAGGCAAATCAAGTCTACGTTCCACAAACCAGAAACTTTCTGTTCAAAATTTCAAATTACATTGCTCAGTTCTATGGAAATACTCAATTCCTTTCCCTCTGGTACTATTAAAAATCTAGGTTGAAGTTTCAGAGTACATTTTTCATATATCATTTTACAAGTGAAATTTTACATTTTATTTTACAAGTGAAAGAAATAACACTAGAAATTTTATTCAAAATACTCTACTGAAGCAGTGAGGGCTAAAATTTTCAAAATTTTCTTCTAGCGGTGACACAAAGTTAACAATAAACATGACAGCAAAATTATATCTAAATATCAAATACCATTATTTTTCTGTTCAACATTTAAATTGCCCTTGTAAATAAATTCTCCAAAGCTACTTACTAGGGGCTAGGCATGTAGTTCAATTGTGGTGCGTGACTTAGCATATAAAATAACATAGGTTCAAATTACAGAATTAGGGTGTGGGGGCACTAATAATATATATTGAAGCTTCCCGTCCACAATAAAGTATTTATGAAGTACTTATTCTATTCTATTACTGACAAATTAAAACTTGCAGTAAACTGTCAATGAAATTCAAATTTGAATGCTTTAAAATAAGAAAATACATTCAACTAAAATTGTTAGATACAAGCTAATCATTATCCAATAAAAATCTGCAGCTAATTAAGTCTAATTTGCTTTAGTTAAAAAATACATGGCTGCAACAGTGAAACATTAAACTACCTGAGCATTCAATAATTCTACGCATAATATATAAAAATAATGTTAATCTTTAAATATTTTAGAACCCCATTCAATTATCTACTGTCTCTAAGTAGTTTCTTATGCCATAACCCTTTGTTACATATGCGAACTAAATGAATTAATTCACACTATATTAGCCTCCTATTCAATTAGATGTCTACTTAGAAAAAAAATCAGTAAAAACTGAAAGAAGTTTAATTAACTTCCTAAAATCTGAATCTGCAGAAAACTTACCTGATTTGTCTGGCTACTTAAGTATGGCTCAAAATCATCATCATTTACAGCATCTTTTTGATGAATCGAACCATTTTGTACTGAAACTAAAAAACATATTTGTATTAGAAGTATTCTAATTATCCTTATAAAATTCATAGCACAATCTAGCATTTAAAAAATTTTTCAAGCCAACTCAGAAAAAAAAATAATCCTGAGTTCCTTCCTGTTTTAAGAACAAGCTTAAGGATAACCTTTAGAAAAAATATTTAATGTGTGCTACAGAAATCCTGTGATCCATAACCCCAACATTATAAAAGCCATATCTATGCACGTCAACTTACCAAAAGCTTAAATATCATAATTTCAACATTGTAGTAAGCAAAATAACATAAAAAGTTGGAAAGGGCTCCCAAAAATCTTGTTTGAATTTAAAATAACTAAGGAATGTTGTAGACAATACATTTGAGTATGTGACATAACTTTGTAAGTCTATTTAAATCTGATAAAATAAGAATTTTTTTTGTTCTATAACCCAGGCTAACCTTCTCGATCCTCCTACTTCAGCTTGTGAAGCAATGGAAATACAGACATGAATACAACACCAGGCCCAGACTTCAAGTAACTATTTGTGACCCAAAGCTCCAGTAAATGACTTAGATGTCTCCAGTCAAAGTGGTTAAAATTCATGATTACAAAAAAATCTACAAAGGGCTGGATATGATGCCACATGCTATTTATCACAGTACTTGAAAGGCAGAAGCAAAAACATTTCAAGGAAAAAACCAGTATGGACTACACAGATTGTTTCCTACAAGACTGGACTATGTAACAAGACCCTCTCGTTAAAAAGGAAAGGCCTTAGGTTGCTTTGTTGTTATTGTTTTTTTTCTGTTTGTTTTTTGGCAGTACTGGGGGTGCCAATCCAGGGCCCTACATATGCTATATAAGCATTCTAGTTAAAAATCTGTAAAACCTTGATTCTCTAATATATGTGTGTGCGTATACCTTGATTCTTAGAGCTGGGGGTACATAACATCATTGGTGAAGTATGTGTTTAGATGCACTGAGGCTTTGAGTTCAAATCCAAACACTAATAAATAAGACTTTAAAATAAAATTAATTAAGACACCAAAGATAATGATGACTACTCATGGAATACATTAGAAAACAAATCAGAAATTCGAATGTCACACTAGTTATTCATAAACACTGTAAAATACCACATATATTTGGATTCAACAAAAACTCAAAAAAATATATGTGGACACTGTTTCAGTGGATTTAAATTTCAAGTCTACTACCAAGGAAGCAGGTACTCTCCAGAAGCAATCTGAATTCATTAATCTTCTGATGAGTATTCAGGTTATTCAGTATTCAATAATGTTTATGATACTAATTACAATTTATCACAAAGAAAACTAAAAATTATTCTGAACTAGAAAATCAGACAAAGGTTACTGGGATATTTGATATGGTAGCAATATGAAAATGTTACTGAAATATGAAATGAAAAAAGGGCAATTAAACTACAATGTCACTAATACTGCCAACTAATGTGGAGTGAGGTTTATCAGATCATCATTAACTCTTAATTTTGCCCTAACTGTACATCACCTAAAATGTAATGTTGTTAGTGAACAGTGGCTTAAAGTAAAGGTCTGTGAAATCTTAGTTCTCTGCCATCCAATAAGCAGCAGGATTTGTTCAACAGTAAAGCTACTCTTAAGCATGAAACCTTCATTCAAAACTGACCTCTAAGACACCATAACTTTCAGAGGTCACCCAAAGATCAGCAGGAATCTGACTCAACTTACGAGATTTAATTGCATTTCATAAAAATTTCATCAGAGCTAGGCTTGAGTTAAATGTGTCCCCAGAATTAAAGTACGTAGCAGTTACTACTAACAAAATAAAAAGGAGGGTGTCACAGGATATGTTCAATGCCATCTGAGGGCTGAGGTAACCACTGCAGTCTCGGCATTTCCGATAAAGCTGCTTTTTCCACTGGTTTGACTATTCCTTTATCAACAGTGGTAAGGCACAGCCTTTTACTTCTTGGGGGAAAAATGTTTCTTACTACTGGACTACTAAACTTATGCATACCAGATAGCATTTCTATTACTTGCATCAATTACTTCTTGGTTATCTAGTCCATACTGCTACTATAGTAAAAAAGGTATCCACTTAAAGGCTCCTAATAAGATACTAGCTAGCCCTTTAATTTCAAAAGCATGCTTTTCCTAAAGCAACTGTTTTATAAGATTTTAGTTGTTGAACACTGTTTAATGTCTCAGAGACTGAAAGTCACTGAACAATAATGAACTCTAAGCCACTTCTATATTGTGTAAAAGTTCTTCAGGGGGAAAAAAGAACAGATGACTTACATGATTCTTCTGTTTCCTCTGCCCTATGAAGCAAAGTCAAATCAAGATAGAACATGGGCCTTAGAAGCCAGGTGGTTCTCTGCTGTGGTCCTGACTACATCAAGTTAGGAAAGTCAACAGAAGTGTGCATCATGTTTTCCCACCTACAAAAACAGCGACAATACCATATACCCTCTATCTCCTTACAGGAATGTTGTGAGGATTAATAATATGAAGCCAAAATAATGATAATAAGGTTCTTTGAAATCATTTCTTGGAAGGAATAGAAAGATACAACATAATATTGCCAAAATATACTACCTTTCTGAAACAAACAATCAACTTCAACCTAATTCTTTTAAACTGCAGTTGTATAAAATGATGTATGTGTCCCTCCTACAAAAGAAAAAGAAAACTGCTATCCCTGGGTTGCTCAGGGAACAAAGAAAGGAAGGAGGAAGGCCCAAGAGAACATCTGACATATGAAGACAAAGCAAAAGTTCTTGTTAATAAAGAAAATTATGGACCAACGATTAAATAATTATCCTTAAATTTTAATGTTCCTATGGTGTTATCATCCCAAGTATAACAAGCAGTTCTGACATTTCACATAGGAAAAAAAACTTTAGTTTAAAAAAAAATTAAAAATGTAAAAAGTAAACCAAAACTTAGGAATTATACTTCAGAAGCATTTTTGTCTTCACAAACAAACTGACAAAACTCCTTTTCACTTTGCAGAAAAAAAGACACTAAAGCCAGGTGTTATGCTAACAATGTCCACTAGAGGTAATTCAGAAAAGAAACAGTATCTCAGAAATCATATTAAGACAACTAGCTTCAAAATTTTAACTGATATAAAGTTCTTAAGTTCTGAATTCAAAATTACTAATGATATTATGGTGATAAAGTACACTTTACTAAATTCAGCTAAGGTAGAAGTTTCCTAACTTCCACTTGCTTGTTGCTGTGACTTGGCAACAATGTCAATATATTGGGAAGTTATTATGATTTCTAACATTTTAAATCAACTTAAATGACTTTAAGTATACCTATACTTTTGGGTCAGTAGCTTTTCTACTCCTCCTAGCAAGAGAATGAAAAATAATTCAACAAATAGCCAACTAGAGCAATAAACTATTGTAATTATAATAATCTTCATAACAACAGGATTTACAGTCACTATTTTTTGTTTGTAGAAGAGAAATTGTAACAAAAAGGTTACATAATATGCTCAGCATGCTTGGTAAATCAGCAGCTATATGTGATATTGGAACCTGAGGTTATAGGAAATGCCAGTCTATAACCATTGCCCTAGGATAAAATTATAAACTGAACAAAAAGAATAAAAGAAATTTTGGGGGAATAAAGAACTATTTAAAAACATAATTTGTATATGTATCTAAATATTAAATCAGAAATTATAATTAAAAATTAAATCTTAATTAAAAATTCTCACATAAAAATTTAATCAACAAGTGATACAGTCTGTGGCTAGCATCTATTTATAAAGTGATTTATAAGTGATGTATAACAACAAAGAGGTAGGTAGCTAGGCCATACCAAAACGAAGTCATTCTCAAGTACACCAAACTGTGGTAATACAGTTTAAAATACCCAATCTAGATGATCTCTTTTGTTTTATCCAAGAAGAACTTCACAGAAGTCACTTACCTTAAATAAATAACACAAAACACCTAGCACTTCAAATAGCCTTGCAAAATGCCACTCCTCATAGTTCTGGGATAAAATAGTTTATACTAGGCAATAATGACCACAAATTTCACAGATGATCAGATTAGCCAAAACAGGAAGGGGAAAAAAAAAACCTTCTAAGCTTACCAATGTTTAATAACTAATTTTAAATTAACCTCTAATTCTGAAGTTTATACTTTCAACTGGAATTCTACAAATTAAAAATTCCTAAATGTTTATATATAGAAAGAAAATATCATTGATTAAAATAGTTTGTTACCTAACACACTACAATGTATCTGGTATACAAGAATTCATATATAAAATTAGCACAACATGAAGAATACTATTCTGGCAGAGCACTATTATTTTCTAACTAACCAGCACTGCAAAATAAAAACCATGAAAAAAAATTTGAAACATCAATAGAAACATGAAACTTACATCTAAAGGGCTACTATAGATCTTATTTTCTAAGTAGTATTTGGTTACTGGGGAAGAAAAAAAAACAGGAAGTGTAACTGCATTTAGTGTCATTTCCAGCATTACAAAATGTTATACATATACAGTTCATTATAATGTTCTTTAATTAGCACCACTCCAAGAAAGGAGTTATTGTTCTACACTAATACCACATGTTAATGTCATAATGTTTCAATCAGTTGAGTACTTTGTTCCACAGGCATAAATACAAACACTATTTATGTTTTAAATGCCTTACTTTAAATGGTAGTTTTTAAATAGCAAATCATACAATACTAGCAATATGTGCACAAATAATTTCCTTCTCAAGTTTTTGTAAAAAACCAGATTGAGACACATCTTGCAATCAGGGCTATACAGTAAGATTACATACTTGCTGTTGGGAGTTCTGTAGTGTTGTTGCCTCCTTGAAAGCAACTTCTATGGAATCACTGATTAACAATAGCATGATTTTCATTAATGTGACATAGAACACCATGTGAGTTACAAGTTTAAATGTAATCCAGACATTTCAAACAGAATATTCACTTTAAAAACATACGTACTATACGCAAAAGTAGAAAATTGTGTGACCTAAGTTATTTAACGGAGATAAAATGAAAAACTAAAGAAATACCATTATATTTACTGAAATACAACCAAGACAGCTGTTTCTTCTTAGTACTTCGGTTTCTACAAACGTATCTTCAAACCCAGGATCTACCTAAATGTTGTCTGTTTTAGCTGCGATAGATGTTTTCCTAACCTTTATATTTAAAAAGACAGGCAAAAAAAACAAGAAAGAAACCGCTTACAGTTTAAAAACAACATCAAGGAAACAACTAAGAGGGGGAAAAACTCACCTTTATTTCCTTGTCCTTTAGGTCTCTGGAGCAGGACGAAACATGGGGTATAGGAGGAAAAAGGAAAGAAAAGTGTGTTAAACAGAGACATTCTCGGAAACAAGCCATTCAGAACAATCCGCGTAGGAGTGAACCCTAGCAGATCCTCCGCAACCACTCCTCCTGCCGGCCTCCCGCCGGCCTCCCACCGCCCCTCCGCCTCGCCGCCTCGCCTGCAGCGCCCGCCTGTTCATGGCCTCGCGGCGGTCGCGGGGACATCCGGGCCACGGAGTGGTCCCGGGAGCGGGCCTCGGGCTCCGCCGCCAGTGTGCACCCAAGACTGGGCGGCAGGACCGAGAGCCAGCACCCGCGCGGCGCCTTTAGGAGCCCAGGGGCGGCTTGAGGAGCCGCGCCGTAGGCAAGGGTGGAGCTGTGCGGCTCGGGCCTCCGCCGAGCCGGGGCCCTACTCCCTCACCTGATCCACGCTAGTGGCTGACATTCTTCACCGTAACCCGAGAGGAGCCGCCGCCGCCGCCTGGGCCTGTCCGCGGGCACTCACAGCAGTCAGCTGCCGCTTTCGCGAAGCTCTGCCCCAGCCTCCGCCGCCTCTCGCACGAGATCCAGAAAGCGGGCTGGCGCTCGGGAGTCGCGGGAGGGACCCGGGGTCGCAGCCTGCACCCACCTCGTATCCACTCACCCTCCTACCCTCGGGCCCACAATGGCGGACAAGCTCCTGCGCCCCACTTCCGCTCCGGGCCGCCCTGACCTTCCGTTACCCAGCCTGACGTCCACGCACGCCCCGTAGTCCCTCCCCCGACTCCCGCCACCGACTCGGGCTCCTCCTGCCCTTTTCACGTCATCAGAGGCCGGGCTTGGGGGTTGGGGAGGCCCGTCGTATGGACGCCTGCGCGGGGCGGCGGCGGCGGAGGCGATAATTCAGCGCTTAAGGCACTCGGCCTCGGACTCCTTTGGGCGCCGCCTACGCAGCAAAGCCAGTGCAGGCCCCGGAGCACGCTCTCAGTTGCTCTCTGCTCGCGTTGATTTACTTTTACTAAATAAAGTAGCCTTCGGAGAAACAGTTGCAAGACTGCCGTCTTCCCAAAAAAAAAAAAAAAAAAAAAATCTTAAAATTCCTCTAGAAACTCGTAATGTTAACTTTTTTAGCAGTTGGCAAAAAAAAAAAAAAAACAAAGGAAGTTGGTCCATTTGCATTTTGACATTTTTATTGAATTCCCTTGTCAAGAAAGATTCCTTACTATACTGGTGTAGTGTGGACTCCTTGTAAAGAAATGACCCAACTAGCCAAATCCCTCTCACCTCTGTTGTCTTCTACTCCAATCCTAAACTTCTAACCTTGCCATTTCCCAAGATTCCCCTTACTCTCCATTGTTGTGCCTATCATCCGTTCTCACGACATTTTTACTTTTCAAGGAGTTTGTTGGAAAAGGCATTGAGGCTGGGAAATTAAGAGCACAAAAGAAAAAGAACAGATTTTGCAAGCCTTGCCTTTACTCCTATCTAGGAAGCATAGCTTCGGAATCCCATGAATCTCACTTTGAATTCTTATCTGACAATGATTAGTTTATAACCTTGGGAATGTCACTGAACCTAAACCTTGGCTTTGTGAGTAAAATAAGACCTGACTTGTATAATGAGTGTCCAGAGTAGGCTTCCCAAAATCATGGCTGTGTGCAGCTTTCTAATTTCCTTTGCTGAGTGAGTCAAAATTGTGACCTAGTGAGTATTCGTTAAATGTTAGGCATTGTAATTGCTTAAATATTCACAATATCCTGTGTGTTGACTGCTGTTATAAAAACTGAAGGCCGAGTGAAGTGGCACATGCCTTTAAACCTAGTACTTGAGAGCAAAAGTGGGTGGCTCTCTGTGAGTTTGAAGGTAGCTGGGTCTACATAGTGAATTCCAGAACCGTCAGGGCTGTATACAGAGACCCTATCTCAAACACACACACACACACACACACACACACACACACACACACAGTAAATATAAGAAGGTTAAGAAATAAATGAAGATGTGAAGATGGCTGGGCAGGTAAGGGCACTTGCAACAAAAACTGACAATGTGGGTTCTATACCTGAAACCCACATGGTAGGAGAGAATCACTTCTGAAACTTTTCCTCTGACATCCACATGTATGCCCACACACATACAAATACAAAATCAATAAGTAAATAAATAAATACAAATAATAGACTGAAAAGTGGTTCATCAGCTAAAAGCAAGTACTGGTTTTACAGAGGCATGGAGTTGAATTCTCAGCACTTACCAACTATGGTTCACAAAACCCTGTAACTCATCTTCAGGGGTCGGATACTTTCCCCTGGCCTTCACTAGAACCTGAAATCATATGCACATAACCACACTGAGACACATACAACATCTGGGTGATAGGTATTCTCTGTCAATGAAATGAGCCAATCCAAGCCAAATTAAAGTATACAAAGGCAGATTTATTGGTGAGGAGTGGGGGGGGAGAAAAACACCTGTGTAGACAGAGGCAGAGAGAGAGAGTGTGTGTGTGTGAAAGAGAGAGAGTAAAAACCAAAATGTATGGATTATATAGTGAAGAACCTCTTGGGAAGAGGAAGCCCAGCCCCTGGGCTGGTAAAGTTCAGGTAGAGATAATGCTAGGAGAACCTGGAGGTTAGGTCTGCTTTGGCACCTCAGCAGGTAGAGCAGCATCTGATTCCCAACACTGGGGATTTACCTGGTGATAGAGGACTTGCCTAAAGCGTGAAGTCCTAGGTTCAAGGTTAAGTCCCCAGTACTGCAAAAAGGAAAGCACAGGGGAGAAAAGGGGAGGAAACCCTGATGAGTTTATGTGAGAAAGAATTTGAACATAGACTCTAGAGTTTCTGGATAGCCTCAATGTAATTTTGCCTAATGCCATAACTTTCTTGGAATTTTTTTTTCTCCTTCATTCCTGCATTTCAAATAAACTCTATGTTTCCTTATTATGGCCTTTCCTCCTAACAATGACTTCTGTACTTGATGAGTAGAATACTAATTACCTGCTTATAGAATCCATTTAAATTAATAAGAAGTTTTAACAATTGCTAAGGATAAAACTCAGGATCTTGTTTAAGCCAGGAAGTTACTCTCCCACTGAAATTTGTTCCAACTATTCTCAACTTTTTGAAATGGTTAGAAACTAGCTAAAACCATTTCTAATGCTGCTAAGAATCTGTAGATTAACCTGGAGAAATGCTTCTGTAGAACAGCATGATAGAGAAACTACTCTCCTAGTGGGACAGGAAACACATCAGCGTGGTAGTCTTCATGGCATGGTACGCACAGCTCAAAAAGAAGAGGGCAGGCTTGACTTAAGCCATCCACCATGTCTGCCTTGGTGGTCTTATGCAGGTGTTGAAAAAAAAATTGGCTATTTAAATTATTTTGTTTAACCAGTATTTATATTATTTACTAGTGTTTATATTATCTCTAATTGGTTGGCAATGTTAATCCTTAACCCGCCATTATAAATGAATACACACAGACACCGGGTGGATCTTAACAAGCCTAGGCCTCAATTGTGCAATCCTAGCTCATCTAAGCTAGCTCATAATTCTATTACCCAAATATAACCCCATACATACATCCCTATGGACTATTATTCTCCACGCTGAGCCGATGTTCCAGGCCACTTGAAAGGATCTTCTTTAATCTACCCCATGGCGTGTCCTCCTTGTCTGCTCCTGGCTTCTCTCTGGCAACCTTCTTCTTCCCAGAAGCTCTCTGTCTCTCTCAAAAAGCGTGTGCACCTTAGTCCCACCTATCTCTGTCTTTGCCCAATCTCCAGGCCTCAGCATTTATTTAACGCATCAGAGTCAATTAAGTAACAGACAGAAAATAGGACCAATCAACATTTAGAATGCTTAACGCCACCCCATCATGCAGGGAAGTTCCTTTTTGCCTAATTGTAACTTTTGGATGAGTTTTTGTGTACATTTAATTTAGGTTCAATTACAGGTGCCATTGAGTTCAAGATAACAAGTATTTAAATAGTAGTCTGTGTGTCTTTTCTGCAAATGCAATGCAGCAGTTGTTCTGGGCTGAAACTTCTACAGTGTCAGGTTTTTATGAACTATGCAGTACGCCAATCAATGAAATAATAGGCTTAGTGAAGGAGATTTTATTCACAAGAAAGTCCAGTGTGGAGTAGAAAAGTCTCAAATTCACCTCCTCAAGGATAGTATTTAGGGATGTTTCTAGAATAAAGAAGCCAGGCAGTTGAAGGCACAGGGAAAAGTTATTCCAAATAAGGAAAAATGATAGGTGGTCAATGTATGCATGATCAACTTGTAGAATGTATGCTTGAAACATGATGGTATAATGTTAGCATGTTCTTGGGGTAACCCACTAGACACTGACTCAAGAGAAAAGGCTTGGTGGTTATCATTGATTTGAACTACTTTCATAGGTTTAACAACAACTTAGACTGTTTTTACATCCATAGGAAAGTTAGTGAGAATCTGTTACTTAGTATTGTGTCACTTGCATCCATGTGGCATAATACCTAGGAAGACAAAGGAGGAAGTATTTATTGTGTCTCAAGTTTTCATAGTTGTTATTCATGGTCACTTGGCTGCGTTGCTCCTGTTCCTGGGGAGCATTCAACAAACTAAAATGGCTCACTTCCTGCTGTGCGGGAGGCACAGGAGGCACACAGGATGGGTCGTGGCCAGATTGGATATACCCTTCAAAGATGCAGACCCCCCCATAACTTGTTTGCTTCCCCCAAACCCCACCACCTCATAGCCCATACAACTGTGGATTAATCCTTTGATGAGGTTACAGGGCTCAACAAACAATCTAAAAGCCATCAGCCTGTATCCACTTTTTGACAAATGAGCCTTCAGAAGACATTTATAGATTCAAACCCATAATGGAACATATTTTCTAAAATTTGAAACAAAAGTAACTAAAAGTAAGTTTCCCATGGGTTTCTCCAGAAACTCCAGAGCATTGACACTTCAACCAGTAGCCCAGAGGTGGCTATTCTGGCTCCAGATACCTTCATCACATTTCTATCATAAAAAAACTAAAACGAAAAAAAGAAAGTGGGGGTGGGGATATTTCATAGCAATTTTATTTCCCACTTCTGTCTACTTCCTACTAAGTAACAGCATTGCTTTCTGAAAAGACTCAGTTGCAGGGAAACTGAAACATGTTTTGTGAAACGCATGCTCAACTGAGGATCAAGAAAGTTACCACCAAGGAAGAATAATAGATGACAAGAGAGTTATTAATAAGTAATGAACTATGTACATAATGTTGTCCCAGATTCACTCTGTTAGATAGTAGTATTTAAACTTTTCTTTGAATTTTTTACAACATTTAACCAAAAAACTGTAAGATCCTGCATTATCTTCAAGTAACAGTAAGCGAACCAAGCACAGAAAATTCATAGAATTGTCTGTTGCATTTTAAAACTAAGATAAATAAATATTGTATATGCTAAGGTAAAACTAATAGTTAAGGAATTGAATAAGGCAAAAAAAAATTTAATGCTTTTTTGAAATCAGCATCTTTCCTGAACATTCTTGTGGTTATTTCAAGGAAATTTGCAATTGAGGGGGAAAAAAAGGCAGAAGAAAACATGTAGCCTTAGGTTTCCTTTAAGTGGTGTTTCTCAAGTGTGGTTCTTGTCTCTTAGGTGAACTACAGCTTTTCCCAGGAACTCATTATAAAAGCAGTCTCTAGATCTAGGTTAAATTTACTAAATTAGAAACTATCAAGTTTGGAAGAAAGTATATATTTTTAGAAGAGAAAAAAGAGTGTCTATTTTGAAGTAATTTTAGATTTACAGAATGTTTTAAAGATGGTACCCACAGTTCCTACACATCCCTTACTCAGCTTCCCCTAATGTTCTTGTCTTATGTAACCACCCTACAGTGAAAAAAACTAGGATATTGCCTGTGGGTTGATGGACTCCAGCTACACACTGCTGAAATTTTCCTAGTTTTCACACTCATGTTCCTTTTCTCTTCTGGAATACAATGTTACATTTCAATATCATGTTTCCCTCATTTTGTCAAAACTACGACATTGCTTCATCTTTCCTGGTCTTGAGATAATGAATACAAATTATAGGAGAGTGTTGTTTTGAGTAAACCTCCTTCATGGGATCCAAAAATCATCCAAAAAAATACAAATGGAGCCATACATATTTACTTTCCTCATCTCCAAGCAATTTTTCTTACTTTTCAGAAATTAGAATCAAGGAAAATAAAATTCTTCAGTCTAGTTTAATTGACACAATAGTGGAAATTTCTTAAACTTTAATTTTTACAGGTGTGAAACTAAACAACATGATGTTAACTAAAACTATTTCCCTTTTTCTTGTTTGTTTGTTTGTTTTGAGATTCAATCTCACCCAGCCTGGCATCCTCCAAGTAATGGTCTTCCTGCCACCGCCTCCTAAATGATAGGATTACAAGTGTGTTACTGTGCAATCTTCTCTGCTCCTGCTCCTCTTGATTGGTCTTAGTTTTCACTTCTATCAAGTTTTGTATAACAAAGCAGTGATGAAGGCAGATAACAGTGATTATTCCAAACAAATAAACCAGGCATACATTCCTCCCTGCCCTGAAGTGAATAATTTAAACTTTCCAAAATAGAAATATGTTTTCCTTTCCCATCCCTAAGCTGACAGGACAGGATTTCCAGAAGAATGAGCACGAAGAGTGAACAGACTATAAGAGACAGGTAAATGTTTTAGTTCTTCCTGATGCAAACAGAAGCTACACAAATAGGAATCCCTCTTCCAGGCAACAATCATCTCCTTCCCTCCCAACATTCCCCACTGAGGCTTGCCCACCTCCCACAGAGTCTAGCAGACAGTGATCACTTCACAATACCCTTCCCACTCAGGGGAACCACTGGCATGGTGCCTTGTAGCTGTGAATCCAGAATACAAGTGTAGCTTTTGGCTAATCCTCAGTTTGCTTGACTACACATAAGGATTCCATCCTTGTTTCTCACTGTGTGGTGTGGCAAAGGCCAGAATGAGCAGCCAAATGAATTAAATGTGAGTTTGACTCTAGGTCTTCATGGTGACAGGGTCAGCTATGGTCTGTACTGGCTATTTTTATGTCAACTTGACACAAGCTGGAGTCTTCTGAGAGGAGGAAACCTCATTAAGAACATCTCTAAAAGACCAGACTGTAGACAAGCTTGAAGGTCATTATATTAATTACTGATTGATATGGAAGTACACAGTCCATTGAATGTGGGGTCACACCAGGGCTGGTAGTCCTGTGTTATTTAAGAACATAGGCTGAGAATGCCTTAAGAAACAAGCCAGAAAGCAGATCTCTTCCATGACCTCTACATCAGCTCCTGCCTGCCAGTTCCTGCCCTGCTTGAGTTCTTGTCTTGACTTCCTTTGTTGATGAATTGTAATGTGGAAGCATGATGTTTCATCACAACAGCTGTAACTAACACAAGGTCCATGATAAGACCTTGAACCTCAGCAACCTGACTGCTATGAATTCATTCATCTAGGGTGATTTCTACTCAAGGCAACAGTAGAAAAAAATGCCACCCATTAGACTTTGACTTAGTCCAGAAGCTTCTCCAGTCTGCTATTTACCCCACCCCCATAGTTTCTCTAGTCTGCCACCCCACAGGTGTTCTCAGATGCTCCATTTTCTAAAAGTTGATTATCCTTTTCTCTAGTGAACCATCCTGGGTGGAAGCTCATAGCCCTGATTACAAAAACCACAGGGAATATGACACAGAGAGCTTAGGAATGTACCAAAGCCCCAAAACACAGGCCATGCAATGTCTGTTCAATCTAACCCAAGTCTCCTCCCACTAAATGAGTTTCAAGCTGCCACTTAGGCTACTAAGATGATTTTTCTATTATTTTGTTTCCCTGGGCCCTCCTTCCAAAGGAAGTCAAGTTCCTAGAAGAGAAGGGATTAGGGGAATTAGAGAGGAAACAAGATTGGCTATGAACTAGTTATTTTTGAGCCTGAGCAAAGGTTCCTAAGGATGAATTACATTATTTTGCCTGCATATCTATTGCAAACTTTCCACAATAAAAATATTTTAAAATAATTGGCTTATAAAAACAAGAGTACATTCTGCTATTGCTATTCACAAATTAGACTCTCTATATAAAATCAACTCAAATGCTGAATTAACTGTCATAGGATCAACATGCTAACTGGGAGCATAATTATCATGCTCCCAGGTGTAACACAGGGTTATATTCCCTCAAGCCTTGAGTCACATTTTCATCAACAGATCAATTACATAGCCTTGTTTTCTTAATGCTTGTGCATAAAGACATCTTGTTTAATATAAACTGTTCATTCATTAACTTTCAACTCAAAGACAAAAGCACAATGGCACCTGTCTGAATGAGGTTAATCTATAAAGCTTATCACATATAAAACTTTTTCTATAAAGGATATCATAGTCTTTTGCAGGGGTTACACTAAATTTCAACACTATGTGTGGTAGCCATTGTAAACAATAAAATCAGTAGGGAAAAGTTTGAATGTGGGACATATACTACCAAAAGGAAGTTCATTTACACTGTAAGATCTGAAACATTCAGATCTGGGATCAATCCCTTCTTCTAGCTGTGGGGATTTCTGCTGACACAGTGGAAATCTGACATTGCCGAAAGGCCCCTGAGCCAGGTGCAAGAACAACGGACCCCCTTGTTTGGTGGAACCCCCTCTTTCCTATGATTTGGGAGCCCTAGATCCTCTAAGAAGTGTCACAAGCTTAATCTTCTCCCCTCCTTGACCTTCCCATACTAATGAAGACTGTTGGTGCCTTGGCTTTCAGCCAATGACATTCAGTTTCCCTGGAAATTCCTCCTACCCCTACAGCCCATGAGTTAATTAGGCATTCAATTTTCTTTCTTCTGATTGGACAATATTCAGCGAATCAAACACACTCACCTCCAAACACTTCCCCTACCCAAAGCAGATTATAATACTCCTGATTAAACACTCTCTTTCTTCTCCATTCCTCCAAGATGACTGAGTCTGCTTATTTTAGGGGGAAGCGCTCTTCCTTACACAAAGAATCAACCGCTGTTTGCCTGACTGGCAAGTCTTGAGTGGGCTTCAGGCTCCTGCCTGGCCACTGCCTAGCTAGGTCTCCTAACACTGGCAGCTGGAACTCGTCTCTGTCCTGTTGCTGCCACTAGTGGCCTAGCCAGGCTAACTTCTCCCTTAGGCCACCCTGGGACGTCTCCTGGGCCTCCTACATATCTCTGCTGTTTCTCCTGAGTGCCAGCTCCCATCTGGTTGCCTCAGCCTAGGCTTCAGACTAGGCCTCCCACAGAGAGGAGCTGACTTTCACTGCCTCTCTTGTATCCCTGGCCTGGCTGCCTGGCCCAGCTCCAGGAAGAGATCTCCTGCCTAGCCCACCACTCACGAGGCCACTCCTTTTCTGCATGGACAGGATACGGATCCCTGGTCTGTGCTCCTGACTTTTTCTAAACAGACTGGTATAACCTGAACCTCCCAGCAAAGAAGCTTGTGCTTCCAACCTGGTACCAGACCAGTCTGGGATTCCCCCACCAGGAACCACACAAGCAACACAGATCCTTTTGCAATCCTGTACATCTACCTGGCTGTAACCAAGAAGGTGGGTTTGGACCCTATAAATAGTAGACATGTTTATAAATACAATGTCAGCACAAAGAGACTCAGACCATATTTAAATTGGTACATTGTATGTTCATTCTTGTTGCTGCAGATAATACTGAATTATTTGGGGTGCTTAAAGGGTTACTGTACATTGACAATTTCATACATATGTAATGTTATGATAATGCTTCAGGTCACATCACCAAAAGTTATGATATT
The DNA here is from genome assembly GCA_907164525.1 of Lophiomys imhausi. Classification (NCBI taxonomy): domain Eukaryota; kingdom Metazoa; phylum Chordata; class Mammalia; order Rodentia; family Muridae; genus Lophiomys; species Lophiomys imhausi. Next base: position 2,745,141 of record CAJQZJ010032660.1, on the reverse strand, counting down.
TCGGTGGGTAAATCACACCATGCCACGCAACAGGCCCGGTATAAGGTTTATTAAGGTAGGAAGTTAAGAGCAAAGCCATGGAGGCAGAGGGGGAAGAAAGAGGGGTATGTGGGAAAAGAGCAAAAGAGAGAGCAAAAGAGATTGGTGGGGAGCTTTTATCCTGCCATGTCTGGCACACCTGGCAGCAGTTAATGATGTAAGCAATGAAGGACCCTAAAGTCCAGGTCACTAGAAATCCCTGCAGATTTATATTTCTCCCTTATTATTTAATTAAAAAGAAAAATGAGGAACTAGGAAGGTGGTGGGTCAGGAGTGGGGTCATTGTGTTCTTTTTTAGGCAGCTTCCTGGTGAATTGGGGCATAGACATCTTTGGGAGACCTAAAAAGAAAATTTGGGTGCTGGCGAAATCCTAGGAGAGCTGGCTGTTTCACTGCTGTCCAGGATCTGAGGCTAGAAAAGCACAGGTCTTGCTGAAACAGTCTGTGAACTGAGCTGGAGCATTATGAATGACCATTTTGGAGGTGTCCTGGATGCAGGAAATATCTAGACTTGGCAGGATACGGTAACAGATAAATAAGTGTGTTAGGGAACAAATATTTTCTAAAGCCAAGTCCAAGAACCAGGAAATGGATAAGGGGAAACAGGAAGGAAATAGCAATAGGTGGGAAACTTAGGCTGTTGGTTGTTGGTTGGCAGTACTTCTCTAGACTTCATTGAAATGGATTTGAGTGGATTTCCTGAAACCTATAAGAGATCTAAATTTACAACAGGAGACAAGTTTTAAATATGGTAGCATCACCACTGTTTGTAACATCTGTGGTGAAGTCTATTTGTAGAAAAGGACAGTAAACATACATCATTGTGTCATAGCAAAGCAGACTCTTGGGAAAAATTTTTGGGTTACCACAGCATGAGCAGTCTTTTAGGACAAGCTCAGAGAAGATAGGAACCTTTGGTGGAGCAAAAGCTCATTAAATCCTGATTTTTATTATGACTATATACACATCATGAAGGAGAGGCCTTTCCCTTTATCCAGAGAGTGGATGTATACAGATTTAAGACAAGAGAAACATTTTTAAGTCTATATTTAAAAGACAAACCAAAAGAAACTTAAATCTTTAACTTGTAGTATAGCTTGAAATCAGGAATGGTACTTCCAGATGTTGTTTTATTGTACAGGATTGATTTGGCTATTCTTTTTTGTTTTTTTTTTCATATGAAGTGGACAGTTATTCTTTCGAAGTCTGTAAAGAATTGTGTTGGTATTTTAATAGGAATTGCATTGAATCTGCATATTGCTTTTGGTAGAATGGCCATTTTTATTATGTTGATCCTATCTCTCCATGAACATGGGAGATTTTTTTCATCTTCTATGTCCTCTTCAATTTCTTTCTTCAAGGATTTGAAATTCTTGTTGTTCAGGCCTTTCGCTTGCTTGGTTAGAGTTACCCCCAAGTATTTTATATTGTTTTTGGATATTGTAAAGGGTTTTCTTTCCCTAATTTATTTCTCAGCCCATTTACCTTTTGGGTAAAGAAGGGCTACCAATTTTTTTTGAGTTAATTTTATATCCAGCCACCTTGCTGAAAGAGTCTATCAGCTGTAGGAGTTCTCTGGTGGAATTTTTGGTGTCACTTACATATACTATCATATCATCTGCAAATAGGGATAATTTAACTTCTTCCTTTCTGACTTGTATCCCCTTGATCTCCTTTAGTTGTCTTATTGCTCTGGCTAGAACTTCAAGTACTATGTTGAAGAGGTTTGGGGAGAGTGGGCATCCTTGCCTTGTCCCTGAATTTAGGGGAAATGCCTTAAGTTCTCTACATTTAATTTGATATCAGCTATGGGTTTTCTGTATATAGCCTTTATTATTTCTAGGTACGGTCCTTGTATGCCAGTTCTCTTCAAGAATTTTAGCATGTATTTAGCGTGTTGTATTTTGTCAAATGCTTTTTCTGCATCTAATGAGACGATCATGTGTTTTTTTTTCTTTCAGCTTGTTTATATGGTGGATTATGTTAATGGATTTTTGTATGTTAAACCAGCTCTGCATTCTTGGGATGAAGTTTACTTGATTATGGTGTATGATACAGAGCAATAGTAATAAAGACAGCATGGTACTGATATAGAAACAGACAAGTTGATCAGTTGAATCAAATTGAAGACACAGAAATAAACTCACACTCCTACAGTCACTTATTTTTTGACAAAGAAGCCAAAACCATACAATGGAAAAAGGACTGTATCTTCAACAAATGGTGCTGGTCTAACTGGATGTGAACATGTAAAAGAATGCAAATAGACACATATTTGTCACCTTGCACAAAACTTAAGTCTAAGTCGATAGAAGACCTTAACATAAAGCCTGACACACTAAATCTAATAGAAAAGAAATTGCTAAAAGCCTGAAACTTATTGGCATAGGTGACAACTTCCTGAACAGAACACCAATAGCTCAGGCCCTAAGACCAACAATCAATAAATGGGACCTCATGAAACTGAAAAACTTCTATAAGGCAACATACACTCTCACTAAAACAAAGCAGCAGCCTACAGATTGGGAAAAGATCTTCACCAACTCCACATCTGACAGAGGGCTAATATAAAAAATATATAAAGAACTCAAGAAATTAAACACCAGGAAACCAAGTAACCCAATCCAAAAAATGGAGAACAGATCTAAACAGAAAATTCACAAAAGAGGAAACTAAAATGGCCAAGAGACACTTGAAGAAATGCTCAGCATCCTTAATCATCTTAGAAATGCAACTCACGATGACTCTGAGATTCCATCTCACTTCTGTCAGAATGGGTAAGATCAAAAACTCGAGACAGCATATGCTGGCGAGGCTGCGGAGAAAGGGGAATACTACCACATTGCTGGTGGGAGTGCAAACTTGTACAACCACTATGGAAATCAGTCTGGCGATATCTTAGAAAACTTGGAATAGCTCTACCTCAAGACCCACCCATATCCTGGGCATATATGTAAAAGATTCCTCACTAATCCACAAGGACATCCCCTCAACTATATTCATTGCAGTTTTACTTGTAATAGCTAGAAACTGAAAACAACCCAGATGTCCTTCAACTGAAGAATGGATTAAAACAACTGTACATTTACACAATGGAATACAACTCAGCTATCAGAAACAAGAAAATCATGCAATTTGCAACCAAATGGATGGAACTAGAAAAGCTCATTATGAGTGAGCTAACTCAGACTCAGAAAGATACACATGGCATATATTCACTTATAACTGGATTTTAACCATTATAGTATAGGATAACTATCCTACAATCAATAGACTCAAAAGAACAGGAACAGGAACTTGGTTACCTGTCAGTGGGATGCCCCACCCTAGGAAAACTGCCATGTATGCCTCCTGTGAAAGAGGAAGCTCTTAGACCTCATGTGACTAATGAACTCAGGGCGGCTGATACAGGAAGACACCCTACACTGGAGAACTGGAGGCATGGAAGAGGTGAGAAAGGGGGATAGGGTGGGAGGAAGAGGCTGGGAGGGGGTGGAGGGAGAGAGTGGCAATGGAGATGTAACAAAGTAATAAATAAACATTTTTTTAAAATCTTGAACTTGTGACTATAATAGTGTATTGTATAGTGGACTGTTTACCAGAGGTAGACTAATAACTTATTGGAATTTCAACAGTAGCAGAGCAAGGGGAAGAAATCTGAAGCATCTCTCTCTGCATTTATCAATGTTAAGGCACTTTCTTAGACTTTAAAATACTTTTTACTTAAACTTTTGTATCCTCAGGCCTTACAGAAAATTTATGTCTTTTTCTATCTAATTATTTACCATGAGACACAAATGAAATTATTGGGAGCCATCACTGTAGTGAAAAGTTACATTCTCTTTTACCATGAAGACTATAAGCAAGGCAAACCTGTTTGCCACCCCTCCACACACACGCCATTTCCTTTTTTAAAGAGACCTAGTACCTAGTAGTTTTAAATAGCTAATAAATTAACATGAACTAACATGGTGGTGGATTACCTTGGGGTAAGGAGCTAACTGTCTGTTTTCTGAGTCTGGTGGTAACAAGGTAGACTGTGTCTGAGCCTATAGGTAGCAGTTCTAGAATGAGACTTGAGCCCTGATTTTTATACATCAAGATACAGAAGGCATCTGAAGTCTTTGGAATTTGAAAACCCCATATGGAAGTGGATATTGCCCTTCCTGACCCCTCTTCTTCTCATTTTCTTGCTTCTATTGTTTGTGCCCTGATTTATTAATTTCTTCTCCAGATTTCTCCAACTACAAATCAAAAAATTTTCCAACCAAATATTTAATAAGTTACTCTTACAGGACTACCAACCACTGGTCACAGAACCTCAGGCTAATAACTATCGACTGGACCCTCAGACAGCAGGAAGAAGTTTAAGAAAACTACGTCCTTGTTGCCACCTTACCATCACCCCCATTCTAGTTCCTCCTCTTTATAATATACAAAAGGGAGGAATGTAATGTTAATAACCAGGCACCTAGATGGTCAGCCCACAGGGACCAGTGACAAGACACTTTACCAGCTGCCTCTTACTGCAGGTTCCATGTCCACCTTCTGCGCATGTGCTACGTTCTCCTATAAAAGCCCCCTGCTCTTCCTGCTCTTCACTGTTTCTATCCACCTCCACCCAGAGAACTATGTATTCTAGTCCCTTCCCTTAATAAGATCTCACACATGAGATCTGTAGTATGGCATGACTTTGTGGATTTTGCCACATAGGGATTCCACCATTAGAATCTGTCATCCCTGGATCTATCATAACATGTAATATATTTTGGTCATAGTCATTTTCATCCCCCATTGTCCTCTAAAGCCACATCATACCTAGTAGACTACAGTATCTTACATCATTTTCCGATTCTCCACATCTTAGATTCTTTCTGACACCTCTTCCCTGGTGCTTTCTAAATTTTAAAGAGCATGATATAAGTGTTTCATTTAGGGCTGAGGATTTAATAGTAGCCACTTATTCTCAGAGTAGTTACAGGTTTTGACTGTCACCCACTGCAAAGAGAAACTTCTCTGGCTAAGACTGAGAATTGTACTAATCTGTAAGTATAAAACAAATATTTAGTAAACCATTTGGTACCATGTGTATGTCACAAAACTACAGTAAATTCCTCCCTAGGGACTATTGCATTCCCAGTCAGCAGCTTTTGACAAAGCTTACTGTACCTAATAGGAATTTCCTCTCATAGAACAGGCCTCAGATCTAATTACAAAGTTGTTGGCCACCTTTGAAACAGTCATACTAGTGGCATTTTTTGCCTTTAATATCACTCACAACATCCCTAACTGGGTAAAACCATTGATGACTCTTCCTCCTCATCAGCCTGCATACTGTCTTCTGGCCCCATGGATGCTAGCCCATTTTCCAGGGGCCTCCCTGACCGACAACTCACAAAGAGGTATTGGTATTTTCATTAGTAACCTCTGCCTTTCCAAGACCAGCATTATATACCCACACAGCTACTTCCATTCAAACTTCTTTTTTAAAAATCATATTTCTTAATTAACTCAAAATCTAGTAGGTTGCTATATGACTTTTCATATATCCTGCCATAATGTTTGTTTTCTTTTTTTCTCTTATGATAAAATTCCATAACCAATACAACATATAAAATGAAGGATTTTGTTTGGGACTCATATTTCCAGAGGGATAGGAGTCCATCAGCATCATGGCACGGAGCATGGGAGGAGACAGGCATGGCACTGGAGCAGCAGCTGAGAGTTCACATCCCTATCCAAAAACAAGAAGCAGTGAGAGACACTAGGGACAGCTAAAGTATTTTTGAAATGTCAAAGCCTGTCATGTCATCTTACCCTTTAGCAAGACCACACTTCCTAATTCTCCCTAAATAGTTCCACTAACTAGGGATCAAGTATTCAAACAGGAACTGATGAGGGCCATACTTATTCAAACCATCACCCATCTTTAGTTTGCTTAACCCTTCTCTCCCACTCCTTCCTTTTTTTATATGGTTCCACTTCCATTGTTCCTTAAATCTTTCTCCTCCCAGTATTTTTCTCCTCTGCCTTCATATCACATGTATACTACTCTCTTTCCTCCCTGAAAGCTTCTCTCACTCTTCTCTCAGTGACATCTTTCTAGCTTTATGGTCCCTATTTTACCAGGTAAATCCACCCGAGATCACCACAGAGACACTATTTTTTTTTTAATTTGTTAAAAATTATTTCTTATTTCTTCAAGTTACATCTCCATCGCAATCCCCCCGTACTCCCCCCTCCAGTCCCACCCTCCCACCCTCTTCCCCCTCAACCCACCCATCCCCTTCTCCTTCTTTGTTTAAGGTATATATCCCCACCCCCAGCAGTTCCCCCTTTCAGTCCAACAAATGGCTCTTTCTCTTATAACAATAAATACAATACAAAACAACAGAAATAATTAGGCCACAATTATGAGAGTTATAGGGCTTAGCATACATTCCCAATGTCCAGTCCATATGTATTTGGCACCTGACATTAACATTCTACTATCTAAACATTCTATGACTTTAAAGTTCTATATCCAACTCAGCTTTCATTTTAACTTGCATCACAATTTTAAAAACATCTTCTTAGATACAGAACACCCTCTTAATTCCTAAACAACTCAAAATTTAACTATGAGACTCTAGCTGTCTAGTCTTCAACCACTTCAGAGACTTGAGAGGGATAAATATATCTGATTATATAGGAAGTGCAGGGCCAGCAGCTTCCAAAACTAAGAAATGACATACCAGTGGATGTTTGGACAGTTCCCAATTTCTCTCCATACATTACAGCATCAATCTTCAGCCATTTGGACCCATTTCTCTGACAGACATTGATTGTAAAGCAGGAATTATGAAGGACTTGCCTACCCTGTCTTGGCAGAGCTAGGCTGTCAACTTACCTGCTTCCTAGTTTTGTCCTGTTTGGACAGCATTCTGTCTACAGTTGAAGCAATGGATTTTTCTTGCCAAGAGATAGGCTTGCCACTAATTCTTCGATGCTCATCTTCTGCTTGGAGTAGAATAGGGAATGCTTTCAGGAGCAGACATTTCTCAATGTCAAAAACAAAAATCTTAAGTTAAGAAAACATCTTTGAATGCCATATTCTGCAGATATCTTGAGGTTTTTGAAGATCACCCATCTATCTGTAATATTTGGATAAGCAAATGTTGCTTGTCTCTTAGCAACTTGATTTCTGATTAGCTTAGAAAATAACTATGATAGACTGTCCTAGTACCTAACAAAGTGACATGCTTGAATGACTATTAGTTTGCATTTCTCAATTATCCTAAACAGTTTTTGACAGTTGGTAGCAAAAGGCCAAAACTTCAAATTTCATTTTTAAGCATTACCTAGGTACAATACCTTTAAGAAGTGTTATCCTTAATATTGTATCAACATAAAAAGGTCAATACCAATGTGGCCAAATATAATTTGAATTTTGTATCAATACACAAATATCAATACCTATGTAGCCCAATACAATCTTAATTTTGCATCAATATACAAAGGTCAATACCAATGTGGCCAAATATAATCTTAATTTTATATCAATATACAAAGATCAATACCTATATAGCTCAATACAATCTTAATTTTGCATTAATATACAATGATCAATACCAATTTAGCAAATATAATATTAATTTTGTATCAATATACAAAGGTATAAGGCCATATTCAATAATCTGTCCTTTTTTCTTGATCTTTCCTATACTATGTCTATGTCCCATTTTCTCAAGTCTGTTCACTCCTACCTAGGAGAGAAAGGAGGATACAGAAAAGAAAAAGAGAGAAGTCCCTGGGTCTAACCTTCAAAACGCATCTAACAAGACCATTTAACAGCTTGTAGTCTCTTCCCCTAAATAACAAGATTTTCTATTATCTATCAAATGACCAAAGTGGGGGAAAACACCCTCCCCACCTTCTGGGGATGGGACGTCGCTCTTTTAAAATGACTTCCTGCTGACTTGGGATGTAGTAAACCTGTTTGGGGCCCAAATAAGAATGGAAAAATGGTTAAAAATGTTAGTAGAATCATTTGATGTTCAGTCGTTTTGTGCTCAGCTATTTAGATGTCCTAAGAAGTTCGTAAACACAAGCTGATCTTCAGAGCTTTACTGAAGATCTGGCTGGAGTAGTCTGTGGAGCTGAACGATCTTAGAGATTTTGAGTTGTTGTAGTTGTGGACTTTTGAGGAAACAGCTATTGAGGAAGTCTGCAAGGTTGGATCATCTGGGACACTTGTCTTCTTGAGGTTTCCATTGTCCAGTTGTCCCTGGATTCCTTGAATGGATGCTTTAAATCTCCTGGAAAGATAAGAACAGAGCCCTGCCCTAATCCTAACTCTGGGACATTTACCTTTTTTTTTTGGGGGGGGGGGGAGGTCAGGTAATATATTTCCTGGAGCAAATTTTGTTTTTGACAATATATAAAGTATTATCTTTCAATCCAGAATAAAGAAGAAATTATTTTAATATTTTGGAGCTAAACAAACCTTTAGTGTATATATTTTGAGATCTCTTAAACTTAAATCCTTCCAAATCCTATGTGCTTGTCTCTGCATTCTAAGTATTGGGATCAAAGACATGTGGTTCCCAACTGATGGGATTAAAGATGTGCTCCACCACCCCTGGGTCGAAGTTTTTCTCTATTTAGATCTTGTTTTGTGTCAGTCTGACCTTGAGCTCTGAGATCTGCCTCTAGTGTGTTGGGATTAAGGGTGTATTCTTCTCAAATGATGGGGTTAAGGGTGTGTACCATCACCATCCTGTTCCTTGTAATTCTAGAATTTGTAAGACAACTAACTCTATAGTGATCCTCCTGTCTCTGTTGGAATTAAAGGCATGGGCTAACACCACGCATTTCATGTATTTTACCTTAGCTCCTAGTTTTTTCAACTCTTGGAGGTTTATAAAACAAGGTTGAACAGCTGTAACCTTTAATGTATTTACAGTATTTTAAAACTGTTACCTGCTTTTTAATGCCAAACCATGGAAATATCCTATACCTCTACAAAAAAAGAACAACAAAATAAACCTTTTAAGCTGCTATCAAGTTTGTGTAATCTATGTGGCCACCTGTAGTCTACCATTCTCATCTGAAATTAAGGCCATTTTCCTTTCATGCCAGTAAGGCAAGTATATCTTTGGTAAATTATAGTTTGAAAATTTTATATTGTATTTTTATTATATTTTTTAAGCTTATTAACTCTGTTCTTAAAAAAGTATTATTTACTTCTAGAACATAATTTCCTCCCTCCTCCCCTCCTGGCCCCTCCCTTTAGCTCTCCTTCCCTCCCTCTCTCCCTCTCTCCTTCCCTCCCTTCCTCCCTCCCTCCTTGTTCCTCTACTTGGTACTCTCTTTCTCCTCAGATGAGGTGGGCCCTAACACATCTTACTCCCTCAGATCTTGCATCATGTGCGGGCCAAGAGCTTCCACTTGTACTGGAACTTGTTAAGGCACACCATCTTGGGTGTGGTGTTCCACTAACCTGCAGCAGATTCCATGACTCACTGGTGGATAAAATTTTTCCTAGGATAGTTTTTTTTTTATCCATTCTTCAGTTGAAGGACATCTGGGTTGTTTCCAGTTCTAGCTATTACAAATAAAGCTGCTATGAACATTGTTGAGGCAATGTCCTTGTGGTTTCATTTCTAATCTTTTGGATATATGCCCAAGAGAGGTACGGCTGGGGCTTGAGGTAGATTTATTCCCAATTTTCTAAGATATCTCCAGATTGATTTCCAAAGTGGTTGCACAAGTTTTCAGTCCCACCAGCAATGGGGGAGTGTTTCCCTTTCTCCACATCCTCACCAGCATGTGCTATCATTTGAGTTTTTGATCTTAGCCATTCTGACAGGTGTGAGATGGAATCTCACAGTTGTTTTAAATTGTATTTCCCTGATGACCAAAGGTGTTGAACATTTCCTGAAATGCCTCTCGGCCTTTAGAGATTCCTCTTCTGTGAATTCTCGGTTTAGCTCTGTACCCCATTTATTGATGGGGTTATTTGATTTTTTTTGCTGTTTAATTTCTTCAGTTCTTTATATATTTTGGATATTAGCCCTCTGTCAGATGTTGGGTTGGTGACGATCCTTTCCCAGTCTGTAGGCTTCCGTTTGTTCTAAGAACAGTGTCCTTTGTCTTACAGAAGCTTTTCAGTTTTATAAGGTCCCATTTATTGATTGTTTGTTTTAGTGCCTGAGCTATTGGTGTTCTATTCAGGAAGTTGCTACCAGTGCCAATGAGTTCAAGGCTTTGCCCACTTTCTCTTCTATTAATGTTAGTGTGTCTGGATTTATGTTGAGGTCCTTGATCCACTTAGACTTAAGTTTTGTACAGGGTGATAAGTATGGATCTATTTGCATTCTTCTACATGTTGACATCCAGTTAGACCAGCACCATTTATTGAAGATGCTTTCCTTTTTCCATTGTATGTTTTTGGCTTCTTTATAAAAAATTAAGTGACCGTAGGTGTGTGGGTTTATTTCTGAGTCTTCAATTTGATTCCATTGGTCAACTGGTCTGTTTCTATACCAGTACCATGCTGTTTTTATTACTATTGCCCTGTAGTACAGCTTGAAATCCGGGATGGTGATACCTCCAGATGTTCTGTTATTGTACATGATTGATTTAGCTATTCTGGGTCATTTGTTATTCCATATGAAGTTGAGAATTGTTTTTTCTAGATCTCTAAAAAATTGAGTTGGTATTTAGATAGGAATCACATTGAATCTGTATATTGCTTTTGGTAAGATTGCCATTTTTATTATGTTGATCCTACCTATCCATTAGCAAGGGAGATCTTTCCATCTTTTGATATCTTCTTCAATTTCTTTCTTCAGGGACTTGAGGTTCTTATCATACAGGTCTTTCAGTTGCTTGGTTAGAGTTACCCCCGGGTATTTTATATTACTTGTGGCTATTGTGAAGGGTGTTGATTCCTTATTTCTTTGTCAGCCCATTTATCTTTTGTGTAAAGAAGGCTACTGATTTTTTGAATTGATTTTGTATCCAGCCACCTTGATGAAGGAGTTTGTCAGCTGTGGGAGTTCTCGGGTGGAATTTTGGGGGTCACTTATGTATACTATCGTATCATCTGCAAATAGGGATACTTTGAATTCTTCCTTTCCAATTTGTATCCCCTTGATCTCTTTTTGTTGTCTTATTGCTCTAGCTAAAGCTTCAAGTACTATGTTGAAGAGATATGGAGAGAGAGAGTGGGCAGCCTTGCCTTGTCCCTGATTTTAGAGGAAATGCTTTAAGTTTCTCTCCATTTAGCTTGATGTTGGCTATTGGCTTGCTGTAAATTGCCTTTATTATGTTTAAATATGGTCCTTGTATGCCTGGTCTCTCTAAGACTTTTAACATGAAGGGGTGTTATATTTTGTCAAAAGCTTTTCCAGCATCCAATGAGATGATCATGTGGTTCTTTTCTTTCAGTCTGTTTATGGTGTATTTTCTAATGTTGAACCACCCCTGCATGCCTAGGATGAAGCCTACTTGATCATGGTGTATGATACCTTTGATGTGATCTTGGATCCGGTTTGCTAGTATTTTATTAAGTATCTTTGCATCCATGTTCATAAGGGAAATTGTTCTGAAATTTTCTTTCTCCATTGGGTCTTTGTCAGGTTTAGTTATCAGGGTGACTGTGACCTCATAGAATGTGTTTGGAAGTATTCCTTCTGGTTCTATATTGTGGAAGAGTTTGACGAATATTGGTGTTAGGTCTTCTTTGAATGCCTGCTAGAATTCTGTGCTGAAACAATCTGGGCCTGGGCTTTTTTTGGTTGGAAAATTTCTAATGACTTCTTCTGTTTCCTTCAGGGTTATAGGACTGTTTAATTTATTTACCTGTTCTTGATTTAACCTTGGTAGGTAGAATCTATCAAGAAAATCGTAAATTTCGTTTAGATTTTCCAATTTTGTGGAGTACAAGTTTTTGAAGTAGTACCTAGCGGTTCTTTGGATTTCCTCAATGTCTGTTATTTCCCCCTTTTTATTTCTGATTTTGTTGATTTGGGTATTTTCCCTCTACCTTTTAGTTAGTTTAGCTAAGGGTTTGTCTATTTTGTTCATTTTCTCAAAGAACCAACTCTTGGTTTTGTTGATTCTTTGTATTGTTCTTTCTGTTTCTAAGTTGTTGATTTCAGCCCTGAGTTTGATAATTTTTTCTCATCTGCTCCTCTTGGGAGTGTTTGCTTCTTTTTGTTCTAGTTCTTTCAGGGGTGCTTTTAGGTGGCTAGTATGGGAACTCTCTAGTTTCTTTTTGAAGGCACTTAGTGCTATAAACTTTCCTCTTAGCACTGCTTTTAATGTGTCCCATTAGTTTGGGTATGTTGTGCCTTCATTTTCATTGAGTTCTAAGAAGACTTTATTTTCTTTTTTTATTTCTTCCCTGACCCAGAGGTCATTAAGGAGAGAGTTGTTCAGTTTCCATGTTTTTGCAGGCTCTCTGTTGTTTTTGTTATTGTTGAAGTCTAGCTTTATTCCATGATGATCTGATAAGTTACAAGGGGTAATTTCAATTTTCCTATCTGTTGAGGCTTGCTTTGTGACCCACTATATGGCCGATTTTGGAGAAGGTTCCATGCAGTGCTGAGAAGAAAGTGTATTCTTTTGTTTTGGGGTGAAATGTTCTGTAGATATCAATTAGGTCCATTTGATTCATGACATCTGTGAGGTTCATTATTTCTCTGTTTGGTTTCTGCATCGTTTATCTGTCCAGTGGTGAGAGTGGTGTGTTGAAGTCTCCCACTATTAATGTGTGAGGTTCAATGTGGGATTTGAGCTTCACTAGTGTTTCTTTAATGAATGTGGGTGGTCTTATATTTGGGGCATAGATGTTCAGTATTGAGATTTCATCTTGGTGGATTTTTCCTTTGATGAGTATGTAGTGTCCTTCCCCATCTCTTTTGATTAATGTTGGTTGAAAGTCCAATTTGTTGCATACTAGAATTGCCACTCCAGCTTTTTTCTTGGGTCCATTTGCTTGGTATATCTTTTTCCAGCCCTTTACTTGGAGATAATGTCTATCTTTTTTGCTGAGGTGTGTTTCTTGTAAGCAGAAGAATGTGGGATTCTGTTTTCGCATCCATTCTGCTAGCCTGTGCCTTTTTATTGGGGAATTGAGTCCATTGATGTTGAGAGATATTAATGACCAGTGATTGTTACTTCCTGCCATCTTGATGTTGGTGGAAATAGTGTGTGATGAGCTTCTCTTCTTTTGGTTTTGCTGCAGGCATGCTATTTTCTTCCTTTGCTTTCTTGTGTGTAGTTAACCTCTTTGGGTTGGAGTTTTCCTTCCAACATCTTCTGTAGAGCTGAATTTGTGTATAGATATTGTTTGAATTTAGCTTTGTCGTGGAATATCTTGTTTTCTCCATCTATGTTGATTGATAATTTGGCAGGGAATAGTAGTCTGGCCTGGCATTTGTGGTTTTTTAGGGTCTGAAAGATGTCTGTCCAGGCCCTCATGGCTTTTAGAGTTTCTGAGGAAAAGTCAGGTGTGATTCTGATAGGTTTGCCATTATATGTTACTTGATCCTTTTCCCTAGCAGCTTTTAAAATTCTTTCTTTGTTCTGTACATTTAGTGTTTTGATTATTATGTGGCGGGAAGATTTTCTTTTCTGGTCTAATCTATTTGGAGTTCTGTAAGCTTCTTGTATAGTTATAGGCATATCTTTTTTTAGATTTGGGAAACTCTCTTCAATGATTTTGTTGAAGATATTTTCTGGTCTATGGAGGTGGGACTCTTCTCTTTCTTCTATTCATATTATTCTGAGATTTCGCCTTTTCATTGTATCCTTGATTTCCTGAAGGTTTTGTGTCAGTACCTTTTTAGATTTGACATTTTCTTTGACAGATGTATCAATTTCTTCAATTTTATTCTCTGAGCCTGAAATTCTTTCTTCCATATCTTGTATTCTGTTGGTGATGCTAGTATCTGTAGGTCCTATTCTTTTCTTAAGGTTTTCCAGTTCTATGGATGTCTCAGATTGGATTTTCTTCATTGCTTCAACTTCCCTTTTCAGGTCTTCCTTTCCTTTAAGCACTTTATTCATTTCCATCACTTCCTTTGCAGTACTTTGTTGTTGCTCTCTGAGGTATTTGATTTTCTCCCTTAGGCCTTCTATCATTAATATAAGCATAGGATTAAGGTCATTTTCTCTGTTTCAATCATGTTAGGCTATCCAGAGTTGTCTTTAACATTATTGCTAGGATCTTGAGACATTCTATTGTTTGTTTGTTTGTTTGTTTGTTTACCATGTTCTTGCGCTGACCTTTTGTCTTCTGACCCTGGTTGTTGTCTGTTTGCTTCTTTTGTCAGCTGACCTTGGTGCTCAGGAAAACTCCCTGCCCTGGGGGTTGGCTGATCCTGAGATCCTGGTTTTTACCTCCAGATGGTGGGCAGATTCCTGTAATAGACTGGCTCTCAGGGAGGACAGTGGCTGCCGCTCTCCTCAACTGCTTGTGACCCAATTGGACCAATATAGAGGGGATTGGAGTGGGGAAAGGGCTATCTTCTGAGGATCTGGGAGCTGGCCGGTCTCCTCAAAGAAGGCAGGTAGAGCCTTGGTTGGGTCTGTATTCTCCTCTCACTGACACCTGTAGTTCTGGCTCCACAGCTAGGCTGAATGTGCAGGTAGGGAGCTCCACCTACAAGGGTGATGGCCTCAGTGTGCCTGTTGCTGACTGCCTCAGATGCTTGGGTGCTAGGGTGAGTGACCCACGCCCCCCCCCCCCCAGTATTTGTGGAGAACACACAGGCACAGTTTCTGTTTGCAGTCAGTCTTGGCTCCTAATTGCTTTACTGTGACTGGGTTAGGTCTCTGCCTCTCTGCTACAGTGCACACTGTGCTGCCATGTTGGAAACTCCGGGAAAAAAAACTCACTTACCTTTGCTCTTGTGGTGCGGCTGTTTTTCCCTCTTGGGTGTACAGGTCCGTGTGTAGGCTGGATATCAGGCAGACAGGCGGGGTTACTGATCTGTGTCTGGAGCTGTGGGCTGGATCTGCTCCTGGGCTAGATCTCCTCTAGCCAGAGCTAGTCTCCAGACCGGTGAAGGAGCTGGCTGATCTCAGGGTGGTGTTCCTGGGAACTGCGTGGGCTGTTTTACCTGGTGACCAGTCTCAATGTTCGCTGCGGGAATTCAGACACCATCTGTGTTTCACAGTCGGCTAGGAGACCTCACATTCATTGCACAGAGAATAATCTCATTTACCTACTACTCAGATGCACTGCTCTATGGTGGGAGCCATCTTGGATCTTCCATATATCTGTATTAATTTCTTGAGTGTTGATAAAAGCTCTTACTTTTGGTAGTAATCATGTAAAAGGGACTCCATTGACAAAGCTGCTGATCTAGAGACTGCCTTGAAATGCTTGAGAGAGTCAGTGCAGCAGTTCGTGGGAGATTAAGAAGGGAGGTTCTGGAATTTGTACCCTGGTGTTAGCATTTACTAGTTTTGTGGCATTGGGGTAATTACCATTTCTGTGCTTGGTTTTATAACCCCTTTTGGGGGTTCTTATATTAAATGAAGTGTAGGCATATGCAGTGCTTACACTATTTCTAGCACATGGCACATGCAATAAATGCTAGTTATGGTGGTTTGAATCAGAATGATTCCTATAGAGTCATATCTTTTAATGCTTGGTTCCCAGTTGATGGAACAGTTTGTGAAGTCTTAGGAGGTGTGTTCTTTTTGGAGGCTGTGTCGTATTGGGGGTGGGCCTGGGATTTGCCAGGCCAAGTCTCACTTTCTGCTGCCTGAAACTTGTAGATCTTAGCTACTCCTTCAGTGCCATGACTGTCAACCTGCCTGCCACTGTGCTCCTCATTATGTTCATGGGCTCACACTCTGAAACTGTAAAGAAGCCCCAAGTTAAATGTTTAACTTTTGCAAGTTTTCTTGGTCATGGTGTTACATCACATCAATAGAATAGTGATTAAGACTGGTTATTATTATTTTTTGTTCTGTAATGTTAAAATGGACCAAAAAGTCTGTCAAGAGCACTAGAGTTTCACAAGGAATATAGGAAATCATGTCTTATGATGACTTAAGTGTGGCTTTCTTTATCAGCAACTTATTTATGGAAATTGGTTGCCATTGCAGCAGTGTTGGCAAAGAGCCTAGTTGGAGGTTGTGGAGGCCAGAGCAGTGATGAAGGAATTAAAGTTTTTCTTTCCAGAGAGTGAGTTAGTGATTATGGACGTTTTGACTTTCTTTCTCTCATTCACATAGCCAGAGCAACCTTCTACTCTTCATCATGAATTGAAGCAGTGCAGTACATTCATCAGGTGTAACCTCCCAATTTGGACTTTTCAGCCAATAGAAGCATGAGTTACATAAACTTTTTCTCATTTATAAATTACCCAATTTCAGTCAGGCACGCTGGTATGGTGGTGCAGTACTTGGGAGGCAGAGGCAGCAGATCTTTATGAGTTCAAGTCCAGCGTGGTCTACAAAGTGAATCCAGGACAGTCATGGCTATTACACAGAGAAACCCTGCCTCAAATAACCAAAAATTAATAAGTAAGTAAGTAAATAAATAAACAAATAAATAAATAAATAAATAACCTAGTTAAAACTATTCTGTTACCAAAAAGAAAAGTGAACTAAGATATGTGCTAATTTTTCCTTCATAGTAGGTGTATTTGGAACAAGAATTTAACACCATCATTCCAATATTTTAAATTTTGTAATGGAGGAAAATATATTACTGTAGTTTTGAGAGATAAGTAGGGAATTACACTCAAAAGTACTTTGTGGGGCTGGATAAATGGCTCAGCAGTTAAGAGGACTTGCTCCTCTTGCCAAGGACTGGGGTTTGGTTCCTAACACCCAGGTCAAGTGGCTCAAATCATTTCTAACTCCATATCCATGGGTTCCAACAGCCTATTCTAGCTTCTGTTGACACCTACAACCATTGCACATGCACATAGGCACATTACATACATAAAAATAAAAATAAAACTTTAAGAAAGGACTTTGTGAGGTTGGGAATGTAGCCCAGTAGTAGAGTGCTTTTTCCACATAATGAGTTCAATCTTTAGCAACAAACACAGGCACACCAAATCATTAAAATATTAGTTTCTTTATTAATTTTTTTAACAACAATATTCATTAATAACCAATCTTTAAATACTTTTGAGCATTTTAATTTACTTGGGATTAAAAATTTCTAAGTCTGAAAGGGTCTAGCTAATACTGAGAAATATGACATATTTACTAATGCCTTTTTTTCTTCTCAATTTACAGGAACTTAACCACTAGATGCTAATTGTATACAAAAATGATTTGCTTTTTTGGTTATGAGAATTTAGTCTTAAAGTGCCTAGAATCTATATGTTATGAATTGAGTTATTTCCTGCCAAATGTTGAAGTCCAAAGCTGGGACTGTAGCTCAGAGTGAATATACAATCACCCTGACTTGACTCCTTAGCACCTGGGGTTCTGTGTGGGGAAATCTACAGAAATGCTGTGCTTGAAAGTATTGAAATATAAGCTTGTTAGGATGTATGGCTTTTATAGTTATAATTCCTTAATATGAGTTTATGCTGGAGTATACTGGGATCTTAAGCCAATATGGCTGATGTCCATGTAAGAAGAGAACAAGAGACACAGACACATATGGGGATAATGCCTATGACACAGGAAGCAATCTGATGTGTGAGCCAGAACAGCTAACCTCTTTAAGTTGGGAAGGGTAACAAAACTACTTCAGGTTTCAGAAGCAGTGACTTCCACTTAGTGGAATCTGGACACCATATGTTTCTTGTAGATGGAGTTATTTTGTTCATAGAAATCTATGAAAATGAGTAAAATAGCTAATGAGTCTTCTTCCCTAACATCAGACTCAAATCAGAGTTCTATGAGAGACAGTGAAAATAGTAGGAACACAGATTTTTCACTTATATTTCAGATTTGAGGTCCTTTCTGAGCTGCCAAAATTTAACAATTCCTTAGTTTATTCATTTTAATTTTACTTTTTAGTTTTATTGTTATTGCAGTGTGTGTGTGTGTGTGTGTGTGTGTGTGTGCGCGCGCGCGCGCGCAGGTGCGAGTTATCAGGTACCATACTATGATGTATCTGTGAAGGTCAGAGGAGAATTTTTCCTATTACCTTATTTTGAAGCAAAGTTTCTCTCATTTCTGTTACACTGCCTGTATCAGGTTAGTTGTCCAACAAACTCCCATCTTAATCTCCTGTCTGTGTCTTGCATCTGACCTTAGGAATACAAATGAGATCAACTCTATCAGGCTTTGGGATTGGATTGCAGATGGATTTTGCTTGTTATAGGGTCTCCATATGTAGTCCTGGCTGTCTTGAATCTCCTTATATAACAGACCTAACAGAGATCCTCTCAATTCTGCCTCCAGAGTACTGGATTTAAAGGATTATAGCACCATGCCTGATCTATAACAGGTATTTTTTATCTCCTAAGCCATCTTGCTGACCCATTTTTCTCTTTTTCAAAATCCAGTCATCATGCCAACCTTATAGCATTTCTTTGATGCATATTTTCAATACATGGGACCCAACAGGGACTCACACAATGATAGTTCTGTCTGAAAAGATGACGACAAATGTTTCATTCAAATGATAAAAAAGTCATTCAAATTGTCCATATTCTAACATGAAGAATGTTAAATCCCACTGTGAGTATTTCACTCAGTACTTGTATTGAATTGTTTATTGTCACTGCAATAAAACACCTGATACAAACAACTTAAACAAAAGGAAATATAATGTTGGCTCATGGTTTAGGCTCATGTTGGTTTAGTTCTGTAGTTCTGGTTCTCCATCATAGGGGAGAGGCCACAATAGAATTAATGGCTGCTTTGCTAGTATTTAGTATGTGCTTACTGACATTTATTTACATATTTTTCTTTCTTTTTTTTTTTTTTTGGTTTTTCGAGACAGGGTTTCTCTGTGTAGCCCTGGCTGTCCTGGACTCACTTTGTAGACCAGGCTGGCCTCGAACTCGCAAAGATCCACCTGCCTCTGCCTCCCAAGTGCTAGGATTAAAGGCGTGCGCCACCACCGCCCGGCTACATATTTTTCTAATCATGTTTTTTCTGAACCCAAAAAACCTCCCTTGGATCATTGCTTTTTTTTCATTTCATTTGTGTATAAAAATACACTTAAGCCAAAGTACAATTGTCTATAGAATTAATCTCTAGTCTGCTCCATTCTTAAATGGGACCTCATGAAACTGAAAAAGCTTCTCTAAGGCAAAAGACACTGTCATTTGAACAAAATGGCAGCCTACAGATTGGGAAAACATCTTCACCAACCCCCCACATCTGACAAAGGGCTAATATCCAAAATCTACAAAGAATTCAAGACATTAAATGCCAAGAAACCAAATAATCCAATCAAAAAATGGGGAACAGAGCTAAATAGAGAATTCACAAAGGAGGAATTCCTAAAGGCTGAGAGACACTTGAAGAAATGCTCAACATCCTTAATCATCAGAGAAATGCAACTCAAGATGACTCTGAGATTCCATTTCACACCTGTCAGAATGGCTAAGATCAAAAGCTCAAATGACAGCACATGCTGGCGAGGGTGTGGAGAAAGGGGAACCCTCCTCCATTGCTGGTGAGAATGTAAGCTTGTGTAACCACTATGGAGGTCAGTATGGCTATATCTTAGAAAACTTGGAATAGCTTTGCCTCAGGACCCAGCTATACCACTTCTGGATATACATCCAAATGACTCCTCACCAAATCACAAGGAAGTTTCCTCATCTATGTTCATAGCAGCCTTATTTGTAATAGCTAGAAACTGGAAACAACCCAGATGTCCCTCAATGGAGGAATGGATAAAAAAACTGTGGTACATCTACAGAATGGAATACTACTCAGCCATCAAAAACAACAAAATCTTTCAGTTTTCAGCCAAATGGATGGAACTAGACAAGATCATCCTGAGTGAGCTAACCCAGACTCAGAAGGATGCACATGGCATCTATTCACTTATAATCATATTTTAGCCATATAGTACAGGATAACTATAGTACAAGCAATGCACCAAGGGGAACAGGAACATAGACTTCGTTTCCTATAACTCCAGTGATACATTTCATCCGACAAGGCCACAATTACTCCAACAAGACCACAATTTCTAATCTCTATCAACTAGTGCCACTCCCTAGTGAGCAAGCATTCAAATCTGTGAACCTATGGGGGCCATTTTTGTTGTTGTTGTTGTTGTTTGTTTTATTATTAGAACTACCACATTGATTCTTGTAGAAGGTAAGAAACATTTTCTTTAAACAGAAGCACAGAATAGAAGTTTGGTCCTCTCATCCAAGGGGTCATAATCATAAATGAGAAAGTGAAATAACATGGGTTATTTTCAGTCATCTCAGGTAAAGCATTTTATACAATTATTGAGATGCTTCCTAAGATATAGAAGAGCAAAATATTCAGAGAAACAAGATTGCAACTTTGCACAAGTGTCTGTAGATTCAATCATTGGTTTCCTGTACAAGGAACTCTTGTAAATCAGGCACTCTGCCACCAGCGTCGAATGAGTTCAGTGGAGTGGTGCATGGGGTTCACAAAGCTTAGTTTTTCATTTTCCGCTGAAGTGGGGATGATCCAGTAT
This sequence comes from Lophiomys imhausi, assembly GCA_907164525.1. Lineage (NCBI taxonomy): Eukaryota > Metazoa > Chordata > Mammalia > Rodentia > Muridae > Lophiomys > Lophiomys imhausi. The sequence goes on along the minus strand of CAJQZJ010032660.1, from coordinate 2,724,488 downwards.
AGATTGATCAATAACACCTTCATGGGAAAAAAATTATAGCAGGCTCAACTTCTAGTACAGGAACAATTTCGGCTAGGGCATAGAAAACCTTCAATTAGTCCTTGGAATTTCCCTATTTTTGTAATTCATAAAAAGGTAAAGAAGAAATTTCAACTGTTACATGATCTCAGGGACATAAATATGACTATGAAAAAAATGGGGACCCTCCTCCAGCCAGTGTTCCCCTTTCCTACTGTGATTTCTCAGGGAGATTACGTTTTTCCTTTTTGTTATGTTTTTATTTTGTGAATTTTACATCATGCACCCTGTTCCCTCTCATCTCTCTCCTCCCCTCAGACCCATCCTCTACCCTTGCAACCTCCTCCCATGTAAAAAATCTTATTGTGGAAACTGTAGTGTGTCACAGTGTGTCCCATTATATTCCCTTTGTCCACACTTTTTTGCTTACAAATGTTTATTTTATTGACTCCTTGGTCTGGTAGGAGGCCCCTGGTTTCTGCTAATTGTCAGTATTAGAACCTCACTGGGAAGTCTCTCAAATATGTTGTTATTATCCACTGTCATGGAGATCCTACGGTTTTTGGTCTGTGAAACTGGCCTCTTCATGTACTCCAGCAGTTCATTCATGGGATGTATATTTGGATGGGCCAATTCAAAGCCTTGGTTCTGGGCCTGCAGTCACCACTTGCAGGGCCTGAACTCCTGAGTGCTGTAGGAAGTAAGGTATTGGACCAGCTTTCCTTATTTCATGACCCCAACAGGACCAGCTCTCCTGCCTGCTACCTGTGGTGAAGGCAAGAGAGTAAAAGGGATCTCTTCCTTGTCAACACCACAAAGCAGACAGAAGACAGGACTGGTTTCCCCACACTCACTCTCTCAGGACTGGATCACCCACAATCCCCACATCCAGGGACAGTTGTAGTGTGCTTCCCAGGCAAGGTGCAGGGCCTGCTCTCCTGAGTGCTGCAGTATGTGAAAGGAAGTAATGGCTCTCCTGTTCTTGTGACCCCTTCAGGGCCAGATCTCCTGTCTACCACTGGTGGTGAGGGCCAAAGGGAGGGGATATCTCCTTTTCCAACACTACCACAAAGCAGACAAAAAAAAAAAAAAACAGTGCTGGTTCTCCCACACTCATGCCCTTGGGGTTGACTCACCCATAGGCCTCTCATCCAGGTCCAGACAGAGCTCCCCTAGTCTCTGGCTTGCTTCGGATTCTGGGAGCCCATCTGGTGCTTGCCTGGTATTGGACTGGTGATCAACACTGGATAGCTTCCCTTCTAGGCCCAGTGACACCAAAGTTGTGTTGGTATCCAGCTTGCTTTTTTCTAGGAATATTAGGCTACTATTCATTCAGATGTTCATAGGTCAGAACACTGAATGTAGACATAGCCCCTTTCCTCTCTGCCACCTACTGATGTGACACAGCAGCCACATCTTCAATGACTCTAGAGGCAGAAGGATGTTACATTATTATATTTGATTTAAATGGCTGCTTTATCTCTACACCTTTACATTCTGATGTTGGCAAGCTGAACATGGGGATAACCAGAGTCATCAAGATCCCTGATGAAATGGAAAAAGCCAAGAGGCAGAAATAGGTCTTCAAAAATGAGACTATGCTGTTTATTTAAATTCAGATGGAAGTTTATTGAATGGACTGAAGAGGAGTCAAAGTCTTGTAGTCATAATGGGTAACTTTGGAGCCCCAGTTTGCACATTCTCACACAAAAAAGGTTTAAGAAGGCTTAGGCTTAGTATTAACTGACCTCATGTATAAATGGCACATAAAGGATGGAGATTCATCAAGATTGGGAACCAGCTTAACTTGAGAGGAAATAAATGTTACAGAAGTATTGTATGTGGAGAAAGAGTAGTGAAAGAAAGAAAACATTTGGAATTAGGTTCTTGAGGATGAAGTCTAGAAAAGGAAGCATAAGAAACAATGGGATATGAGTAATTGGAGAAAGAAACAAGAAAGAGTTAGCATACTCCTTCAGTTGAGTTTCCTATCATAAAAAACAGTGATTAAAAAAATAAATCCAGGTCTGCTAGAAAACTAGGTAAGCTATGTGCAGACTTTCTTTTTTCTCTCTTTATTCCATCAAGGAAAATCCCTCAATTTCATGTAGCACTTCAACAGAACATCAGCTACAGCCTTCCCTCACCCCTGCCCATATCTCCTGTGGATCCCACGGACTATCCCTTCCTAACCTCCCTTTTTCCACTTGTCACTTTGTCCCAGATTCCAGCTCCAGCAGGCACACCCTGCTAATCTAGGACTTCTCTTCCCAGGGTAACAAGTAGGAAGAAAGGATATGTACATATCTCCTACTGCTCCTGTGATATAACCCTCCGAGCCTCATCTCTAGCTCTGCAGAAGAACATCTTACTCTTCCTTTCCTAGACTTCATCCCCAAGGGGTCAGAGATTCTTCCTTCCTCTAATTCACTCCAGTTACCAGTATGCATTCTCTTAGAACATACCAGCTGAACAGGCCAGGATGCAGACAATACACAGCCATCAAACTGTCTGAAAAACCAGAAAGGAAACAGAAACTAAGGAACAAATCACTCACACAACAAAGATATCCAGAAATCAGAACTTAGATCTTTAATCATCTCTAACCCAAATGCTGAGACACCAGCATAAAAATACAAAACAACAGCCAAGGCAACATATCTCCTCTAGGGCCCTGCTATCCTACCTCAGCAGTCTCGGAATATTCCAACACAGCTGAAGCCAAGAAAGAGACCTTAAAACAGTTTTTATGAATATGATAGAGGTCCTTAAAGAGCAAATATATAAACTTTAACCCACAGTTTATCTTTCCCAGAAAATGTGCCGGGATAAAGATGGACCAGAAATTAAGGGAATGGACAACCAATGACTGGTCCAGCTTGAGACCCATCCCATGAGAAGTAGTCCAGCTCTGACACTGTAAATGATATTCTGCTATACTTGCAGACAGGAGTGAAGTATAACTGTCACCCAAGAGGCTTCACCAAGCAACTGATTGAAACAGATGCAGAGACCCATAGTCAAACATTAAGCAGAGCTTGGGTAATCCTGTGAAAGAGGGGAGGAAGGATTGATGCAGCCGGAGGCGTCAAGGGCACCACAAAAAATCCTATAGAATCAACACACCTGGACACAAGGACTCACAGAGAATGAACGGCCAACCAGAGAGCATGTATGGACTCACCTAGGCCTCAACACATATGTAACAGATGTGCAACTCTTTCTTTATGTAGGACTCCTAACATTGAGAGCAGGGGCTGTATCCCACTGTGTTGCCTGATCTTAGATACTTTTCCTCCTACTGGTCTGCCTCATCTAGTCTCAACAGAAGATGTGCCTAGTTTTACTGCAACTTGATACTCCAAGGCATGTTGATATTCATAGGAGGCTTTCCCTTTTCTGAGGATAAAGGGAGGAGGTGTGGATGGTGAGGTGGAGAATGGGGAGCGACTTCAAGGAGAGGATAATAATAAAACAAACTAGAGTCAAGGGCTGTTATGGTCTTCAACATTCAGAGTCCAGATGTGCTTTGCATGGGCCACCTGCCTTTTGGCCACTTGTTAGATCCTAGGATGATGCCCAGAGCTGGCACTTGGAACTTGTCTTTTTGCTCACACTTCAGAAAACTATTCTTGTAATAAACTGTCATGGAGAACTTGGAAGCTCCTACCATTTCTCACTGAAACTAGAAGATGTCAAGGAATTTTACCATGTATTGCTGGATGAAGTAGGCATTGATTTTTTCCAAGTCTCTGTGATACGTTTGTGGAACTACAGGAAGCCTGGGCTCATGGACTTCATGGGGGACCATTTTGGATTTAATGTATCCATGTTCACAAAAGAAAAGCTACTAATAATAATGGTGCCCTCTATATAGATGCTAAACATCTTCAGAAGGGTGCAGATTACAGATTTCGGCCTTTTCTTGAATAAATTGTGTGTTTAGGAGAAGGTTAAGATCCCTGTTCTACATATTTGAGAACTTTTCACCTATCTCACTAATTTTCTTTCCCCCTTCTCTTTATTAGGCATTACACTCTCTGAACTTAAAGGTGCAAAGACCCAGACTCAACCATTTCTTTTCAATGTTAAAGTCATGCCTGTCTACATGTTGAATGACTTCATTCTTAGTACATTTTAGAAAAGGAAAATGAGACAGAATATAGGGGCTGGGATGATAGAGGGATTGATCAACTACAGAGTGGCAACATGAGTGATTTTACTTTATTGATTGATTGATTGATTTTTTTGAGACAAGGTTTCTATGTAGCCCTGGCTGTTCTGGATTCACTTTGTAGACCAGGCTGGCCTCTAACTCACAGAAATCCCCTTGTCTCTGCTTCCCAAGTGGTGGGATTAAAGGCGTGCACTAGCATGCCCAACTAAGTAATTTTATTTTTACAAGATGAAATGATGTCATGATTGTGGGGATGGGTTTATTACTATATATATATAATAAAGTGTGAATTTTGTTGTGTGTATATTTAAAAATAAGTTGGAATAAACAGCCTTGCCATTTTATGAGTCTCCCTTGCCATGTCCCCATAAGGAAATGAATCCCTTACAGAAATTCAGGAACAAAACAAAAACCAAACAAACAATGTAAGGATATAAAATAAAATTGTTCAAGACCGAAAAGTGGAAGTAGAACCAATAAAGGAAACTGAAACTGAGGGAATTCTGGGAATGAAAGATTTAAGATTTCAAACATGAATTACAGAGGCAAGTTTCACCAACAGAATACAAGAAATGGTAAAGAAAATCTCAGGTGTCAAAGATATGATAAAATAACCGAATACATTGGTCAAAAATGTTAAATCTAAAAATTCTTGGCACAAATATCCAGAAAATCTGAGACATTATGAAAAGACCAAATCTAAGAGTACTAGGAAGAGTAGGAAAAACAAAACAACAACAACAAAAATCTAGCTAAAAGGCCTGGAAAGTAGTTTCAACAAAATCCCAGAAGAAAGTTTTGCTAACCTATTAGAGGAAATGTCTATAAACATTCGAGAAGCATACAAAATACCAAATAGACTGCACCAGTAAAGAAAGTCTCCCCATTGCATAATAATCAAAACGCTAAATGAACAGAACAAAACAGGAAGACTAAAGGCAAGGAAAAAAGACTAAGTAACATATAAAGGCAGACCTATTAGAATTACACCTGACTTCTCAGAGGAGACTCTAAAGGCCAAAATGGCCTGGACAGATGTCCTGCAGACCCTAAGAGGGACACAGACACCAGCCCAGAGTACTATATCCAACTAAAGTTTCAATCACCAGAGATAGAGAAAATAAGATATTCCCTGATAAAATCAAATTTTAAACTAAACCTCTCCAGCTCCTCAGAAGTGAAAACTCCAACCTAAGGAAGCTTAAGGAGATCCAAGAATGTTAATCACACAAGGGCATCTTCCCAGGGAAGGAGATAAAAACCAAATACCTGAATTCCATCCAGAAAGCTGAGAATGGAACTTGCTAACAACCTGGTGAGCTTTCTGTTATCTCAAATAACAGATTTCATCCAAATTACCCAGAATGATTATTTAACTCCATAGACATGTTTAGGGGAGATGTCATATGCCCTTTATAACCTGTTGACTTTTATGCTATTGGTTAGAGACCACATTAGATTCTAGACCTTTTAGCTATATAAAACCCACCCTCATGATTAAATGTAGTTTATGAAAGAGTCTCTATGTAGTCACACCTTAAATTTTGTTGTACAACTGGAATCAGATTGCTTGAACTCATTGTTGTTCCCAAATTGTATTGTGTTTTAAATATGATGAAAGAAACCATTTGGCAATAAACTCCATTAAATCTAATCGAGGTTGACGAGGTCAATATGCACCGGGTTTTCAATCTTTTTTTTAATAATTTATTTTTTATTTCTTCAAGTTACATCTCAATCACAATCCCCTCCCTACTCCCCACTCCAGTCCCACCCTTCCACCCTCCTCCCCCTCAACCCCCATCCTCTTCCCTTTTTTTTTAGTTTAAGGTATTTTCCCCCCAATAGCTCCCCCTTTCAGTCCAACAAATGGTTCTTTTTCTTATAACTATAAATACAATACAAAACAACAGAAATAAATAGGCCACAATTATGAGAGTTATAGGGCTTAGCATACATTCCCAATGTCCACTCCATATGTATTTGGCACCTGACTTTAACATTCTACTATCTAACCATCTCCATGAGTTTAAAGTTCTATATCTAACTCAGCTTTCATACTAACTTGCCTCACAATTTTAAAAATATCTTCTTAGATCCAGAACACCCTCTTGATTCCTAAACAACTCAAAATTTAACTATGAGACTCTAGCTATCTATTCTTCAACCACCTCAGAGACCTGAGAGGGATAAATATATCTGATTATATAGGAAGTGCAGGGCCTGCAGCTTCCAAAACTAAGAAATGACATACCAGTGGCTGCCTGAACAGTTCCCATTTTCTCTCCATACATTACAGCATCAATCTTCAGCCATTTGGACCCATTTCTCTGACAGACATTGATTGTAGAGCAGGAATTATGAAGGACTTACCTACCCTGTCTTGGCAGAGCTAGGCTATCGACTTACCTGCTTCCAAGTTTTATCCTTTTTGGACAGCAGTCTGTCTACAGTTGAAGCAAGGGGTTTTTCTTGCCAAGAGAAAGGCTTACCACCAATTCAATCATCTCCCACTGGAGATTCTTCGATGCTCATCTTCTACTTGGAGTAGAATAGGGGGTGCTGTCAGGAGCTGACATGTCTCGATATCAAAAAATCTTAAGTTAAGAAAACATCTTTGAATGCCATATTCTGCAGATCTCTTGAGGTTTTTGAAAATGCCCTATCTATTTCTTATACTTAGATAAGCAAATATTGCTTGTCTCTTAGCAACTTGATTTCTGATTAGCTTAGAAAAATAGCTGTGATAGATTGTCATAGTAACTAACAAAATGACACGTTTGTATGACTATTAGTTTCCATTTCGTAATTATCCTAAACAGTTTATGATGGTTGGTAGCAAGAGGCCAAAACTTTACATTTCATTTTTAAGCATTACTAGGAACAATACCTTTAAGAAGCGTTACCCTTAATTTTATATCAATATACAAAGATCAATACCAATGTGGGCAAATATAATCTTAATTTTGTATCAATATACAAAGATCAATACCGATGTAGCCCAATACAATCTTAATTTTACATCAATATACAAGGGTCAATAGCATTGTGGCCAAATATAATCTTAATTTTGTATCAATATACAAAGATAAATACCGATGTAGCCCAATACAATCTTAATTTTGCATTAATATACAATGATCAATACCAATTTAGCCAAATATAATATTAATTTTGTATCAGTATACAAAGGTATAAGGCCATATTCAATAATCTGTCCTTTTTTCTTGATCTTTCCTATACTATGTCTATGTCCCATTTTTCTCAAGTCTGTTCACTCCTACATAGGAGAAAAAGAAGGATACAGAAAAGAAAAAGAGAGAAGTCCCTGGGTCTAACTTCCAAAACCCATTTAACAAGACCATTTAACAGCTTGTAGTCTTTTCCCCTAAATAACAAAATTTTCTATTATCCATCAAATAACCAAAGGGGTGTGGAACACCCTCCCCACCTTCTGGGGATAGGACGTTGTTCTCTTAAAATGACTTCCTGCTGATTTGGGACGTAGTAAACCTGCTTGGGGCCCAAATAAGAATGGAAAAATGGTTAAAAATGTTAATAGAATCATTTCAGGTTCAGTCCTTTTGTGCTCAGCTATTTAGATGTCCTAAGAAATTCATAGACAGAAGCTGATCTTCAGAGCTTTACTGAAGTTCTGGCTGGAGCAGTCTGTGGAGCTGAACGATCTTAGCGATTTTGAATTGTTGTGGTTTTAGACTTTTGAGGAAACTGCTATTGAAGAAGTCTGCAAGGCTAGATCATCTGGGCCACTCGTCTTCTTTGGTGTCTGATCTGTTTCACTCTTATCTCTTTGAAGTTTACTTCCCTGTATGACACCCAAAGGTTCTCTGTCAAACTACAACCATGAAAACACAGGAAATAAATAATCTCACACTAGTAAAATCAGAAAAGAAACACACACACACACACACACACACACACACACACACATCACCACCAACACCATGATCACCACCACCACCACCAAAGTACAGGAATCAACAGTCATTCGTCATTGATATCTACCACTATCAATGGTCTCAATTCCACCATAAAAAAGACACAGACTAACAGAATGGATCTGAAAACAGCATCTGTCCTTCTGCTGCTTCCACGAAACACACCTCAATATCAGGAATTACTTCAGAATAAGGGGAAAAACATAGACCAAGAAAATGGACTCAAGAGAGTCGAGCTGGTGTAGCTGTTTTAATATATAACAAAATAGACTTCAAAGAAAAACTAATCAAAAATGATAGGGAAAGACACCACATACTCATTAAAGAAAAAATTTACCAACATGACATTTGAATTCTTAACATCTACAGCTCAAACACAAGGGCAGCCAAGTTTGTAGAAGAAACTTTGTTACAGTTAAAATAATACATAGACTCTCATATGCATCAATAATGGGGGATTTCAATACATGACTCTTACAAATGGACAGGTCATCCAACAAAAACTAAACAGATAAATAGTGGAGCTAACAGACATTTAAAACTGAAGATACTTAGCAGATATTTATCAAACATTTTATCCAAACACAAAAGGGTATAAATTCTAGTTTGCATCTCATAGAACATACTCCAAAATTGATCATATACTTGGACACAAAGCAAGTCTTAACAGGAAAAAAAGAAAATTGAAATGAAAATCCAGCAAAAATAGAAACAACAGGAAGTTTGTAAACTTTTGGGAACTGAACAACTCTATACTGAATGAAAAATGGATCAAGATGGAAATAAAGAAAGAAATTAAGTACTTTCTAGAATTCAATGAAAATGAATTCACACCATACCAAAACTTATCAGACCAATGAAAGCAGTGGTAAGAGGAAAGTTTATTACCTTAAGTGGCTATATAAATAAATTGTAGAGATTTTGTATTAGCGATGTAGCAGCATACCTGAAATATCTAGAACAAAAAGAAGTAATCACGCCCAAGAGAAGTAGACAGTAAGAAATAATCATACTCAGGGTTGAAGTAAATAAAATAGAAACAAACAGAACAAGACAAAGAATAATTTAAACAAAAAGTTAGTTCTTTGATAAAACTAACAATACAGAGAAACCCTTATCCAACATAACTAAAAGATGGAGTGAGAATACCCAAATTAACAAATTCAAAAGTGAAAATGGGGATATAACAAAAGATGCAAAGGAAATTCAGAGAATCATAGAGTATATTTTAAAAACCTATACTTCACAAAATTGGGAAATATAAAAGAAATGGACAATTTTGTCAATAGGCACCCTTATAAAAGTTAAGTCAAGATCAGATAAGCAATTTAAGTAGACCTGTAACCCCTAGTGAAATAGAAGTAACCACTAAAAGACTCCCAAACAAAAAAAGCCCAGGGCCATATGATTTTCTCACACAATTCTATCAGACTTTCAAAGAGTAGTTAATGGCAATATTCCTCAAATTATTCCATAAAAGAGAAACATTGACCGATTGATTTTATGTCAGAGTTACCCTGGTACCCAAAACATAGGAATACCAAGCAAAGACAGAGAATTACATACCAATTTCCCTTTTGAACATTTGTTGAATACTCAGCAAAATACTTGAAAACTGAATCCAAGAACACATCAAAATGATCATCCAATATGATCAAGTCAGCTTCATCCCAGAGATGCAAGGATGGCTTAGTATATAAAATTCAGTAAATTTAATCCACCTCACAAACTGAAAGAAAAAGGTAACATGATCATCTCATAAGATATAGAAAAGGTCTTTGACAATATCCAACACCTCTTCATAATAAAAGTTTGGAGAGACTAGGGATACAGGGATAGAACTCAACAAAACAAAGACAATTTACAGCAAGCCTATAGCTAACATCAGCATAAATGGAGAGAAACTCAAAACAATTCCACTAATATCAGGAATAACACAAGGTTGTCCAGTCTCTTCATACCTACTCAATATAGTACTTGAAGTTTTTGCTACAGCAAGGAGAAAACTGAAGGTAATCAAGGATATACAAATTGGAAAGGAAGAAGTTAAAGTGTCTTTATTTGCAGATGATAAGATGGCATACATAAGTGACCCAAAAACTTCCACCAGAAAACTTCTATTTCTGATAAACATTTTCAGAAAAGTAGTTGGATACAAAATTAACTAAATGACAACAACAACAACAAAACCCCCAAAACATACAAAAAAAGGCAGTAGCCTTCCTATATACAAACAGGCTGAGAAAGAAATTAGGAAAACAACACCTTTCAAAATAGCCTGGAATAATATAAAATATCTTAGGGTAACTCTAACAAGGTAAGTGAAATACTTATATGATTAAAAGCTTCAAGTCTTTGAAGAAATTGAAAAAATATCAGAACATGAAAAGATCTCCCATGCTCATGGATCAGTAGAGTTAACATAGTAAAAATGGCCATCTTACCAAAAGCAATCTACGGATTCAGTGCAAATCCCCATCAATATTTCAACACAATTCTTTACATATCTTGAAAGGACAATTTTCACCTTCCTATGGAAAAAAATCAGGATAGCTAAAAACAAGCCTGCATGATAAACGAACTGCTGGAGGTCCCATCATTCCCAATTTTAAGGTGTACTGTAGAGATATAGTAACAAAAACCTCGAAGTATTGCCATTAAAACAAACATGTTTATCAATTGAATCAAATTGAAGTCTCAAACAGAAATTTACACACCTATGGACACCTGATTTTTTTATAACTAGGCCAGAAATATACAATGGAGAAAAATGCAATTTCTTTAATAAATGATGCTGGTCAAATTAAATGAATGCATATAGAAGAATGTAAATAAATCCATATTTATCATCTGCATAAAACTCAAGTCCAAATGGATTAAAGGCTTCAGCAAAAAAACAGATATACTATACCTGATAAAAGAAAAAGTGGGGAATATCCCTGAAAGCATTGGCACAGGAAACAACTTTCTGACCAGAACCCCATTAGCACAGGCAGTAAGATCAACAATTGATAAATGAGGCTTCATGAAACTGAGAGGTTTCTGCACACCAAAGGACAATATCATTCAAAGTAGCAGCCTACAGAGTGGGAAGATTTTTACCAACATAATATCTGGGAAGACTAATATCCAAAATATATAAAGAACTCAAGAAACTAGATATTAAAACTAATAAAAGAAAAAGATCAACAAACACCCCCCAAAAAGCCAAACAAAAATAATGTGGGTTCCTAATGGGGAATTCCCAGCCTGGCCCTGTATCAGACCAGAAATCCAGGCTGCTCTGTTGGATGTCTCTGGCCTAGAAGGGTAGTCCTGGTCTAGGCCAGAGAGGGCAGGGAGATGGGTGATAAGATTCTGATCAGCTTCTGGAGCTGGGCTAGGTGACCAGGCTGGTGGTGCCAGAGAGGCGGTGGGAACTCAGTGCCTCTCAGCAGGAGCATACACCCCAAACAGGCCTAGCCTGACAGGAAGAAGCAGCAAGGTAGGAGTTGGTGCTCAGGAGAAACACCGGAGGTACAGAGGAGGCCACAGGGTGGCCTAATTGAGAAGCAAGCCTGGCTAGGCCAGTAGTGGCAGCAATGGAGCAGGGATGAACCTTGGCTGCCAGAGGTAGGAGACATAGCTACGAGGTGACCAGGCAGGAGCCCAGGGCCTATGCAAGACAAGCAAACAACTGTGGCAGATCCTTCATGGAAGGAAGAGTGCTCCCACCCATGCCCAAAATAAGCAGACAGACTCAGATAGTCATCTCAGGGGGAAGAAGGGGGAAGAGAGAAAAAGAGAGAGAGAGAGAGGTGTTTACTCCTGGAATCAGGAGTATTATATAACTTTGGATAGAGGGGTTTTGGAGATGAATGTGTTTGATTCACTGAGTATTGTCTAATCAGAAGAAAGAAAATGGAATGTCTAATTAATTCGTGGGCAGTGGGGTTGAGGGGAAACCTCCAAAGAGGCTAAAGGGCTAGACAAATGTTATTGGCTGAAAACCAAGGCACCAACAAACCTCATTAGCATTAGAAAATCAGGGGAGGATTAGGCCTTAGGGGAAGAATCAGAGGGAAGAGTGGGTTCCACTGAACAAAGGGAGTCTATTGTTCTATCACCAAGCTCAGAGGCCTTCCAGCAATGGCAGACTTCTACCCCAGCAGCAGAAATCACCATAAAATGGTAGTTTTCTGAGTTGTATTCAATTGGGTTGTTGGCCAAAGGAATACAATGGAAATTCTCAAACAACCCAGTGTTCTGGTTAGATAAAAGGTTGCTTTTCACAAACTGGCAATGGGGTCCCATTGCTGAGGACAACCCACACAGCAATCATTGAACATGGAGAAATAGAGTTGGTGCTTACATGGAGTCCTCACCCCTACATTCTAGTCTCTTTGGTGCAGGAAGGCACACTGTCAGATATTGAAAGTGAAATGTGGGCACCAGCTCAACCACAATACCTTTCTTTGACTTATAATCTGTTCTGCTTGCATAATATGCTCTGATAATGTTGGTACAGAATTGGTGTGAGTAGCCAATCAATTTCTGATTTGACCTAAGGACCCCTCCATCAGTACCCACAATGATTGAGTAACCAAGAACCAGAGACTAGATATCCAAGAGTTCTTCAGTTAAATAAAATAAATAAATAAATGTGAAACTGAAACTTTATTAACAAATATATATTTATTAATAACTATAAACTGGGGGCTAGAGAGATGGCTTAGTGGTTAAGAGGACTGATTGCTCTTCCAAAGGACCTGGGTTCAAATCCCAGCACACACATGGCAGTTCACAGCTGTCTGTAATTGCCAGGTGTGGTGGTACATGCTTTTAATCTCAGCATTCAGGAAGCAGAGGCAGGCGGATCTCTGTGAGTTCAAGGCCAGCCTGGTCTACAGAGTAAGTTCCAGGACAGTCAAGGTTACAAAGAGAAACTCTGTAAAAACAAACAAATGAATAACTATAAACTGTTATATTAGGCTAGCAGAGCAGCTGGCAGGGCCTGGTGGCAGACTTGTGGGCCTGGCAAGCCAAGCTCACCTTAGCTGGAGGCCTGATCAGTCCTGGTGATAAGGCCTAAGACCAAGAGCAGCCTTTTGCCATCTGAAACCAAAACTCTGTTAACAAATATATTTATTAATAACTATAAAGTGGGTGCTCAGACTGACCTTCACGCAGTTTTCCCTAGCACAATGACACCTTCCAGGAACTTCTTCATTGGGGGCAACTGGAAAATGAACAGGAAGAAGAAATGCCTGGGAGGACTCATCTGCACCCTGAATGCAGCGAAGGTGCTGGCAGACACTGAGGTGGTCTGTGCACCCCCTACTGCCTACATTGACTTTGCCAGGCAGAAGCTAGATTCCAAGATTAATGTAGCTGTGCAGAACTGCTACAAAGTGAACAATGGGGCCTTCACTGGGGAGATCAGCCCTGGCATGATCAAAGACTTAGAAGCCACATTCGTAGATCTGGGGCACTTGAGAAAAGGAATGTCTTTGGGAGTCCGATGAGTTGATTGGGCAGAAAGTGGCCCATGCCCTGGCACAGGGAGTCCGAGTGATCACCTGCATTGGGGCAAAGTTAGATGAAAGGGAAGCTGCTATCACTGAGAAGGTTGTTTTCGAGCAAACCAAGTCTTTGCAGATAATGTGAAGGACTGGAGGAAAGTTGTTCTGGCCTATGAACCTTTATGGGCCATAGGTACTGGCAAGACTGCAATGCCTCACCTGGACCAGAGAGTACATGAGAAGCTCCACGGATGTCTGAAATGCAATATCTCTGATGTGGTGGCTCAAAGCACCCTGATCATTTATGGAGCTTCTGTGACTGGAGCAACCTGCAAAGAGCTGGCATGCCAGCCCGGCATGGACGGCTTCCTCGTGGGTGGTGCTTCTCTCAAGCCTGAAATTGTGGACATTAATGCCAATCAATAAGCACCACTAATCTCCCCTACACTCCTGCTAAGCCAGAACTAGGTTGCCCAGAAGGTTAGTAACTGCAACCACAGTCACATGCTTCTGATGATGTCATCTGCCCCATCTTGTGGCCTAATACACACTGTACTTCTGGACCTTTTACACCTCCTTATAATGGTTGAGACCAGACTAATCTCTTTACCACTTTTAAAGGTTAGAATGAAATATGTTACCAAGGTTGCTTCCCAGCTGAGGGGTGGAAATATGGAACTGACCCTGTCCCTTCAGGCCCTAGCAAGGGCAGAAATGAAATCACCTTCCTTTCCATTTTCAGTGTACAGTAATGTAGGGGTTAGATAAATTAGATTTAGAAGATATATAGGAGTTTCTGATACTGTCTCTTAATTCGGGGCCTGAAGAGCATTATCAGCATGAAGTCAGGAAAAACAGCAAAGACTTAATAGACTGAAAAACAAGGTTGAAGTCAGGAAAAACAGGAAAGGCTCAATAGACTTGAAGAAACAAAGTATCTGGCCTGATATTGTTTTCAGCTGCTAAGTGGGCGGAGCCCAAATTAAGCTGAAACAGAGTTCCTCCTATTTAAGGACAGTGCATGGAGCCCAAAAAAAAGAAGAGGCCCCTGATGCTAGAGAGCTCCAAGAGTCTTGCTGAAAAAAAGGCTGGCCATTGATGGCCAGCTCTCTCCCTGAAGCAGAAAGAAGCCGGTGAGCAAAGAAAGCCTGAGCTCAAGACACCAAAAGTCCAAGGACTGGACCCTGTGGCTCAGCTTTTGCCTGGAGGGGTTTGATCTGTCCGATCAGTGGCCTAAAGGAAATTGTGCCTGGCTTTAAGGACTGAGGCAGAGCAGCTGAGTTCCTGATTCAAAAGAAGTAAGTTGGCCTGCAGACGGCTGGGGTCTCCCACAGAGAAGAAAGCATGAAGCCTTATTTAAGGTGAGACTGCAATAACCAACTTACCCTGACGAACCTGCATCTGAGAGATCCAGAAAAAGGACTGCTAAGTGCGTTAAAGAATCTACAACAAAGACTGTGTTCCTGACAACTGAGGACCTGCCCCAGAGACTGTATCATTCTAAAAGGTTATGAAAGTAGTTGTTATAATTATCAATAGGTTTAGTGGATAGGTTAAAGGGGTTGTAGGAATTTATAGGATTAATAGATAAGAAATTGTTGGTGTTTGTTATAAGTGAATTTAGTAATAAATAAATAAGTGTTAAATAATAATTTAAAAGTTCGGTTACACAGTAAGGCCAAGATAATATTACTCTAAGAGACCATGGGTGCTTCCCTCTCCTACAATGCTGAAGCCATCCTACATGTAAGGGAAATAAACAACTTGCCCTAAACTTTGTCATCTTCAAAACAAAAACAAAACAAAAAACAAAAAAGACAAAAAAAAAAAACAACCAATCAAACAAAAACCTATAGACTTCTATATTAGGCTGGTGGAGCAGCCGATAGGGCCCAGTGAGAGGCCTACAGACCTGGAGTGGCTGGCAGAGCCTGGCTTGTCGTGGCTGGAGGCCTGAAACCTGGGTCAGCCAGTGGGGCTGTTGTAAATATCCTAAGACCTTTTAATGTTTCAACACTTGGGCCTTAGCTGACTCTCAACTATCTCATATAAGTTAACCCAACCAACTATTTTAAATCTGTCATGTGGGCTGTGATACCTTCAGAGCTCATACTGAGATATTCATCTGCTTCCTAGTCTCCTAGTGGAAAGGAGAGAGAGCTACCTCTGTATTTTCCCAGGATTCCTTAGTTAGTTCCAAGAGGTTCAGCCTTCCTATAATCTCTTTGCCCAGCTAAATGACCATCACCGACTTTTATTATCCAGTTAGATAGTGCCTCAGAAATACTGGTAGCACGGCCATAGACCTGCCTCCCAGCTCAGCCCCGGACATGCATCCTTGCTCAGTCCCAGATATGCATCCCGGATCCAGACCCGGACCTGCATCCAGGCTCAGCCCTGGACCTGCATCCAGTTCATCCCTGGACCTGCATCACAGCTCAGCCATGAACGTGCATCCCAGCTCAGCCATGGACATGTATCCTGGCTCAGCCACGGACATGCACCCCATCTAGCCCTGGGCATGCATCCTTGCTCAAACCCGGACATGCATCCCTGCTCAGCCCTGGACCTGCATCCAGTTTATCCCTGGACCTGCATCCCAGATCAGCCACGGACACACAACCCAGTTCAGTCCTGGACCTGCATCCTGGCTCAGCCATGGACATGCATCCCGGCTCGAGCATGGACCGGCATCCCGGCATAGCCGCAGACTTGCATCTCGGCTCAGCCCCGGAAATGCATCCCAGCTCGGACCCAGACCTGCATCCCAGCTCGGCCATGGACCTGTGTCCCTACTAGCCATGGACATGCATCCCGGGTCAGCCTTGTACATGAATCCCAGCTTGGCCATGGACCTGCATTCCCACTCGGTCATGGACCTCCATCCCGGCTCAGCCCCGGATCTACATCCCAGCTCGGCCCCAGATTTGCATCATGGCTCAGCCACGGACCTGCATCCCGGCTCAGCCATGGACATGCATCCTTGCTCAGTCCCGGACATGCATCCATGCTAAGCCCCGAACATGCATCCCAGATCCGCTCAGGACCTGCATCCAGGCTCAGCCCTAGACCTGCATCCAGTTCAGCCCTGGACCTGCATCCAGTTCATCCCTGGACCTGCATCACAGCTCAGCCATGGACATGCATCATGGCTCAGACATGGACATATATCCCAGCTCAGCCACAGATATGCACCCCGTCTAGCCACGGACATGCATCCTCGTTCAACCCCGGACATGCATCTCTGCCCAGCCCTGAACCTGCATACAGTTCAGCATTTGTCCGGCCATGGACATGCAACCCAGCTCAGTCATGGACCTGCATCCTGGCTCAGCCATGGACATGCATGTCAGCTCAGGCATGGAAATGCATCCTCGGACAGCCATGGACATGCGTCCCGGCTCCCAGACCTTGCACTCCCAGAAGTCGATGAGAAGTGAGATGATGATTGAGGTGCTAAGGGTGACCCATTGACTCTCATACTACACAGGGTGTCCTCCATACTATGTGGTCTGTTCCACCTGTGTTTGCAGTGGGACCAGGGAAGTTCCTTCTGGAAGGAGTGGAATAGGTTGTATGTGCCCCAGGCCAGGATGACAATGTAGTACACATTGAGGAGGGACATGATGACAACAGATATATATTCAAAACCAGGGAACAAGGGGCACATCTTTTCCCAGCAGGATATGCTCCCTTCTGAGGCGTAATGTCCTATGATGACCTCCAGGAAAAACACAGGCTGGCTGCTCGTAAATAGCAAAATAAAATATGATAAGGACCACACCAACACCATTTTTAGCAGAGGTATGGGAAATGCCAGATGTTGCCAAACACACGAAGCCTCTGGCTACAGAAACATAAAATCGATCTTGCCCTTTGACCTGCATCCCGGCTCAGTCCCTTGACCTGGAACCTGGCTCAGCCCTGGAACTGCATCCCAGCTCAGCCATGGACATGCATCCCGGCTCGGCCATGGACCTGCGTCCCGGCTCGGCACCGGATATGCATCTTTGCTCATTCCCAGAAATGCATCCTTGCTGAGTCCCGGCCATGTATCCCAGATCCGCACCAGACCTGCATCCAGGACCAGCCCTGAAACCTGCATCCAGTTGAGCCCTGGACCTGCATCCAGTTCAGCCCTGGACCTGCTTCACAGCTCAGCCATGGACATGCATCCAGGCTCAGCCATAGACATGTATCCCGGCTCAGCCACGGACATGCATCCTTGCTCAACCCCGGACATGCATCCTGGTTCAGCCCTGGACCTGCATGCAGGATCATCCCTGGAACTGCATACATTTCAGAAATTCACCTGCATCCCAGCTCAGCCATGGACATGAAACTCAGCTCAGTCCTGGACCTGCATCCTGACTCAGTCCCTGACCTGCATCCCGGCTTAGCCCTAAAACTGCATCCTGGCTGAGCCCTGGACTTGCATCCCGGCTCTGCCATGGACCTGGGTCCTGGTTCGGCCAGCCATGGACCTGCTTCCCAGTTTTGCCAGCCATGGACCTTCATACTGGCTCAACCATGGACCTGCATCCCATAAAGGCCCCTTGACCTGGAGCACGGCTCAGCCCTGGAACTGCATCCCGGCTCAGCCATTGACATGCATCCTGTTCAGCCCCGGACATGCATCTTTGCTCAGCCATGGACTTTTATCACAGATCCGCCCAGGACCTGCATCCATGCTCAGCCCTGGACCCACATCATAGCTCAGCCATGGACATGTATCACAACTCAGTCACAGACATGCACCCCGTCTAGCCCCGGAGAAGCATCCTTGCTCAGCCCCAGACATGCATCCCGACTCAGCCCTTGACCTGCATCCTGGATCAGCCCTGGACCTGCATCCCAGCTCAGTCAAGGACATGCACCCCATCTAGCCCCGGACATTCATCCTTGCTCAGCCCCGGATATGCATCCCGACTCATCCCTTGACCTGCATCCTGGATCAACCCTGCACCTACATACAGTTCAGCCATTGACCTGTAACCCAGCTCAGCCATGGACATGCAACCCAGCTCAATCCTGGACCTGCATACTGGCTCAGCCATGGACCTGCATCCCAGATCAGCCCAGGACCTGAATCCCGGATCAGCCCCAGAGTGAATCCTGGATCCACCATGGATCTGCATCCAGGCTCAGACCTGGACCTACATCCATTTCAGCCCTGGACCTGCATCCATTTCAGCCATGGACTTGCATCACAGCTCAGCCATGGACATGCATCCAGTATCATCCCTGGACCTGCATACAGTTCAGCACTTGACCTGCATCCCAGCTCCACCATGGACATGCAACCCAGCTCACTCTTGGACCTGCATCCCGGCTCAGCCATGGACATGCATCCCAGCACAGCCCCGGACATGCATCCCAGCTCAGCTCAGGACCTGTATCCTGGTTCATCCCCAGACTTGTATCCTGGCTTCCAGACCTTCCACTCCCAGAAGTCGATGACAGATGAGGTGAAGTTTGAGGTGCTAAGGATGACCCATTGACTCTCATCCTACACAGGGTGTCCTCCAAACTATGTGGTCTGTTCCAGCTGTGTTTGCAGTGGGACCAGGGAAGTTCCTTCTGGAAGGAGTGGAATAGGTAATATGTGCCCCAGGCCAGGATGACAATGTAGTACACATTCAGGAGGGACGATGACGACAGATGTATATTAAAAACCAGGGAACAAGGGGCACATCTTTTCCCAGCAGGATATGCTCCCTTCTGAGGTGTAATGTCCTATGATGACCTCCAGGAAAACACAGGCAGGCCGCTTGTAAATAGTAAAATAAAAAATGATGAGGACCACACCAATACAATTTTTACCAGAGGTATGGGAAATGCCAGATGTTGCCAAACACACGAAGCCTCTGGCTACAGAAACATAAAATCGATCTTGCACTTTGACCTCCATCCCGGCTCAGCCCCTTGACCTGGAACCCGGCTCAGCCCTGGAACTGCATCCCGGCTCAGCCATGGACATGCATCCTTGCTCAGCCCCGGACATGCGTCTTTGTTCAGCCCCGGTCATGCATTCCGGATCGGCCCCGGACTTGCATCCAGGCTCAGCCATGGACCTGTATCCAGGATCAGCCCTGGACCTGCATCACAGCTCAGCCAAGCACATGCATCACAGCTCAACCCTGGACCTGCATCCTGGCTCGGCCCTGGACCTGCTTCCCAGCTCAGCCCGGGATTTGCCTCGCGACTCAGCCAAGGACCTGCATCCAGGATCAGCCCTGGACATGTATACAGTTCAGCTCTTGACCTGCATCCCAGCTCAGCCACGGACATGCAACCCAGCTCAGCCCTGGACCTGTGTCCCGGCTCAGCCCCGGATTTGCATCGCGGCTCAGACATTCACCTGCATCCCGGCTCAGCCCCGGATATTCATCCTTGCTCAGTCCCCAAATAACATCCTTGCTCAGCCCCGGACATGCATCCCGGCACCACCCCGGACCTGCATCCAGGCGCAGCCCTGAAACCTGCATCCGGTTCAGCCCTGGGACTGCATCCAGTTCAGCCCTGGACCTGCATCACAGCTCAGCCATGGACATGCATCCCGGCTCAGCCATGGACATGTAACCTGGCTCAACCCCAGAACTGCATCCCGACTCAGTCCCGGAACTGCATCCCAGCTAGGCCATGGACTTGGTTCACGGATCGGCCAGCCATGGACCTGCGTCCTGGTTTTGCCAGCTATGGAGCTGCATGACAGTTCAGCCATGGACCTGCATACTGGCTCAGTCATGAACATGCATCTCGGCTTGGCCACAGACCTGCATCCCGGCTCGGACATGGACCTGCATGGAGGCCTAGCCATGGAACTGCATCCCTGATTAGCCCCAGACCTGCATGCCGGCTCAGCTGAAAACTTGCTTCCTAGCTCGGCCACGGACCTGAATCCCAGCTCGGTCATGGACTTGTGTTGCGGATCGTCCAGCCTTGGACCTGCATGCAGGCTCAGTCCTGGACATGCATCCTTGTTTATCCCTGGACTTGCATCCCGGCATGGCCATGGAAATGCATCCCAGCTTGGCCCCTGACCTGCATCCTGACTCAGTCCCTGAGATGCATCCCGGCTCAGCCCCGGAACTGCATCCCATTATTGCCGGCCATGGACCCAGACTTGCATTCTGGCTCAGCCATGGACCTGGTTCTCGGATCGGCCAGCCATGTAACTGTGTCCTGGAACTGCCAGCCATGGACCTGATTGATGGCTCAGCCATGGACATGCATACTGGCTCAGACATGGGTTGTACCTAGAAATAATAAAGGCAATATACAGCAGGCCAGTGGCCAACATCAAAATAAATGGAGAGAAACTTGAAGCATTTCCTCTAAACTCAGGGACAAGACAAGGATGTCCACTTTCACCATATCTCTTCAATATAGTACTTGAAGTTCTTGCTAGAGCAGTAAGACAACTAAAGGACATCAAGGGGATAAACATCGGAAACGAAGAAGTCAAATTATCCCTATTTGCAGATGATATGATAGTATACATAAACGACCCCAAAAATTCCACCAGAGAACTCTTACAGCTGATAAACACCTTCAGCAAAGTGGCTGGATTCAAAATTAATTCAAAAAAATCAGAGACCCTTCTTTATACAACAAACAAATGGGCTGAGAAAGAAATAAGGGAAATAACCCCCTTCACAATAGCCACAAACAACATAAAATACCTAGGGGTAACTCTAATCAAGCAAGTAAAGGACCTGTACAACAAGAACTTCAAGGCCTTGAAGAAAGAAATGGAAGAGGCCTTTAGAAGATGGAAAGATCTCCCATGCTCATGGATAGGTAGGATCAACACAATAAAAATGGCCATCCTACCAAAAGCAATATATAGATTCAATGCAATTCCTATCAAAAAACCAACACAATTTTTTATACACTTGGAAAGAGCTATTCTCAATTTCATATGGAACAACAAAAAGCCCAGAATAGCTATATCAATCCTGTACAATAAAAAAAAATCTGGAGGTATCACCATCCCAGATTTCAAGCTGTACTACAGAGCAATAGTTGCAAAAACAGCACGGTATTGGTATAGAAACAGACCAGTAGATCAATGGAATCGAATTGAAGATCCAAAAATAGACCCACTCACTTATGGCCACCTAATTTTTGACAAAGAAGCCAAAATGGCACAATGGAAGAAGGACAGCATCTTCAACAAATGGTGCTGGTCCAACTGGATGTCCATTAGTAAAAGCATGAAATTAGACCCATACTTATAACCTTGTACAAAAGTTAAGTCCAAGTGGATCAAAGAACGTACCATAAGGCCGGTCACACAAAATCTACTAGAAGAAAAAGTGGGAGAAACCGTCGAACTCATTGGCACAGGTGACAACTTCCTGAACAGAACACCAACAGCTCAGGACCTGAGATCAACAATCAATAAATGGGACCTCATGAAACTGAAAAGCTTCTGTAAGGCAAAAGACACTGTCATTCGAACAAAACGGCAACCAACAGACTGGGAGAAAATCTTCACCAACCCCACATCTGACAGAAGGCTAATATCCAAAATCTACAAAGAACTCAAGAAATTAAATGCCAAGAAACCAAATAATCCAATCAAAAAATGGGGGACAGAGCTAAATAGAAAATTCACAAAGGAGGAATCCCTAATGGCTGAGAGACACTTGAAGAAATGCTCAACATCCTTAATCATCAGAGAAATGCAACTCAAGATGACTCTGAGATTCCATCTCACACCTGTCAGAATGGCTAAGATCAAAAACTCAAATGACAGCACACGCTGGAGAGGGTGTGGAGAAAGCGGTACCCTACTCCATTGCTGGTGGGAATGCAGGCTTGCGCAACCACTATGGAGGTCAGTCTGGCGATATCTTAGAAAACTTGGAATAGCTCTGCCTCAAGACCCAGCCATACCACTTGTGAGTATACACCCAAATGCCTCTTCACGGAATCATAAGGAAGTTTCCTCATCTATGTTTATAGCAGCCATATTTGTAATAGCTAGAAACTGAAAATAACCCAGATGTCCCTCAACCGAAGAATGGGTTAAAAAACTGTGGTACATCTACACAATGGAATATTATTCAGCTATCAGGAACAATGAAATTATGCAATTTGCAGCCAAATGGATGGAACTAGAAAAGCTCATCCTAAGTGAACTAACCCAGACTCAGAAGGACGCATATGGCATTTGTTCACTTATAGTAGGATTTTAGCTATATAGTAGAGGATATCGATACTACAACTAACACACAAAAGGGAACTTGGACATAGACTTCTTATTTTTAATTTTTATTTTTTATTTATTTTTTATATATTAGTTATATTTTTTCTATTTTTTTGTCTTTTTTATCTATTGTATGCTGATTGGTTTGTTTGTTTAGTAGTTCTCTCTCCCGGGCAAGGAGACACATTTCACTGATGGTACTTCTTCGTAGATCCCCAATGAATGAAGAGGCTCTTGGCCCTCATACGACCTCTCAACTGAGATGCGGGACTGTTATATAAGGACACCCCACCCCAGAGAAATGGGATGGAAGGGTTAGGAGGTAAAGAAAAAAAATGAAATGTGATGTTTCGGCCTTTTACTACTAACTGTCATAAACTGTTTAGGATAATTAAGAAATGCAAACTAATAGTTAAGCAAGCCAGTCATTCTGTTAGGTACTATGACAGCATATTATAGTTACTTGCTAAGCTAATCAGAAATAAACCTGCTAAGAGACAAGCAACATCTGCTTACCCTAATATAAGAGATAGATAGGGCCTCTTCAAAAACCTCAAGAGATCTGCAAAATATGGCATTCAAAGATGTTTTCATAACTTTAGATTTTTTTATATCAAGACATATCAACTCCTGACAGCACCCCCCTATTCTACCCCAAGTAGAAGATGAGCATCGAAGAATCTCCAGTGGGAGATGATTGAATTAGTCACAAGCCTATCTCTTGGTAGGAAAAGCCCCTTGCTCCAACTGTAGACGAATGCTGTCCAAAAAGGACAAAACTTGGAAGCAGGTAAGTCTCCAGCCTAGCTCTGCCAAGACAGGGTAGGTACGTCCTTCATAACCCCTGCTCTACAATCAATGTCTGTCAGAGAAACTGGGCCAAATGACTGAAGATCGATGCTGTAACGTATGGAGAGAAAATGGGAACTGTCCAGGCAGCCACTGGTATGTCATTTCTCAGTTTTGGAAGCTGCAGGCCATGTAAGTCCTATAAAATTAGATATATTTATCCCTCTCAGGTCTCTGAGGTGGTTGAAGAACAGATAGCTAGAGTCTCATAATTAAATTTTGAGTTGTTTAGGAGTCAAGAGAGTGTTATAGATCTAAGAAGATACTTTTAAAATTGTGTTGCAAGTTAGTATGAATGTTGAGTCAGATATAGAACTTTAAACTCATGGAGATGGTTAGATAGTAGAATGTTAAAGTCAGGTACCAAATACATATGGACTGGACATTGGGAATGTACTTTAAGCCATATAACCCTCATAACTGTGGCCTAATTACCTCTGTTGTACTGTATTGTATTTATTATTATAAGAGAAAGAGCCATTTGTTGGACTGAAAGGGGAAACTGTAGGGGGAAATAAGGTATACCTTAAACTTAGAAGAAAAAAAAAGGGAAGAGGATGGGGGTTTGAGGGTGGGAGGGTGGGACTGGAGGGGGAATAGGGAGGGGACTGCAATTGAGATGTAACTTGAAGAAATAAAAAATAAAGGAAAAATATCATTAATGTGGTAAAAAAAAGAAAGGAAGAGAGAGAGAGAAATAGAGAGAGAGCCCCCAAGATGTCGGGATTATATTGGCAATGGCTTGTGGGGGTGGGGCATGCTCCATAACAGGTAAAAGGTAGAATCTGAGGCATTATGGGAGAACCTGGAGAGCAGGCAGACCTAACACCCACTCCTGCTGATTAGAGGTTCTCTACAGTATTCATCCGTTTCCTATGAGAAGGTTTCTCTGGTATTAAGCATGTTTAGAGTTTGAAATGATAAACCCAGGGAGGTTTCTGAGCTGTAGGAGTAATCAGAGCCTTCACTGCAGTTCTGTGTAGGCTCCACTAGAGGGCCTCTATACAGTTTCACAAGTTGCTCACCCTTAACTGGCATCTATTCAAAGTCATCCATATCTCCTCTGTACTGTGATTGAGACATTGATATGCTATTAAAATTTTTCACACTAAGGCATGTGGACCATTGGAGAAATATGTTGGTTTTTTAGTCCAGCGTACTGTGTATTTCTCAAATCAACATCTAACAGTTTTTAAAGGCTGAGAAAAAAATCCTGCCTAGTTAAAATGGCAGGTCACCATCTGGCCTGTGTCACAGTTGCTTTCCTCCTCTAGATCTGAAAACCTCCAGCATGAGCTCCAGCAGGACACATCTCAAGGAGAGAGCCTCCTGCAAATGTACTTGTAGCAAGGGCACTGAGTGTTTCAGGCAAGTGAGCCACCATTGACCCATATCCCCTGCAACCACAGCATTCATGGAGGGTTTTCTTCCCTGACATTGGTTTCTCATGTGTGGATAGACCCTGTTTTGTCTAACCCGTGGACCACCAAAGCTGCTTGTGGTTATGATGCCTTTATTTCTCTGACAGCATCACTTGAGAGAACTGAGGATTCTGAAGGAAGTCACACACAATTTGAATGCATGGCATTCTCCACTCTAGTATGAACACCTCCTCACATAAAGATATCTCCTTGAAGCTATGAACTAACCAGTAAGAATGGTCATCAATAGTTGACTCATGTCCAATCTGATCCATCAGTCTGTTGGGACATTAATCCTGGAGAAAAGAAACCACCATAAAGAAACAGTGGACCCCTCCCCCCCCCACGAAGAATTACTCATAACCTTGACAATCATTAGCAAGTGACTCCAGTTAGGGGCACAACAACATAGAAGAGTGTATATTGGTGAGCAAGTATTACTCTGCCAGGTAACTCTCCAGGTCTTTAGTAAGGTGAGAGAGTCCTCCATATGTGGTGAGAAAACTGAAAGAAAGCTGTCATGCAGTTATCTATACATACCACACTAAAATGAATAGGATTCTAACTCTAGTGCAGTACTGAAGGTGAGTCCATGTCGTGAAAAACTGTTTCCTGAAAATAAAACACTACAGACTATAACATTCTCTCACACATTGTGTTAGTCATGTTTTCTTCCATAGAGACAGTGACTAGGTATTCTCCAGTTTAACAGTCTGGTCTGACATGACAGGTTCTGAGAAAGAACTTATGGAGAAGGTCTGAGTCACCTTTGATATCTTTGGCAAGCCAGATGATCTCAATTAATTTGTTTACTCTAAATAAAAGAATATTTTTAGTTTAAATTTTTGGGCTGTTTTTTCTTTTCTTTCTTTCTTTTTTTTTTTTGCTTTCTGTGTTTGGTTTTCCTTTGAAGTTTTGGTACTTTTTTATTATTTTATTCTTCACATTGTTTTAATGGTTGGCTAAAGTTGTATGCTGTATATACTGACTGCCCTCTTTGATTGAAATGATGGTTTATGAATAAAGTAGCAATTCCAGCTCTTAATTTTTATGGCTCTTCTTTAGTCAGGTGTGTTGTCACATGCCTATAACCCCAGAACTCACAAGCAGAGATAAATTTCTGCAAGTTAAAGGTGGCTTGGCCAAAACATCCCAGCCATCCAGGAATACATAGGGGTCTGGTACCTTAGAAATGAAGAGCTTGGCATACCCCTTGATACTCACTTCATTATAGAAAAACTGTCCATGTAGTATCTTTGAGGTAATATGCTTAGTTACCTCTAAAATATGTTACTCTCTACATACATGTATATATAATGGTCATGCAGGAAAACCTAATGAGAAACACAACTGCATAGATCTAAGGCATCTCAGGAAATGAGAACATTCATTATAGGTGTAATAAGAAAACAGGGGAAACCCAGAGCTATTTGTCTCTGGTTTTCTTGAAATAGAGCATCAGTGATAATCACACAACAGAGATAATGACATTCAAAACATGTTGGTACTATTTTTAATGTTCTGTTGGCCTTAAGTGTGCATTTCTGGCATTTATATTTTGAGATTCATTTCCTTTATTTATACTAGTGTGTGTTTTACCTGCCCAATGCTGTTTACTACATTTATGCAATTACTGCACAGGCCAGTAGATGCCATAGAATTCCGCCTGAATGTCAAATTAAAGAACTGTTGGCTCTCATGTGGGTTCTCTGGGGCAGCAGCAGATGCCCTTGCACTTGACCTTTGTCTTTCTAGCCACATGTGCTGTATTAGTTAAGCTGGATCAACCACAACTAAGAAAGAAGTTTCTGAAGGGCTGTAGAGACAAGTACATGAGGTTGGTATGGTAACTGCCTTCTGCTGCCACACATGCATGCAAGTTTCATAACATCACATTACTTGTTTCCATGTTGATATACACCTGCTAATGCTCTACCAGTAAAACAATGTAGATTAGGACCATCTGATGATACATAGAATTGAGAAGATATTCCTGAGCATGAAGGTGGATTAGGAGTCATTTTTGATGTTCCAGCTAAACAGAGTGTAGGGTGGAAGCTTAAAGTTAGCTGGAGTGGATGGAGTCTGCATCAGAGGCCACAAGCCTCTGGTAGAGAGCACATCTTTGCAAGACCAGGAAAGGAGATGGATAGTTGGTGCTGTTCTTTTATCACACCAGAGATCAGAGTGTACTGAGGAAGTGTTTATTTGGAATACATTTTATTCTTATGAAGCTCCAGTGGAGTGGTATTACTTCTGAGAATGACACTGAGTTAGAGAGTCAATGTGCAGATAAGGTAATCCCAGGGATTGCCATACTGTTGCTGTAAAACAAGGGTAAAAAGATTTTACTCTTTATGAATGAATTGTGTGTGTGTGTGTGTGTGTGTGTGTGTGTGTGTGTGTGTGTGTGTGTGTAGCTTGCTCAATTCCATGTCTGAAGGGTACTGCTGGCAATATGGAGTAGTGGATTAAGGTGCATGCTGCCATGTCTATAAAAATGGGTTCTTTCCCTGGAACCTACATGGTTGAAGGAGAGAATAAACTTTACAAACTTTATTCTCTGATCTTTGTGTGGTTTGGTGTGCCAGGTATTTAACACAGGAGTTAAATCATCTGGTCTTTCATTCCTCACTTATGTGGAAATCTCTCCATATGATGTATTCATGCAAGTATAATACTGTGTGTTCTGTTTGAGATATTTAAGACTTTTGCTAATTTACTCTCTTACCCAGAAGCAATAGAAGCCAAGAAGGCCAGCATCAAACCAGCTCCTGAAAAACATGACCACATGGAACTTTTGAGTGAGCTGAGATGATTGTGAGGCACAGAGTGCTTTAAAAGGTCTTCTATACATGCCTTGTGTGTTAGTATAATAATAGAGGGATTTATACTATTACAGAACTATTAGAATCAAATTCTTTCTATATAGAAAGGGTATATTTTGCTCAGTCCACAAGGCTCGATGTCTCATCTTGTCTTTAGAATAGGTTGGAATACCATAGAAGTAGGCTGTAATGCCAGTGAAGGAATGGACTTGCTAGCAAGGTGAGAGTAGGACGCTAAAGAGTAAAAGATTCATTCTTCCATGCACTTACATAGACGTACAGCAGAAGATATGGCCCAGATCAGAGGTGGTGTTTTTCAGCTCAAAATATCTAGATTAAAGATGTGTCTTTACTTGTCATATTCCAGATTAAAGCTGTCTTCCTAACTCAAAGAACTGGATTACATGTAGATCTCTCTACTTGAAATTAATAAAAATTCTTTGAGGCTTCTCCCAACTAGTTTGTATAACTAAATAGCCCGTTTATTCTAACCTCAGTTCTGCCATATGCCTTGTTATCTCTCCTCAGTACCAGCATCTGTTTCTTCCTCTGTGTCTGGCAGGTGAATCTCTCCACTGAAACTTTTTTTTTTTTTTTTTTTTGGTTTTTTGAGACAGGGTTTCTCTGAATATCTCTGGCTGTCCTGGACTCGCTTTGTAGACCAGGCTGGCCTCGAACTCACAAAGATCCGCCTGCCTCTGCCTCCCAAGTGCTGAGATTAAAGGCGTGCGCCACCACCACCCGGCTCCACTGGAACTTTTTCACAGACTTCCTATCTCTACTTGTAAGTCCTGCCTATCCTCTCCTGTCCACTAGAGGCTGTTCAGCTCTTTATTACAACAACCAGGAGCTGGTAGAGATGTTTACAAACACTGAGACACAGATGATGCTTCATAATAACACCACCAAGGCCATCTGTACTCAGCTCTCTTGACTGTACAGAAATCAGCATTTGAATAATACGAAGACAACCTTTACACAGTGCACAAGAGATTGTCACAACATCTTGTCACCAGGATGTCAGATCCAAAGGAAACTCCAATTCCTCAAATTCCAAAAGGCAGTCCAAATATCCAGAGATGTGCTCAACCTGGGCTATATGTGGACTTTTGGCAGTTAGATAAAGCCTAAAGCCAGCATTCCTCAGGAGCTTGTGAATCTGATTCCCATCTTCGAAAAGGAGTCATTTCCCTTACTTACTGCAGAATGGAGATATGATGACCAGACAATTGGTAGTGGCTCCTATTGGCATATCAAGATGCATGCTGGCCTCCAGGCTGTTGAGGAGAATCTGCCCCAGAAGACTGTTTAGACATGGTTTTAAGCCAATAGAGAGTGTTAGCCAGCCAGAGATTACATGGGGTTTTGGGATCCCAGTATAGCATTGGCCCTTTCTCAGGGTGGGCTTTTAAGCACAAAAATCTATGTTCTGGGTTGACATACTTAAATTAACAAGATCAGTTAGCCAGAAGTGGAACTATAGAAGCCAAAAAACAAGAAGAATCTCTCAGAGCTTTTGGGCTGGCTGCGCAGGTTAGTGCTGCCCTGTGTGACAGCTGAAGATCGACTTCTGCTCCCAAAGAAGCAATTGAGATTACTCAGGGTGGAGGACACCAGGCTGGCTGTGGTCTTTACTTGTGCTGGCGACTGAACTCAGAACCTCAGCATGGTAGGGTGGCGCCATCACCCAGCTCCCACTTTTCGGACCTGAGAAACCTGACCACCAGCAATCTGGCAGGAGCATCTCTAGTCCCTAGGGTTGGCAAAGCATCTCCCTCAGTGTCCACTAGGTGGTGGGCGCTCCTCCTGACGCTGCTCAAGTCCACTCTCACCTCCCAGCCCCTCCACACACACGCACACAAATCTGATGGAACCAGAGGCCTCTGGAAGCCAAGAGGAAGTGCAGCGGGCTGTGCATAAAGGAGGGGGAGAGGGCCAAAAGGAAGAAAAAGAGGATCCGGAATTCCGAACCGAGGGTCCAGGATCTCATTCTCTTGCACCACTGTGACAGGGAAATAGTTTCCTCCGAGAGGGTGTGGCCCCGAAGGCAGAGGGCACTGTGATTGGCTCTCGTCCATAGCGGGCGCGGATTGGCCCCTGAGGATTGAGCAAGGCCCCCTTTGTTGGAAGTGAAGAGTAATTTAGAGCTGAAGACCACCCTGCTCAAGGCCTCCTCCCGGACTGCCCCTTCCAGGAAGCAAGCTCAAGAGGGGTCCTGAGCAGATGGAGGATGCTTTGGAGCCTGCAAAGAAACGGATACAAGGCCTGGGGGCAGTGAACAAAGTTGACACATTCTGCCCCAGGGGACCAGTCATCAGCATAGTGTCACAGGCATTGGGCCGGACTGCATCTCAGAAAGGCCCTAAGAAGAGAGGCCATCCTTGTTGTGCTATTGTCAGTACAGTGCTGAGGACCCAGAAGCCAGCGCCCGCTGTTCCTGCTCCAAAGCCTGGCACATCAACTGCTCCTATGGTGGTGGAGAAGAAAGCTGGCAAACGTCCTGACTTGTATTTAAAGGGTCAGTTGTGTGACCTCATGAAGAACTGAAACACTATCGGGAGAAGACTCAAACTCTGGACCAGAGGAACCAGGGGCTTCAGGAGCATCTAGGACAGGTCCAGGAGCAGGCCACAGCCCTGGGGACAGAGCGGAAGACCCTGGAAAGGGAGCTGGCAAGCATGCGGATCCAGGCTGAACAGAGCCAGCAGGAGCTGGAGACTCTGAGCTCCCATGCCTTGGAGCTGTAGGAGTGGCTGAGTACCAAGGAAAGGCTGGTTCAGGAGCTCCAGAAAGAAAAACTGGCATGGCAGGAGGAGTGGAGCGCACTGACCACCCAACTGCAGGAGCAAGAGAGAAGGTTGCAGGCCTCAGAAGCAGCTCTGTCAAGCTGTCAGGCAGAATCAGAATGTCTGCAGGAGAAGACTGAAGCCCAGGTGACCTTACTGGCTGAGTAAGGAAACCGGCTCCATGGGCTAGAGATGGAGCGCTGTGGACACCACAACCAGATACAGGAACTTAAGGGCAACATCTGAGTGTTCTGCGGGATGCGCACTGTCCATGCAGGGTAGTCCATTACATCCCCTGACTTCCTATTAATTCCTCATGGACCGGCTGTACCCTCTGATCCACCAAGATACACTGGGGCACTGGGGCACCATACAAGGCAGCACCACTAGGATAAAGTGTCTCATTGACAGGTAAAAAAGTCTATGTTCCTGTGCCCTTTGGCGCATTGGTTGTAGTATAGTTATCCTGTACTATATGGCTAAAATCTGATTATAAGTGAAAGATGCCATGTGCATCCTTCTGAGTCTGGGTTAGCTCACTCAGGATGAGCTTCTCTAGTTCCATCCATTTGGCTGCAAATTGCATGATTTCCTTGTTTCTGACGGCTGAGTAGTATTCCATTGGGTAGATGTACCACAGTTTTTTTTTTTTTATTCATTCCTCAGTTGAGGGACATCTGGGTTGTTTCCAGTTTCTAGCTAATTCAAATTAGGCTGCTATGAACATAGAGGAGGAAACATCCTTGTGGTTTGGTGAGGAATCCTTTGGTTGTATACCCAGAAGTGGTATGGCTGGGTCTTGAGGTAGAGCTATTCCAAGTTTTCTAAGATATTGCCAGATTGATTTCCACAGTGGTTGTACAAGCTTGCACTCCCACTGACAATGAAGGAGTGTTCCCGTTTCCCCACAACTTTGCCAGCATGTGCTGTCATTTGAGTTTTTGATCTTAGCCATTCTGACAGGTGTGAGATGGAATCTCAGAGTCGTCTTGAGTTGCATTTCTCTGATGATTAAGGATACTGAGCATTTCTTCAAGTGTCTCTCAGCCATTAGGGATTCCTCCTTTTTGAATTCTCTGTTTAGCTCTGTTCCCCATTTTTTATTGGATTTTTTGGTTTCTTGCCATTTAATTTCTTGAGTTCTTTGTAAGTTTTGGATATTAGCCCTCTGTCAGATGAGGGGTTGGTGAAGATCTTTTCCTAATCTGTAGGTTGCTGTTTTGTTCGAATGACAGTGTCTTTTGCCTTACAGAAGCTTTTCAGTTTCATGAGGTCCCATTTATTGATTGTTGATCTTGGGTCCTCAGCTGTTGTTGTTGTCACCTGTGCGGATGAGTTCAAGGGTTATCCCCACTTTCTCTTCTAACAGATTTAGTGTGTCTGGTCTTATATTAAGGTCTTTGGTCCACTTGGACTTACGTTTTGTGCAAGGTGATAAGTATGAGTCTAATTTCATTCTTTTACATGTGGACATCTAGTAGATCAACACCATTTGTTGAAGATGCTGTCCTTTTTCCATTGTATGGTTTTGGCTTTTTTGTCAAAAATTAAGTGACCATAGGTGTGTGGGTTAATTTCTGGGTCTTCAATTTGATTCCATTGATCCACTGGTCTGTTTCTATACCAGTACTATGTTGTTTTTATTACTATTGCTCTGTAGTACAGCTTGAAATCTGGGATGGTGATGCCTCCAGATTTTTGTTTGTTTGTTTTTTGCACAGGATTGATTTAGCTATTGTGGGTTTTTTGTTATTCCATATGAAGTAGAGAATTGCTTTTTACAGGTCTATAAAGAATTGTGGTGGTATTTTGATAGGAATTGCATTGAGTCTATATATTGCTTTTGGCAGGATGGCCATTTTTTATTATGTTGATCTTTCCTATCCATGAGCATGGGAGATATTTCCATCTTCTGAAGTCCTCTTCAATTTCTTCTTGTCATGCAGGTCTTCACTTGCTTGGTTAGAGTTACCCCCAGGTATTTTCTATTGTTTGTGGCTATTGTGAAGGGTGTTGTTTCCCTAATTTCTTTCTCAGCCCATTTAGTTTTTGTAGAAAGAATGGCTTCTGATTTTTTTAATTAATTTTGTATCCAGCCACCTTGCTGAAGGTGTTTATCAGCTATAAGAGTACTCTGGTGGTATTTTTGGGATCGCTTATGTATACTATCATATCGTCTGCAAATAGGGATAATTTGACTACTTCGTTTCCAATTTGTATCCACTTGATCTCCTTTAGCTGTCTTATTGCTCTAACAAGAACTTCAAGCACTATATTGAAAAGATATGGTGAAAGTGGACATCCTTATCTTCTCCCTGAGTTTAGAGAGACAAATGTTTCAAGTTTCTCTCCATTAAATTTGTTGTTGGTACTGGCTTGCTGTATATCACCTTTATTATTTCTAGGTATGGTCCTTGTATGCCCATTCTCTCCAGGACTTTTATCAGGAAGGGGTGTTGGATTTTGTCAAATTGCTTTTCAGCATCTTGCGAGATGACCATGTGGCTTTTTTCTTTCAGCTTGTTTATGTGGTAAATTACGTTGATGGATTTTCATATGGCGCACCATCCTTGATGCCTGGGATGAAGCCTACTTGATCATGGTGTATGATATTTTTGATGTGTTCTTGTATTTGGTTTGCCAGTATTTTATTAAATATTTTTGTGGTTCATAAGGGAAATTGGTCTGAAGTTCTCTTTGTTGGGTCTTTGTGTGGTTTAGGAATCAGGGTGACTATGGCTTCATAGAATGAATTTGGCAGTGTTCGTTCTGATTCTATTTTTGTGGAAGAGTTTGAAGAGTATTGGTATTAGCTCTTCTTTGAAGGTCTGGTAGAATTCTGTGCTGAAACCATCTGGTCCTGGTTTTTTTTTTTTGGGGGGGGGGTTGGGAGATTTTTAATGACTGTTTCTATTTTCTTAGGTGTTATAGGGCTGTTTAATCTGTTAACCTGATCCTGATTTAACTTTAGTGGGTGGAATCTATCAAGAAAATTGTCCATTTCGCCTAGGTTTCTAATTTTGGTGGCGTACAGAGTTTTAAAGTAGACCTAAAGATTTTCTGGATTTCCACAATGTCTGTTGTTATTTCTCCTTTTCCATCTCTGATTTTGTTAAGTTGGGGTTTTTCCCTCTGCCTTTTAGTTAATTTGGCTAAGGGTTTTTCTATTTTGTTGATTTTCTCAAAGAACCAACTCTTGGTATTGTTTTGTTTTGTTTCTAAGTTATTGATTTCAGCCCAAAGTTTGATGATTTCCTGACTTCTGCTCCTCGTGGAAGTCTTTCTTTAGGTCTGGGAAGTTTTCTTCTACGATTTTGTTGAAAATATTTCCTGGACCTTGAAGTCAGGAGTCTTCTCTTTCTTCTATGCCAATAACTCTTAGGTTCCATCTTTTCATTGAGTCCTTAATTTCTTGGATGTTGAGATGAGAACTTTTTAGATTTCTCATTTTCTTTGGTTGTTGCACTGATTTCCTCAATAGAATCTTCCACACCTGAGATTCTGTCTTCCATCTCTTGTATCCTATTTTTGATCCTCATGTCTGTGGTTCCTGTTCCCTTCCCTTGATTTTCTACCTCCAGCACTACCTCTGTTTGTATTTCTTTATTGCTTCCACTTTCAATTTCAAGTCTTGAACAATTTTATTTGTTTTCAATGTTCCCTGCTCCAATTTTATTTTCTTTGCAAATTTTTCAATTCTTTTAAATCTTTCATTGCCTTGTCTCTTTCCCGTTCATGTTGAGCCACTTTGGCTTGGAGATCTCTAATAGTATTCTCCTTTGCTTTCATTTGTAAAATTGAGGAATCTTTGAATTCTTTCAGAGATTTAATTCTTCTTGTAAGGATTCTATCTCTTTCCAAAGTATAAATTTGTCATCATTTTCATGTGTTTCAACTGTGGTGGAGTGGTCAGGGCTTGCTGTACTGGCATAGCTGCATTTTTTGGGGGGTCATATTTCCCTGACTTTTGTCAGATTTGTTCTTTCGCTGACCTTTAGCAATCTGGTTGTTCTTAGTTGTTTTTTCCTGGTGCTTTCTGGGCTTGGTGCCAAGAAGAGCACTTTGGTGTAGAGGCCATGTATCTTGGTGATCTGTAGCTCTCCACAGGCTGGATGGGGCCTTGTGTAGAAATTGGTTCTCAGTGTGTCTCCCAGAGCTCACCCCTTCCTGTTGTGTCCCAATCAGGAACTCAGGTCAGAGGTTGTAGTGGGATGTGTTATTCCTGCCTACAGGTTCCTGAGATCCAACTGGTCTTCATAGCAATGACAGTGCAGGTTGGCAGGCCACAGACTGTTGGCTGGAGTTGTAACTCCCCTGCAGTTTAGGTGTCAGGACCATGATCGTGGTCCTCCCAAGCTTCTCTCAGGGGGGATTCTCAGGTTCAATGTGCATCTTATAGCCAGAAGCACTGTGATCTTGTACAGCCCACTTCACCAAGGCAATGAGCAATGGTCCTGGATAGTTTCACTGCTCCTGAGTCAGAGCTCTCTGGGTTATAGCCTGGGTATTCAGCTGAGGGGCAAGGCAGGTGCAGTAAGGGAGATCTGATGTGGAATTCACATCCTGCCCACAGTGTTTGGATTCATGGATGCTCAGCTGCCTTTTCCACTCCAGAATCACTGTGCTCCAGTGTAGCTAGTCCACACTGACATGACTTCTGACAGTTTCACTGTAGCAAGAGTATCAAGACTGAGGCCCTTACATACTCTTCTCTGGGCGGGGGGAGTTCAGGATCACCCTGTGCCTCTCAGTCAGAAGTTCTTTGGGTCGGAGCAGTCCACCTGCTTGGGCCACACACAATAGTTCAGAACTGCTATACTACTACAGATCGAGATCTGGATGCTGTAAACTGAGGCAGTAGATTGAGAGCCCTCCCAAAGTGGGTGTGGGCAGTGAGTTCACAAAGTGTCTCCAGTAGTTGGACTGGGAAGGGGTGGAGGGTTCCTCTATGTCAGAAGCTCTGTGGTCGGGTTCTGCCCGCCCCCTCTGGTAGCATGCCCTGGTCCAGGACCATTTCACTGCTCTGGGCCGAGATCTAAATGTACTAGACTGAGGCTGTAGACTGAGTGCCCTGCTGAAGTGAGCACAGGCAGAGAGTTCCAGTATGAAATTCACTCATAGAATCTCAGCACCTTTTCCCTGCCTGAATTTCAGTACTCCAGAGCAGCCTGCCTGGGTAGGAAGGTGCTTCCACCAGACCCCCTGTAGCTACAGTGTCAGGGCTGTGGCTATGGTCCTCCCAATAAACTCTCACAGGGGTCTTAGAGCCAGTCTATACCTCTCAGTTTGAAACTCTGTGAACCAGTGATGTCGCTGCTTCTTTGCTGCACAGTGGGCAGGGGGGGGGGCAGCTTAATGGCCAGGAAGAGGGGGTGGAGCTGGGAGATCCAATATGGAGATCATTCACTGAGTCCTTGCTTGTATCTCAGTGCACCAAAGCAAACTGCCTGGAAGGGGATTACACCAGAGCCCCTTTAGTCAGGCGGGAGTTAGAAGGAGCAGGGAGTTCCAATTTGTATTCTTTATCATGCCCACAGTGTGCTTGGGCTCAGGGAAGCTCGGTGCCTGCCAGCTAGATTCCACTCTTACCAGTCAGCCAGACACTGCCATAGTGAATGTCCCAGAAGAGTCCCTCAGTCTTACCGTGTAGTGGCTCTACTGGTATGCTCCTAGGTGTCCAAGCCTAGCCCCTGCACAGATGCTGTGGACTCAGGAGGTCCTCTGTCTGGAGGTTAAAACTGCCAGCTGGACTTCTGAGAGGATCCAATATGGAGGTAGTGCAGTCGCCCGAGTGGGAAGTGCTCCATGTCCATGTCTGTGACTCTGATCCTCCAGTGTCTATATTTCCAGTATCCAGTTCTTTGTTGTCCCTGGCTTTTCTGGGTAAGCCCAGATAGGCTTGTGCCTCACAAACTGCCTTACAGCAAGAGTTTATCTCTGCTGTTCTCCAATCTGTCTTCCTGAAGATCAAAATATGTCTGACTTGATTGCTGCTATCTGCCCCTCCCATATTCTCATTCTAAATGTTAATTGGCCCTATTTGTTGTCTGTGACTTACATTGTTTCTGATTGGTTAAATCAATCAGAAATAGGCTGAGGCCT
The DNA here is from genome assembly GCA_907164525.1 of Lophiomys imhausi. Taxonomy (NCBI): domain Eukaryota; kingdom Metazoa; phylum Chordata; class Mammalia; order Rodentia; family Muridae; genus Lophiomys; species Lophiomys imhausi. The sequence continues at coordinate 2,687,630 of CAJQZJ010032660.1, read as the reverse complement.
GAGACTGGGCAAAGACAGAGATAGGTGGGACTAAGGTACGTGGACGTCAGAGACAGAGAGCATCTTGGGAAGAAAACCCCCAAGAGCAGCCAGGAGCAGGAAGAAGGAGGAACCCACATGATGGGATAGATTAAAGAAGATCATTCCACGTGGCCTGGAACATCAGCATAGCGTGGAGAATAGCAGTCCAAAGGGACGTTTGTATATATGGGGACATATTTAGGCAATAGAATTATGAGATAGCTTAGATGGGCTAGGATTGCACAATTCGGGCCAAGATTGTTAAAATCCATCCACTGTCTGTGTGTATTCATTTATAATGGTTGGTTAAGGATTAACAGCCACTGAACCAATTAAATATAATTTAAATACTGGTAAACAATTTAATATACATTTTTTTTTCTACAGGAACTAAACAGGATGAAGTGTTTGAGGAGATCTCTATGCTTGTCCAGTCAGCCTTGGACGACTGCCCTGTGTGTATCTTTGCCTATGGACAGACAGGCAGTGGCAAGACCTTCATTATGGAGGGTGGGCCTGGGGAAGACCCCCAGTTGGAGGGGTTAATCCCTCGGGCCCTCGGCCACTTATTCTCTATGGCCCAGGAGATGAGTAATGACAGCTGGACATACAGTTTTGTGGCAAGTTACATAGAGATCTACAATGAGACTGTCTGAGACCTGATAGCCACTTGGATCCAGAAGGGGCAAGGGAGCAAGTGCGAGATTCATTGGGCAGGCTCAGGGAGTGAGGAGCTTACTGTCACCAATGCAAGCTATGTCCCTGTGTCCTGTGAGAAAGAGGTGAAGGCTCTGTTCCAGTTGGCTCACCAGAATCGGGCTATGGCCCAAACTGCCCAGAATAAGAGATCATCACACAGTCACAGTGTGTTCCAGCTGCAGATTTCTGGAAAGCATGGTGCTCTGTATTTCAGCCATCCTCAGCAAGAACATCAGAAGGTTTTAAGTCTTTTCTTGGAGGAGTGATCCACACCTTCATACCTGAAAGGTCTGTGTCTTTGTCACCCTGCAAGACATGGAGGCACCAATAGATTTCTTAAGCAATCTCCTCTACTATAAACATAAGCTTTCTTACCCTCATATGAAGAAGCATTCAACATTTCTCCTGGTAATCTGGCTAAATCACCCTTTCTAGAAGAATTATTCCTTTCTTACACATCTGGGTTAAGAATATTAGAAGGCTAAAGTGGTGGAGGGGAGTCTGAGCTTCCAGTTCGATGGATGGTTTGTTGTTGCTCCTGGCAGGAACATTTCCTCCTCTGGCAAAAAAAATTTCCAGGCCATCAGAAATTGAAGTTATGGGAAGAGGGAAAAAAGTCTTCCAAGTAGGATGCTAGTGTTGATAGTGAGTGGAACCCCTCCCCTTTCCATCCCTTGATTCCCGGACCTGTGGATCCTGGCTATGGGAAAAACCTTACCATATATCAGATGCTGATTCAAGGCACATACACTCTTCTGGAGGACGCTGCTGCAGTCCTCCAGACTGATGCCACAAAATTGACTCTGTAAATGCTAGAACACAGTGTTACTGTCTGAATACTGACAACATGGTCCCATTGATAAGGAAAAAATCCATAGAGCTCATCGAACCTTTAGAAGCAATGCTGTGCCTGTTCTAATCTCTTTGGCATGGGACAGTAATCTGCAGGCTATGTAAGGAGAAAATGGACATCAACCAAGCCAGAGAAACCTCATCCTACAATCTGTCCTGTCTACAAGATGTGTCCAGAAATTTTGGCACAGAACATTACAATGTGGCCAACCAATGTCTCCTTTAACTTGTGGCCCATGCCATGAAAGGGAGACCATGCCCTATAGTGCTGGGATGGTTAGGAACAGGAGACAAAATTGCACAGAGACACAGGGTAGAGCCAAATATGACCAGACTGGCAAAACAAAAGTCAATGAAGTGATTCCTAAGGATATGTACAATGCTCATAGACCAGTGCTTATCCAGTTGTCATCATAGAGCTTTCCTCTTACAGAAAATGGAAAGGAGTGCAGAGAAACACAGCCAGACTTTGCACAGAGAGGAAAATGTCTAAATAGGAGTGCTCCATCAAATGGGATGTTGGTGGGTTGCTATGTAATTGGGAAGATGGCTACGTCGTAGTGTGTTGTATGCATGTGTGGGGGGAGCATAAGATTAGCGATAGTGGACAGCCTGCCCAGAATACCTCAGCCTACCTGCTTTTGCCTGTCCCAGAGTTCATAGATCTTCCCATGGTCCTCTTCACAGAGCCTCATTGCCTCCTCATAGGACTCTTGAAGCACAATCAGCTCCACCCCCAAACACACACACACACTTTCTATTCTCCTGTCTCAACACATTCACTTTTTCTTCAACTGTGTCCACTAACTGAGGAGCCTGATGTGGAGGATACTGAACAACAACAGAAAAATGGTGAGCCCCAGCCAGCTTCCGTCTCTCATCCCCATATCCAAGTACCACCATCCCTGCAAGTTCCCTGTTTCCCAGGCAGCCCACAGTAGCCATTCCAACATCATGAGATGCAGGCAAAAGCCAGAGAACAGCCAAATTACAAAAAGTCTCAAACTGCTGCTGAATCCAGAAACCAAAAGGGATCTAAGTACATCCAAGAACAGGACCCAGCCTCTACCTATGTTAAATGTCCATGATATTGGAAGAAAAAAAACATTAGTAGGTTGAGCATAAACATTCTGTGAGTGAGGACAGAGAACACAGAACAAATTCCAAGTATGGGTCCCATGGATTTCAGACTAGTGAAGTCCCTGGCATAACACCTGAGACACATGGATGCCTAACACTCCCATTGTGATACAAATAGTTTTTTCTATTTACAGGCTCCTGAGGCTGCCAGGACAATGGTGAAAAGACAAAACCTGATCCAAGAGGCCCAAGGTAAGTCAGTCACTTACCTGCAGGAGACTGTTTCCTCACTCAGTTCCTTACATTTGTCCAAGGCTGCACTACTATCCTTGGGTAATTTCTGTAGGTCTGACATGACCTTTTTATGCTTCAACTTCAGCATCTGAAGCTTAAAAATCAGCCTAGGGTAGGAAATGATCCCAGGATCTAAGAAATCCATGAACACAGGACTCAAAGTTCACAGGAATTGAGAATGGGCCCTGAACTACCTCAACACAGTCAATTCCATATTTTGGAACCTATGAACTAGGACGTCCTGGTGCTTTTGAAACTTCCTATCCTAATGCCAGAATAGCAGAGGCAAGGGGTTCATTAGGAGGGAGCCAGAGCTTCATAGGCTCTATATGTGGGCCTGTGAAAATAGAGTATTTCTCTAAGAAGTTTCAAGCAGTTTGAGTCACAAGTCTGGGCTCACTAGAAACCTGTAGTAATGTTGATACTGTATTCAAAACACAGATATTTGATCCTGACTTCCTATTACTACAAAGATGCCCAGAACACATAATCAGCACTAATATGGAAGACAGCAAAATTGAGGATAGATTTATAAACCCTCCATGGCATTCCAATGAGCTGCATAGGTGAGCACACAAGCCAAGAACATTGATGCTAACAATGGTGTACCAGCATCACCTGAAAACTGAAGGACAGTTAAGTACTGAGGCTTTGACACAGACCAGGATCTGGGGAGATGTCCAAATACACACACACACACACACACACACACACACACACACACACACACACACA